>NQII01000292.1:840587-955503 GCA_002778355.1 Clitarchus hookeri | reverse complement strand
CCAATTCAAAAACATGAGTTCTCCTATGGCATAGCATATTCTTTCTGTATATAGTGACACTGTATTTATAAGGTGTATTATTGCGGGAACACTTAAGGCTACCCCAAAAAGAAAGTCATATTACTTGAAGATCTTCTTTCGTTAAATTTGGAAATTAAGGATTAAGGTATTGCTTTCCAATTGCTTCTGCTTCATAACATAAAAATTAAACAATAACATTGCTTATGTGTTTATGGAACTTTAATGCAAGATTTCGGGAAAAGTTTTACTGTCAAACACCTAAACTTAATTTTTTTTCAAAAGCTTTTAATAGTTTAGAGCCACCTTAAACTATTTCTATACACACTAAGTAAGAACAATGTGATACTACTCTTTAGCTTTATAAACTACTGTTCTTAAATTAAAAATAATAGGCACTTACTCATCTGCAAAAGGATCTGTGACGTCATCCTCGTAGCCTTGGAAGAAAACGCTGCAGGGGGCGACGCTGCAAAAGAAAGAGAAGTCGCTGTGATTTGCGCACAATACAGTCATTAGGACAGTGCTGTCTGTTCATAATACAATACTTGCGCACAATACAGTCATTAGGACAGTGTTATCTGTTCATAATACAATACTTGCGCACAATACAGTCATTAGGACAGTGTTGTCTGTTCATAATACAATACTTGCGCACAATGCAGTCATTAGGACAGTGTTATCTGTTCATAATACAATACTTGCGCACAATGCCGTCATTAGGACAGTGTTATCTGTTCATAATACAATACTTGCGCACAATAGTCATTAGGACAGTGTTGTCTGTTCATAATACAATACTTGCGCACAATACAGTCATTAGGACAGTGTTGTCTGTTCATAATACAATACTTGCTACTGTACTCCAGCTGATCCATGGCCCGTAGAGAGTGTGTACAAGCACGGTTTACATTATTCCGTCCATATCCATATTCACATTCCGTAAATATATATGCTGTTCGTGGTTCGCATCGAGAGAACAGCCAACAAAATATTAGTTTCTACGGGGCCAAAACATATTCAGTTGCCCGAACAAAATATTTCTTTGAGTAGACAAACCTTTAACAGCAACAAAATAAATTTGTTCATCTATCAAAGTACACGATTGAATACACAAAACCACTGTGTTGGACCAGAAGAAATTACACTGACAACAAAATATGTTATTGAATCAACTGCATATTTGTTAGGCGACTCATTTGATTGCCTTCGATCGGAAATACAGCTCGATAGTTTGTATGCATATTTTGTGACAGGGGAGTAACAGTATTTGTTATTTGTTATTGATGCTTTATAATTATACAAACGTCGTCAAACAGGGAACTAAAAAGCAAAGACGTAAAACTTGAAATATTTATTTACGCGCGTATTCACATTGTATGTATTTTGAAACATTGTTATTTTACCAGTAGTCGTCTGAGCTAGGGCGTTGCACTCTGGAGAAGGGATCTGTTATAGAATCTCGGTTGGGCTTCAATTGTAACCCAAACTGTTTAATTTGCGTAGAGACAAACAAATCATCCTCTGCACCAACCAAATAAGAACAACTAAATAATTTAGTTGCGCAAAACAAACTTTGTTTGATTCAACAAAACCTTTTCCTAGGTGACTCGGCACTTCTGATAACCTCGCTGAGAATCTTCTTCTTTGCCAATTTCGTATCCTTCTGCCATACATAAAGTTATAATTGTTGTCGATCCACCCACTTTATTCATGCTCCAATGAAACCTGAACATGAAAATTATAAACTTGAATATGTTCCTAATGCACCAATCGTTACTCTTATATGCATGAAACAAATATAAACTGAACGAAATAAGTTCAAGGGTCCGCAAAATTAAATATTACACTGTTGACACTTTCGGTCGCTCACTGATTGCTGAGTTGAAGTGTTGCAATCGAGTAATGTTCTAGCATGTTCTTGTGTTCAACTCACAACCAGTACGCGCTGCTTGCTTTATGATATCGGCACTAACCAGTCATGCCAAGGAGATGTATACATTTCAATAAATCAAATTAACTACAAGGTAGGCTCTTAAGAAGAGCATGAAGCTGCGCGTTCGAGGCCAAGAGGCTAGAGAGCTATACGGGCGACACTAACACGCACCCCTAGCGCCTCATCGCCCCTACGTGCAGTGTTTCCGTACTGATTCTGTACTCTGCANGTACTGATTCTGTAGTGTGCAAATTGTATCTGTAACAGCGGGACTTTATTACACGCGATGAAAAGCCACAGATTCAACTACGCCCATATAGTCTTACTGCTCTCTTACCGCTCAAGGAACCTGCATAGGTAAGCTTTAAAAATGCCATATTTATCCATTTCCACAATTTTTTTCCTACACGAAAACACTTAATATGATCAAAGAAAATATATGGTGACGTAGTTTTTTTATTTTTTTTTTTTTTTTCCTTTTCTGGGAAAAAGTTGTATTTCTAGAACTTTCCCGAGATACGTGCATTCGCGCAAACAAAGGTGTCACATGAAATGTTTTAGTGCATAGTCGGCTTGTCGGCTTAACGCCTTAACGTAGGCCTACACATACATGTTTCGTTTCAGGCGTTGCAAGAGAACACATTTCTGGTGTGAATACTACTTACGAATGACAAAGCAGTAAATGTTGTATCCCGGGGTATTATCTACTAAAATTGCAAGGCGGATTGTGAGTCGCCGTGAGCAAATGCTCAGTAAAGTTCACCTTGTTGTAATACTCTAAACCGCATCGTTCGTTTTCGGGGGGGGGGGGATGCCCCCTTTTAAACCACACACATTCCCACAATATTAGGGTTAGCTGTTCAATACCTTGGAGGCCGGCAGCAGGTTCCCTACACAAGCCACTCAACTTGCTTACCTCCGATGTATTAGACGGACACTTCACTTTGTACAGGATGTCTTCTCGCAAACAAAGTGGATTACAGTGAATATTTTAACGTGGTTAACAATAATATGGCTTAGAAATATTTAGGGCTATAACATTTACTGCATTGGAAGAGTAGCAGTCCCTCTTTTGTTTCTGACTAAGGGTGTTATATCCATTGTTTTTTTTTTTTACCTTTCCGAAGGTTGATCTTCGATTGCTAATAAATAGTTCAAATTTGCTTGGTTTGAATTTAATAGTTTATGATATTTTAAGGGACTGCTGGTGATTTTCGAAATTTTGCAATCTCTTTCAAAAACAAGTCTTGCGTATTTTTCAACCATTGTAACACACTCGGTTGAATACTCTGTATTTACTATTTTCCTATAGTACAATTCACGAATTATTCTACAACTAGTTTCAAAGCTTTTGTTTGTAAAAGGACAAATATTTGTTGCGCAGAAAATTTGTCTTGAATCAACGGTACGATGGTCCTGGATGAAGCGCAAGTTGCTCAGTCCTGAAACTGGATTTCACAAAGACTGCTCCCCCTCCCCCTCCCCCTGCCAATGTTTGTCATTGAGCACGGTTGCTGCAATTCTGGAAGAATAAATGCAAATATGGAGATTCGTATTTAAAGACAGAGTGGATATCCTGCACAGAGTAACTCATGATAGAATGCGGGGTTGTATCCTTATGGATATGATTTCTCAATTTGAATAATTAAAATCTCTTTTGTTATTTTTTTTTAATTCTGTGTTAACAACGTGTGTATACGTGCGCGCGCTATGATAGAGTTATCCACGGAAGTTACGAAATTTTTTGTAGTGACTGTAGGCAGTCAAGACAGGCCCATGGTATGAAATGAGATATTATAGTGTAGAAGATACTGAATGTAATGGTGAGAAAATGAGAACACGCAGAGAAAATCCCGCCAGCCACTCGGCAAAGTACGCATGTTCTTCATGGACGAGTGATATGAACTCGGTTTCACAGGGGATCGAACATGCATCGCTGTTGTTAGGAGCCGACATGCCAAACGCACAGCTATAGAGACCACACACCAGGAAAGTAACGTATCTACAATTCTCGGTGGAGTTATGTTTCATATTGTTATGGTCGCGTGGTCAGGCTTTAATTTGGCAGAGTGCCTGACTTGCGTCATCGCACATAAGCTGGTAACCAGGGCAGTGGACAGCAGATTGCAGCATTCGAGATGCTATCACCGAAATGTTTTTGACAGCAAAGCCTCCTCCACCAGGTCTCTAAGCCCCGGAAGTGAAGGGCGGCGCAACAGCTGGCACGAGGTCCTTTCACTGCTTGTGCCGACCGAGCAAGATGAACCAAGACGCCGCTGGAGATGCTGTGCCAGCCACTTCAGTCCAATTACTCTTCATCAACCGTCACAGTCGAATTTAAGGTGGCACTCTCCTATCTAGCACCAAATCTACTTGACTCAATATAGATTCTCCCCCCCCCTTATTATATTAGTCAATTCCTTGTACTTCTTACTAATGTCCAATTAAAGTTTATTGACATTATTGTATCTTTGTTCTAACTGTTTATCTGCCAGTCAACCCAAAACCAGCTTGCCCCTTCTCTATTTAAAAGGTATTATTTCAAACTGAAGTATAGAAAATCAAACTAATATAAATTTAAATAAGATTCATTTTCAAAACATAACAATATGGTTTGAGTTCAGTTCCCAGCAGGTATCAATTTATAGACGTCAAGCCCACAGTAATGATGGAAGTTCCACTTTGTTGCACATGACCATGAATGCAGTGCTAAAGTTCTAACATGAAGCATGTCTATGCACAGGTGAGCATACTTACCTGACAACGGAGTTATACTTCTTCCCAATGCCGAGCTCGGTGAGGCAGTGGATGCAGTTCTCGCAAGGATCTCCCGCGCCCACGGGGAAGAACACCTGAGGGACAGCAACAGACAACTATCACTTCCCTGAGACAACAGAGAACCGTCTCAGAGGATCAAGGCAGCCAGGGCTCTCAGCATGCCATAGTCTCGATATTCTGTAGCGATTTTCACATTTGACCCAGGATTGTTCACCTCGAGTCAGCTAGTCCTTAAAGGTGGGTGTCTCACACCAAGAATATTCTCTAATTTTAAAATAGAAATGTTTCCTTCAGAAAGAAAAAGTATGTGATTATAGCACAGATAACATGGTGTTGTTTTGGTCGGGTGGCCGGAGTGGCCAAGGATAGTGAAGGACCGCCTTTGCCGACACACAAATGTGTGATTCTAATTGAATACCAGTACACAATATCTATGATTATCTAGTTAATTACACAGATGAGAATATGTAACTTGTACTACAATCATGCGAAGGAAAAACAACACGTCACGGGCAGGATTTGTCCCATTTTCCATTGCAGTGTCTGTATTTACACATATCGCTATGCTAGTTCAACAGTGTAACATCTTGAAATTGTGGGATTTTGTGTTGCACATAAGAGTTGATTCGGAGTTTTGCGAGCTTTCCAATTCAACAAAGCAACACCTCGAAATGGCATTAAATCACTTGAAGAGTTCCAGGTCATATATTTTGTATGATTTGTGAGTGTGGTCCAAATACTAAAATTCCGCTTTCCCAAGAATACAGCTTTTTGCGAAGTCACATGGTTGAAAAGTACAGCGATGTGCATAATTCTAGGAAGGCTTGTAACAGTGCTTAAAAAAGAAACATTCTTTTCGTGCTGTCTTTGCACACAATAATTATTATTTACAATCACTCTGCAACAAACAACTGCAACACTGCTGTTTTAATTTCTGATTATCCTTCTATTATTATTTTGAAAAGCTTTAGAGATTGTGCTGGATATTTTTGCTGCAACATAACAGCATTAATATTCTGTTATAATTATTTTGAAAATTGTTGTACATTTTGCTGGATACTTCTTGTAACATGTCATCCTATTATTCAGACACAATTTCGTTTTTACGTTTCTGCACCGAAACTAGTCAGTAATTAAGAGTATGTATGATAATAGCTTCATCACCGAATATTGTGGTTACAATTCAATTGTAGTTTAGAAACCTAATCAACACAATGAAGTAGAGAAAATGGATAACATTCTGTAAGAAAGTTATAAAAATTAAGATTCTTGAAAATGGAATCAACACGAGGAATCAACACTAAGATATAACACAAAAAACTATGATCGTGCAACTCGATTAAAATTCCAAGTACATTTCTCTATCTGTTATTATTAACCTTATATAAAATCATCTTTAAAAATAAATTCATTTAGATCTACATGAATCATGTGTCATACACTAAATCAGGAATTTTCGAAATTTTAATGGTTTTAATATTTAAATTTTAGGGTCAGTAAATTTATAATATGAAATAAAATTTCAAAACATGATATTTTCAACTGACAATAAATTAATCGTAACTTGTCACTGTAATATCATTTGAGCTATCACTAAAAAAAAACTGTGCATATTCTCGCTCCAGGAAAAGCTATATAACACTGTTAAGAGTTGATAATGTGTTACGGATAATGTCTTACCTGGTAATAGTTTCCATTGCGATCAGTGCACCACGCCGCATGTTCTATCTCGAGTTTCTTGAGCAGCTCTTCAAGTATCTGGAATCAAAGTCATGACTACAGTTTACGAACAGAAAGCGTCAGCATTGTTAACCTACCTTGCTTACTACACACGGATGGTACGTCAATCAACGCTACCTCAACACACGCCGTTATTTCAGAATAAAATGTGCGAGGACGATACAAAAGAACATTTTAAACTTGTCTGTCATATCTGATGTCGTCAGTGGCATTTGCCAACAGAGTTCACAGAGTATGCATCCGGTGCGTGCTCAAAAGTAGAACAAGTGCACATTCTTTTAAAAAGTCGAGTAGTTGAGATATGACTGCAGAACAGGATTTTGAGAAAGTCTGCCCACCCCTGCCCATCCTTGACAGTGAGGAAGATTGCACCAATCTGCATTGACTTGTGTGGCCTAACAAGGGGTGGCCATGGAGAAGGACATCGATAAACTGCTGAGTAGTGAGCTGGACCACAAGATAGAATGCAAGCAATCAGTAAAGTAAACTACCATCAAGGTGTGTGTACGTATGACTTACATTATTCAACTGAACATCATTGAATCAGTTTGAGGAAAATAGATATTATTTTCACTGTACTATCAAGAGAACAATTGTAACTTTTGGAGGAACAATTTGCTTTTCACTGGCTATATGTGTTATCAAACAGTTGCTCTTTCAACGGAGACATCGAAGAGATTATTGTAAACAGTGCGCTCTAATTCAGCGTGTTCCGTTCACAGTCCTGCTGCTCTAAACGCCAAATCGATATGTTCGTTAAGAAAGTGGCTATCTGTCATATCCCACCACACCAAAAGGAACCCCATCTTGATTCCAGAGGGTTCGGTAAGAGGAATTGAGTACGTCTGGCCTTCATACTCATGTGGTCATGCGAGGAAAGTTAAATATTTGGGTGCCACACTGGGCTACAGCAGGTATGTCTAGAGGTTGTGATTGCAGTTATAATAACCATAGGATTCATACGGAGAGAGTAAGGTTGATCATAGTAGGGCAAAGGGAAACCAGTACTCTAGAGCTGCTAATCAATAACACTGAGAACGCCACGATTGATGCTATATTACAAAATAGTCTAAAACTCATATGAGTAGAATGATATAGCCGAGTTGGGGACAACGGGATCCGGGATCGGAGCGTGAGTCGGCCACCACCATCTTGGAATTTCCCTTTTTTCTCCTCAATATTTCCCGTTTTTCCCTCAAAAAAAGCACCGATACCCTCCGTTGCAAAAACAATCCCTCAAAAGGCACTTATAAATCCATCGGAAGGATTAGGGGGGGGGATCGTTTTCAATGGCAGAGCAGTGGCGGCCATATTGGTTTTATAGGCAAATCGATGCACAGTGTCCAAGGTCCAGAGCCGGAGCCGACCGGCCATCATGTTGTGACGACACCCAACCGCCATATTGGATCCAGTGACCTTGACCTTTTACACCGTTCCCATTACCTTGAATGACCTTTAACCCAAAACATTCGAAAAAAATCCCAACAAATCAAACAAATATATAAAAAAATATTTTTAAATCATTAAAATATATATAAAAACCCAAGAAAATTTTAAAAAATTTCTACAAATTCCAAAAAACTCTTGACACTTGACACAAGATCCAAGACCAAAGACTCAAGACTCAACTTTAAGCTTGTTTGCAAAACTGAGTAATCTTGTGATCAATTTCTACCTAACCATGTACGTTTTTATATTGAGACTTAACTCTGTCAATAATAAGTTAAAATATAGAATAAGTAAATGTGATTTAGCAAATGCGTCAATAGCACTAACATATTTAATTCGTTTCGAAAACATTGTCATCACAAAAGATATTTAAAAATTAATTTAAAATAATAATAATAAATTAATTAACATGTAATAAAATGTGCATGACCTAAGAATTATGTTAAAAACAATGATACCACAAGCAAATATATATTAAAGTGGAGAGATTTGGGCGGCTCTTAACATCGGGGTCTTGAGAGCCGATGAGGGTGAAGCGAGGTGGGGTGTGGAGCAGCGCCAGAATGCAGGGGCTATGGAAGCGGGAGATCCCCGAGAAAACCCGCCGACCAGCGGAATCATCAGGAACAATTGCCACGAGCAAAAATACGGGAGCGACCCCGCTGGGAATCCAGCCCGGTTTGCCAAGGTGGGAGGCGAGTAGTCTAACCGCTAACACCACCGGGAACAAGGTACAGTACGTTGTTGCCACGTAAGATTCCTGGTGGGACAACCTGTTACGACAGCACTGTCCAGCTTGGCCTCGCCTATGGTGCAAGTGGGTCGGCGACCCACGGTAGTGCAGCGGCTAGAGCTCTCGTCTCTTCCAAGGCGCACCGGGTTCTATTCCCGGCGGGGTAGCTCCCAGCTTTTCGCAAGTGGGAATCATGCCGGATGACGCCGCTGGTCGGCGTGTTTTCTCGGGGATCTCCCATCTTCACCACCATTTCATTCCAGCGCACTGTTCCATACCACCTCACTTCACCCTCATCGGCCATCAAGACCTCAATGTCAAGGCCAGTTCTACAATGGCATGGATGCGGGTCACGGAAGCGGAGTACGTAACACACTCCGTGTTCAATATACAATGACACGAATGCGGATCACGGAAGCGGAGTACGTAACACACTCCTTGTTCAATCTATAATGACATGAATGCGGATCACGGAAGCAGAGTACGTAACACACTACGCGTTCAATCTACAATGGCATGGATGCGGGTCACGGAAGCGGAGTACGTAACACACTCCGCGTTCAATCTACAATGGCATGGATGCGGGTCACGGAAGCAGAGTACGTAATATACTCTGTGTTCAATCTACAATGGCATGAATGCGGATCACGGAAGCGGAGTACGTAACACACTCCTTGTTCAATCTATAATGACATGAATGCGGATCACGGAAGCAGAGTACGTAACACACTACGCGTTCAATCTACAATGGCATGGATGCGGGTCACGGAAGCGGAGTACGTAACACACTCCGCGTTCAATCTACAATGGCATGGATGCGGGTCACGGAAGCAGAGTACGTAATATACTCTGTGTTCAATCTACAATGGCATGAATGCGGATCACGGAAGCGGAGTACGTAACACACTCCGTGTTCAATCTACAATGACACGCATCCGGACGCGGATAACGTACAGATACACGTAAGAAAGCTGGGAAACCACTAACTCTTCCGTGTCCGTGAATCCGAGTAGCCAATAGGAATCGAGTATTTGGTTTGTTGATATTCGTTTCGAGCCATTGTGGTATACACGGCAGCAAGTGCTTTGATTTACCTTGACTATCATAATTTTGTTTTGATAAATAAGTGTACACGGTTGGCAGTAGTATTTACGCAGTGTTAACACTTTACCAATTTTTTTTTCGTAGGTTGCATGACTGTATGTTTCTTCGTATTGTATAGTAGTTAAAAATTCTTCGCGAGTTGTTCGCTCGTTCGGTTTCCGTGTTCCGAGTCAGTTTTCTTACGTGTCCGTTCATTGTGGACGGGTCTAGGAGCCGCCCATATACCTCCACTCGCCGTGCATAGTCATGCTCACCTTCTCCATGGGCACAGGCTCGCCAGGGGCCGGGGGCGGAGCCCGGGAACGCACGGTGACAGGTATTGGAGGCGGGGGACGCCGCCCCCGGCCCAGCGGGGCGCCGAACATGTCCGGCGGGGGCGGCAAGATGACAGGCACGCCACTTGCCAGCTGCCGCTGGTAGTCTGCCGTCGGGACGCACACCGAGAACAAGTTGCCCGGCATGGTTCAGCTACACCGTCGTGGTCTACCTCCTCCAGTTCTTCTGCCTTCACGCACTGTAGACGTTCTTCAGCTTCCCAGCCGGGCCTCTGTGGGCAAAGACACTCCCTGGACGTAACTGCGGACACTTCACACTTACAGTCAATAATGTCTCCTCTCGCCTCAGAGCTACGGCGAGGCCCTCAGGTAATAATGGACTCCAACCACAAAGATGGCCTTGAACAGTATCCGGTGAGCTGGGAAAATGCAAACGTTCACGGCCTAAAGTTGAGAATTTGGTATAAGGAAATACAATATTTAAAAGAAATTCTGTTTTTTTGGCGTCCCTGTTAAAGATAGATATATACCACCAGAAACCCTTTTGAGCAGAATAATACGAGCTTCTTGGCTATCGAAGGATTTTGTAACATTAATGCATAGCCTTTTGCCTGGAATAATCACAAAATTTAATAATAAAATTAAAATTTTAAATTACTGAAAAACTAAGTGTTATATTTGCCTCGTTACAGGGCTTGAGGGGATCACTTCTCACACTTAGATATTTGTTCCAAGTTTATATCTTCAAAATTGGCTTAAAGAAACCGAATTTCATTAACATGTATTTCCCTACGCCAAATTCTCAACCTGCAACGTTAATTTTTGTTTTTCCTTTTTTTTTCCCTAGAAACGAGGGAACTATAAGGGTTACACTGGCATGCGCTACAAAGCGCCATCGCCACTAAAGCACAGGGCTCTGAACTGACATGCAGTGTTCTCGTACTGCTGCGTGTGCCTATGGGACTTTCAGTGGTGATTATATTATTTTATTGGTGAAAAGTCTTTTGGAAAGTTCAATACAGGCTCCTTTTGTAGTTTGACTCGTGTCCGGCTAGTATGTTTTAAGATACGGTAGTCTTAAAAAGCCGTTTTAAACTATATTTATGGGTCCAAAATAATATTTACATCATGCGCGGTAACTTTAAAGTACCGTTCCGTCCTCGTCTGGGGTATGATGTCTTTTCGTAGGTAAACATACTGAGGGCACGTTTAATAGATTCGTCAAAAAACTAGTATTTCGAACACACTACAACGCAGTTCAAGCGCCAGGCAGGTGGAACCCTTGGCCAAATCATCTTTTTAATCTAATAACGTATATGATTTGTGACACTAACATCATGCGTGCACTTGGCCCATATATTCTTCAGCATCTGAAATATTAACATTTAAATTGTAACACACAGAAGTAAAGTTTTATTTCGTGGTGTTGTTTTATGAATTTAAACATCATAATCAAGCTTCGAATAGCCTTTGAATTTTAGTTTATTTATTCCAAAAGAACAAACACTTTACGGCCAAAAGTTATTTATTTAATTTACTTTGAGAACAGTACAAGACACGGTACCGTATTGAGTACACCTCTCTGATCAGAAATATTTGCGGTCAACATAAAAAGTTATTATAAGCTATAATTTCAAGTGGATAAAATTAATTACGATTGTTCACTTCCCTGTAATCAGTGCCACTGGNTACGGTAGTCTTAAAAAGCCGTTTTAAACTATATTTATGGGTCCAAAATAATATTTACATCATGCGCGGTAACTTTAAAGTACCGTTCCGTCCTCGTCTGGGGTATGATGTCTTTTCGTAGGTAAACATACTGAGGGCACGTTTAATAGATTCGTCAAAAAACTAGTATTTCGAACACACTGCAACGCAGTTCAAGCTCCAGGCAGGCGGAACCCTTGGCCAAATCATCTTTTTAATCTAATAACGTATATGATTTGTGACACTAACATCATGCGTGCACTTGGCCCATATATTCTTCAGCATCTGAAATATTAACATTTAAATTGTAACACACAGAAGTAAAGTTTTATTTCGTGGTGTTGTTTTATGAATTTAAACATGATAATCAAGCTTCGAATACCCTTTGAATTTTAGTTTATTTATTCCTAAAGAACAAACACTTTACGGCCAAAAGTTANTGATAATCAAGCTTCGAATACCCTTTGAATTTTAGTTTATTTATTCCTAAAGAACAAACACTTTACGGCCAAAAGTTATTTATTTAATTTACTTTGAGAACACTACAAGACACGGTACCGTATTGAGTACACCTCTCTGATCAGAAATATTTGCGGTCAACATAAACAGTTATTATAAGCTATAATTTCAAGTGGATAAAATTAATTACGATTGTTCACTTCCCTGTAATCAGTGCCACTGGNCAGTTATTATAAGCTATAATTTCAAGTGGATAAAATTAATTACGATTGTTCACTTCCCTGTAATCAGTGCCACTGGGTCCGTTAGCAACCAAAGTAGCAGTGACAGTTAGAGCTTCGCCCACAGGAAGACTGGAGTCTACGTGGCAATCAACTAATGTTCTACATTCGTGGACAGCAAGTGCATCAAAATAAAATATAAAAAGTATTTTATACTTTTGTAGTTATTCCAACTGGGTAAAAACTTGTTAGAAGTGGGACGTACGCTGAAGAGCCAAAAAAACTGGTATAGACGTGCGTATGCAAATAACAGAGGTATGAAACCAATCAGAGTAACGCGATGCGGTCGAAAAAATTATTGAATTCGTGCTCGCAAAATTCAATGCGCAAACACAAGTCTACTACTCAGTAGATACAGTACTCGAAAGTGGAGAAGCTGTGCACTATCCCACAGAATTTCTTTATTCATTGAATCCTTCTGGTATGCCACCACACAAACTGATTTTAAAAAATTGATCTCCCATCATTTTCTTGAGAAATATAAATCAACGGAAATTATGCAACGGGACTCGATTAGAAATAAAATGTTTAAAAAGTTATCATTGAAGGTACTATTCTAACTGGCTGTGGTACTGGATAAACTGTTCTAATACATAGAATACCAATGATTCCCTCAGATTTGCATTTTAAGAGTGTCCAATTTCCAAAAAAAAAGTTTGTTTTGGTATGACCATAAATAAGGCACAGGGTCAAACACTTAATGTGGCTGGAGTGGATTTGAGTGGAGCATGTTTTTCACACGGACGACTATACGTAACCCTTTCGCGTGTCACGTCAAACAGAAAACTTTTTGTGCTGGCGGTCGGAGGCAAAACGATTAATGTTGTATACAAAGAAATTTTATAAACCACTATCACATAATATTGTTATATTAGAGTTGTATGAATGTGGATAAAGCGAAGGAGGTAGGTATGTCAGGATCGTGGTAAATGGAGGTCCATAATCTCTGCCTGCCCCTCTGGGAGACAGGCGTGACGTGTATGCATGTTATAAATGATAGTTTACTACTTTACTCTCATATAATATTGTAATTGTCTTTTCCCTATTTATTTATTAGTGTATCTGTAAAAACTAAATTGTACCCGGGCGAAGCCAGGCCGGGTCTCTAGTCTGAAGTCTGACATAGTTCTTTATTTAATAGAGAGTAAAACACATGTGGTGGTGTCTTTAAATTTATTCTGAATCCATAAACTTATAGGGGTAAACATTTTTCTCAATTAACAAGTATAGTTATTCGCCTTTATGATATTTTTGAGTTACTTATTGAGTTACTTATTTTACTGTGAAGTTAACTATGTCGAGTCAGCATGAAATGTAGCACACGTGGTTGATGGATATAATCTCGCCCCTGTGTTTCCATTGGCCCTCTTAACACTGGCGAACTACGATCATCTTCAATGTCCCCTCTCACACTCAAGAGATGTTTTCTGCTTCTACGATCATTCGCAAATCTGGCCGGGTCGTCTTCTGTTCCCAAAGAAAAGCGTGATTCGTCACTAGGACTATGTAGCATTCTACGTCTCTCTCCACTGTAACCACTGTGGACCTAAGACAACCATGTTTAAAGGTGCGTAGACAGGTAGGTCTTGACGTCTTGTCGACAGAGGCCATCACAGACGGAGAAAGTTGTTTAGAGAAGCAGGAATGAGGACGTAGTGGGCCATAGCGTGTAATAAGTAACCATCTCAGCAGTCGCCTGGAGCGATTTTGGGAAACCGTGGAAAACCAAAATCAGGGTGGCCGAACCGGGAATCGAGCCCAGGTCCTTCAGAATGCGAGTCCCGATGTTTACCACTGTACCAGCCTACCTCGGTACAAAACACGTAACGGACGTCAGTACCGCAGGTTTCCTGTGTCTCGTGTCCATAAACTATTCTGATTGGATATCTATAAAAGCCTGCCACTTGTCACTGTAAAGTGGATGAAGAAGCTGCTGACTCTGTTTACACCTTTTAGTCAATCATGCCAATCAAAAGGTCCTTACTCTTGATGGTCTGTCATAACCGTCCATATATGAACTATTATGTATCGGTGTCTTCGCTTGTCAATTTCTCCAGGCACTGTTACAATTCGGTGCGCAGTTTAACCTACCACTAGCAGCCCTGTATCTGTCCTCTCTCAAACTTTGTCAGTTCGTGTGGCTGTCTCGTCTCTTCTCGAACTGCCTGCCGCTCATTTGTCAAGCGTTTGTCTCCTCGCGTGCACTGTTCTGAAAGCGTTTTGTACAGAATGGAGCTTAATTCGACTGANAAGCGTTTTGTACAGAATGGAGCTTAATTCGACTGAGAAACTTTGCGAGGTGTCTCCTTATGCAAAATTAGGGAGGGCGTGTAATTAAAACCTTACCTTAAAATAAATACAAATGGAGTGTGTCGATAGCATATCTGAAGCATCCTACAATTTAGTAAGTAAAAGTATCCCCCTTCATTAATAGAATAGGAGTAGCCAGATTATAATTGCAAAAATTAATGAAACCAAAAGGACTTGGACGTATGTTTTTATGCTTGAATAAACTACACACTCTGTCTAAATTCACAACTAAGGTTTCTTTAATACAGTACTCTCGAACAGTTCTCGAGAAAACAGATAGGACTCAGGAAGATTCAACAGTATGTAGTTACCGCCTGCGTGGGTAGGCAACACGTCTGGCGCGAGCGCCACCCTAGGTTGCCTAGTATCGTGCGGCCTACTGCACGTTGGAGCACATGGTGGAACAACGCTGGGCTAGGACATTTGTACACGTCTCATTGTGAGGGAGCAGGTTACACGCGCAAACCGAGCAAACAGCAATGGCGAGCCAGAGGAATCCATGCGTCGGAGATAATCCGCAGGATCAACGTCGAGCACATGCTGTGCATAATGGAAGGGATGGAGTAGTTGTTCATGAAGCACTCGATCAACGGTGCAGCGGCACACGAGAACTCTTCTTACAGTAGGTGTGCTAGTACTGCTGTTCTCAGCATCCGAATTTACCCACAATTTCCAAAATACTACAAATATTACAAAAAAAANGGTGTGCTAGTACTGCTGTTCTCAGCATCCGAATTTACCCACAATTTCCAAAATACTACAAATATTACAAAAAAAACTTTTAATAGTGGCGCTTGGGAGCAAAATGCACAAAGTGTTTTTGTTTGAAAGCGATATCACAACAGNCAAAAAAAACTTTTAATAGTGGCGCTTGGGAGCAAAATGCACAAAGTGTTTTTGTTTGAAAGCGATATCACAACAGGTACCCGAGACAAGCCTAGAATCATTTAACATGTAAAACCCTATATTTTTACTTAGCCGGTCCGGCAAAGCAGAACTCCCAGCATCTTATAGTAGCATTCCTATATTTTCCGCTTGATGTCCGATGTATTCCCCACGCTGTGTGTGGGTTAACAACCGACATTACAGTTCACGAAGCTTGCTCGAGTGTTTGTTAGCGTGTGGGCGTGCAGGACTAAGCCTGTAGACGACAGTCTGTTCGCCAGGCGACCAGTTGACAATGGATCTGCGCAAGCTGCACTCGTCCAAGAGCTTTGTCCTGTTTTCTTTTCGCTCGACCAGGTTAAATGTCGCTCCTATTCATATGAAGTCTCTTCGGAGTTTCAATTGAATCGGGTTCCTGACGTCACTTGCAGTTATGACAATCAGGATGAACCCAAAAAAATTATTCTAGGTCATTGTAACAGTTTTCAAGAGCGCCTGAGAAATCTGAACAAACGCCAACAGAATCGCCTATTTAAGAAGCTTCGTAAGTCAGCAATTATAATTAAATTAGTCATGTTTTGTGTCCTGAAAGATAACTGGATCGTTTGGTTGTGAAATTTCTGGAAGTCACGCCCCTATGTCAAGGGTTAAGTGGCTGTGCGAATTTTCGGCGAATTATAAATGTAATAATTATGTGACTTGCGTCCCTTCTCCGCTCAACCAGACTAACAGTAAAACGAATAACTGTGCTTTCGCCGCTGGTTATTCGGTTACTATTGTATGTGTTAGTCGTTAGAGGCGAGTACAGCAAGCTTAATTGCCACCCATATAGCACTTAAGCTTGCAGCAAGCCTTGCGCTTCTCTTGAATTCTACTTGCTGNCAGCAAGCTTAATTGCCACCCATATAGCACTTAAGCTTGCAGCAAGCCTTGCGCTTCTCTTGAATTCTACTTGCTGTGCAAACCTTTTACAGTAAGTTTGAAGCAAGCTTACTACAAGGCATTGTATGAATGCTGGCGGAAGCTTGAATCAAGCAAGCTTCAGGTAAGGCTTATACAGCTAGGTTTCCTTATATAGTGACGTCATGGTGGTATTNCAGCAAGCTTAATTGCCACCCATATAGCACTTAAGCTTGCAGCAAGCCTTGCGCTTCTCTTGAATTCTACTTGCTGCGCAAACCTTTTACAGTAAGTTTGAAGCAAGCTTACTACAAGGCATTGTATGAATGCTGGCGGAACTTGCCCCTCTTGTGATGCNTGCTGGCGGAAGCTTGAATCAAGCAAGCTTCAGGTAAGGCTTATACAGCTAGGTTTCCTTATATAGTGACGTCATGGTGGTATTTCCTGTTCTATTGATATTGTCTGAATTCCTTTACTACTGGTATTGCTTAGTCTTTGCTTGCCTGTGTATTTGCTACAGTTTGGCAAGTTGTTACGGAGTTGTTTTTGGCGCAACCTTAAATAACTGCTTTCTGAAAAATGAAATGATAAATTATTCTACTTTAACGGGCGATATATTAATGCCAGTGTTTGATGAATGGACATATAATTTATTTGCTTTTACCTGGGCAGTTTTGTTGTAACTATTCATATAATTTGGTAAATTTACATCTACATTAACTATTTGTNCTTTGCTTTTACCTGGGCAGTTTTGTTGTAACTATTCATATAATTTGGTAAATTTACATCTACATTAACTATTTGTATTCGGCATAAACAGCAGCCTAGATTCCAAACAGTGTAGAATCCTGCTGGTGCTTCTCTGATCTTACTTTTGTCATTCTTCCTCCGGAAATTGTTTTCATTTTGTTTAAGTCTGTACCATAGGCCTATCAGTAGCAAGATGTGCACATAAACTCTCTTAATATTCTTGATTAAGCACGCAATACTGATGTCATATGTTTAACCTCAACTTGTTATTTGCATCATTGATGGTATATTATTTCATAAACTCATCCATTTACCGTACGAGAAAACTATCGCATCCCAAGTAAGTTATGGTGTTGAATGGTACACTCATCGGCTAGTTTTACCATATATCATCTTGGTTAGTTCATAATTTAATCATGGAGAAATTCGTGGCTTGTATAAACATCAGATATTTTATTTGTGTGGTTAAGTTACCAAAATAAAATAAAAACTTGCAACACGCTTGCTGCAACCTCGACATGGCAAAGTCTTAAAGCTTGCTGCAACCTTGTGATGGCAAGGCTGTGTGTGTGCAGCAAGCATGTAGCAGGAGTTCTAGTTCCCACCAAGAGAGACTGCTGCAAGGTTGTCCATGCCTTACCATGCCAAGGTTGGTGCAAGATTGTTGCAAGTATGTTTTGCTATCTGGGCATCTGTTCCCCCTTATGGACGCATAAAAGTACCTATCCCGGTGTAAAAATGTTTCACATATAAGAAAACTTTTGCAGTACATACCAGAAGAGCATCAGGCTATTAAGGAGAATTGAGGGAATTGAGGGAATTATGTTCAGTGTAAAGTCTAACGGAGATGAACGACCTAAACGTTAATTTCCCAACAAGTCTTTTGAAATTTGTGGCAATACAAAAATAAGATGGAAGAGCGTTTTAGACATGTTTATACATGTAAAAGTTTATTTCTTTGTGCATCGATAATTTTTTACCGAGGAAATACTACTTCAGCCATTGCATAATGGATGCTTAACCTCAAATAACATACACAAAAAGCCATTTCATTGGTTCAAATACGCTGCCTGGCAATGAAAATAGCGCACTATGCGACAATCACGATACGATGTATACAGCGAGAGTACGGGCCGGTGTGCAGATGATCCCGTGTTGCATTTGCCCGCACACCGGGCGGTGGTGCAATGATCTGACAAAGGACTCTTAATTGGGGCAGGGGACCGCAGGCTGGTCATATCGCCGTACAGCCCACTATGTGGATCGTTCCGGACATGTAACCCAGTGCTGTTGGGAGCAATGGGTACGTGAAGGCACTCGCACACGGAGGACCGGCTCAGCAGGAACGAGGTCGACCACCACTCGAGAGGAACGGCGGATGATGCGCCAGGCGCGGAGAGATCCCGTGGCGACACGGCCCACGATCCTGGCCAGTGTTCTCTCTCCTCTGTGCCCACGGACCACTCCCCCGAGCCTTGCGGAGGCGAACCTGCGATCCCGGGGCATATTAAGTGTGCCGCCATCAACTGTGCTACAGTGGCGGTTCCGTGTGTAGTGGTGCCAGGCCAGAGCAATGTGTAACTCCGCAGACTCGCGGTGAGTGTTGTTGAGTGATGAGTGCCGCTTCATTGTGGGGACTGGCCATAGAGCCCGGATGTCTAGTGAACGCCACAGTCCCCGATCTCTCTATCGAGCGGCACTTCCCCGACGGCAGGAGTTATGGTCCGACGACAGCCGATCCGCTGCCGTCATGGCATGTGGACGAGATCCTGCGTCCCCATCTGCTTCCCATCTCTGGCCAGGATTACAGGTACGAAGGCTATAATTCCCGACCGCACACTGCACGTAGCCCAGTTGTCTCCAGCATGTCCAAACACTACCATGGCCTGCTCGCTCCCAACGTCTCCAGTCGAGCATGCGTGGGACCAGTTGACATGCCAGTTGCCGTCGTGCCAGTGTCCTTTTTTCCGAAGATCAGTTTATTAGACACACGTTTAGTAGTTTCATAGAGAAACTAGTATTTCAAGCATTCTGAAACACAGTTCAAGCGACACATAGGCGGGCCTTTTAAAAAAAATGTCAGACAAAAACATTATTTAAAACAGCCCGTTGCTAAAATATCCTTAATAAACCTCTTAGCGATGTTTAATACGAATGTGCAAGCTAACTCGCGCTCCGTGGCCTCGATAGGCCACACTAGTCCTCGTCTGGCATTCTCGTCACTGATCGCAAATGAGCTACAACTGAACGAATGTAGCTGGCTGCTAGTTTTACACTTCTGAACCTGACGATTACTTTCTCTTTCCCGCTTGCAGAGCCCTCTGCCAGGTGTCAAAGAACCTGCGCGCTCTCGTGTAAGTAACAACTGGGATTCATGGCACTGTCCAATTGTTGACAATTATATTACAATTCCACCACTGCAGTGCCTCCTGTGACCTGAGTGAGTACGAGCAGGAACAAATTTCACAAGCTCGCAATATAAACGTTCACAATATTCTCCTAATTGACTGCCCACTTCACAAGAATTATAGTGCTTATATTTATACTAACTTGCCAAAAGTTAAGGGATAGCAGTATGTTAATGGCGTCACCGTACCGTTGCGGCTTGGAAGTGCTCAAGCCTCTATCAGTTGTGCTCCGACATCGTGTCACTGTGTGTGTGNGTCACCGTACCGTTGCGGCTTGGAAGTGCTCAAGCCTCTATCAGTTGTGCTCCGACATCGTGTCACTGTGTGTGTGCTGGTCATGGCATGGCGTTGCGTTGCGTTGCAGCCCTTCATCAACTTCACGTACCCCCACAATGANCTGTGTGTGTGCTGGTCATGGCATGGCGTTGCGTTGCGTTGCAGCCCTTCATCAACTTCACGTACCCCCACAATGACGGGACATTCCAGGAGGATAACGCACAGTGCCATCAGCCCAAGTGGTTCAGAATTGGTTCTCAGAGCATTCTGGAGTGTTCCAACGAATGTTGTGGTCCCCTCGCTTGCCCGATATGTGCCCCCTCGATCATTTATGGGGTGAGGTGGGGAGGTCGATTCGCAGCCAATATCCTGCACCTACAAATAGCAAGGACACGTGGGTGGATACCCAGCCGTCAAGTGTCAGCGTCTCTCCACAGGCGTTTCGTCCACTTACATTGTACAGAGTCGATTCAACGACGAGTTGCTGCACTTCTCCGGGCTAGAGACGACCGGCGCGATAAACCACGACTTTCCGCAAGTCTATTTACATTTAAACAAATTTCATCACCTCTGCTGGATTTTGCAATTACACCAGTTACCATCTCTAAGTATGATAAGTTTATATTGTTACCAGCTACATAAATTTTTGAAGTTTACTTAATGTAATTACAAACCTATTTACCTACACATTTTGGCTCAAAAATGAATTGGTATCCGAGGATTGCACACAATTTTTCCCGTATACTATAATTAACCTCATATTACTTTTTCAACAAGGCATTTTACCTCATTTTAAAAACTCCATTTCAGAGCTCTGTATTTGCTTGTGGTAAGTATATTTAACATCCCACTGAAATAATTACTTAAATATGCGTAAAGCAACAATATTTAAAATCCGTAAAGCTCATACCGAGCCATCAAGTAACTGTAAAACCAATTGTAATCTCAAATTATTTCCTTCTATTATTTCGTTAGCTTACTGATAAGATGTCCTTACGCATGGCTGCTCGGTATACTGCATTCACGAGCCGAATTCGTGCGCACTCTTGAGTAAGAATATTTTGCATAAGAACTATTTCTTACTAAACATTGCCAGCATTTTCTCTGTATTCCTATTAGTTATAAATTAAATAATATATTTAATAGAGAAAATGTTACAAAGCTAAATTTAAAAATAATAAGGTACCTTTATGTAAACACAAGTATATAACGCAGGTGATACACGATATATTCAGGAAATAACGAAACACGTCATACAGGAGGTATTTTTCTTCGAAAGTTTGATTCAAAAAGTGTGAAGAAACGGCGAATAGGAAGGCTTAATCTACTCAGGTTGGGAAGCTCAAAACTTTCAGTTTGGCAATTAACATTTTTTCGCCCCTAGGTAAGCGCTAGTGTCTCATGTGTACCAGATGTTCTTTATTTTCTACGTAAAAATAAGAAACAAAATAGTTACAATAATCATTATTCAAATATAAAATAAATGTGAATTATAAGTACCCTCTTTGGAACACTCCGCACCCAGCGGCGGAAATTTTCCCTACGCCAAACTGACTCATACGAAAACTCGTTTTGTTCCTAATCTGAGTAGAATTAACATTAACTATAGCCATGGAGGGAACTAACCTGGCGAGTCGTAGAAGGGGTCGTCTTCTATCCGCGTCCAGACGGCTCCAGCAGGAACCATGCATGCACCTAAGTCACGCACCGCATTGAGACACGACACACTACGACTGCGCAATTGGCTAATTGCCCGCTAACACAGGGTGTTAACTACCTCTCGGCGGCCCGCTAAGACGGACGCGGCCAGAACAAGGATGTGTGCATGAGGCCGCCGTCGACCGAACTCCTTAGCGAGCACTTGTCAAGAAATAGCGCATTACGAGTTACCGGTTTTAGAAAAAAAAACTCTCTTTGTGTTTGAGTAATGTATTCAGGTTTTAAGGGAGAAAAATAGGCATTGTATTAAAATATAATTTTTATCAACACTTCCCAAAGATACGTACTGTCGAACAAACCCCATTTAACAACGCATAAAAAGTAAAAATATTCATGATACAAGCGTTTCAAAAGTATGTGATAATTGACACAATATAACACACTGGTGTAAAACATGTATAAAAAANTTCATGATACAAGCGTTTCAAAAGTATGTGATAATTGACACAATATAACACACTGGTGTAAAACATGTATAAAAAAATAATAAAACATTACGAAATAATTTACAAATTCAGATATCACGAAAACAATAGATTTTTTAAAAATAGGAGTCCACAGATTGTGCTCTCGTGAGAAGCTCCCTTAGGTATCAGGTCCAAAGAGGTGTTCTCGTGAAAAGCCCTTCTAGCAGACAAATCCACAGGGGTGTTCTCGCGAGAAGACCAGCTTGCAGAGGTGCTCCGGGCGCCTCNAAAGCCCTTCTAGCAGACAAATCCACAGGGGTGTTCTCGCGAGAAGACCAGCTTGCAGAGGTGCTCCGGGCGCCTCTGGGAGAGGCATCTACGATGGTGTTCTGGCGAGAAGCCCCAGCCAGGGGAGCCACTAACACGCTACGGTGCGAGGCTTGAGAGGGTCCTCCGCCGCAGGGGTGACCAGAAAGCGTTTGTGACGACTGTCGCTGGAGCCTGGCACGTCCACCAACGGCGTGTAGTTCGCGAAGTGCACACCTGCGCGTGAAACAGACTGTACCAGAAGCACTACATGTCGAGGACGTCAGTGAGTGAGAAGAGACTTGGGCTGCTCTTTACATCGAGGTACGAGATCGATGAGGGTGACGCGGCGTGAGTATGGAACAGCGTCGGAATGAAGAGATGGGGGGAAATGGGAGATCCCCGAGAAAACCCGCCAACCAGCAGCATCATACGGCACGATTCCAACATGCAAAAATCCAGGGGCGACCCCGCCGGGAATCTAACCCGGTTCGCCTTGGTGGGAGGCGAGTAGTCTGTCCACTACACCACCGCAGCCCCATCGCGATTTAGAGCCGTCTACAAGTCCCGGTCCTCCCAGCTCTTACAGATATTTTGTGAAAACCAGACATGTTGGGCAAGTTAGTTTTAAAAACTAACTGGAATTAAGTTTAAGTTGGTGTGCCAAAATTTCAACTGCGTTGAAATTTATTATCTGGAAAAAGTAACTGTTTAAAGTAAGTGGGTAGAAAAAGTAACAAACTTAGGCTAAAGTAATTGAATAAAAGTTAGCGAGCCACTTTACGCTGGAAGCTACTATTTTTGCAAAACGAAACAATTGATTAAAGTATAATAAATTAAAATGTTTAACATTTAGCAAAGAGAAAGAAACACCAAACCATCACGTGTGTATTTCACTGTTCTACTCATATGAAGGGCAACACCTTCGATGTGATGAAGAAAATAAACAGCGTAGCATATAAGTAGGACTGAGTTTTCAGTCACAGATAAAGTCTTTCGAAGATGTACATTTCAATAAGTTCTTATTTCTGATATCCATGCCGAAAGAACGTGAATGTTAAATGTGTGCATAAAATTAGCGTGTAATGTAACTAGGGAAAAGGCTTTTTTTTCGGTTTTTAAATATTTTTAGCACACTCGAGCGTTCATGAAGACAACCGCTTTTAAATGAAGTACCTCCGGCAAACCAACATTAACTCCTGACACATTCTTCTATGTCAGGCCAAGCATAGGAACCACCTCCTTTACCACACAAAGTTCTGTCACATTGACGATTAACTACACTCATTTGCAAAAACATTTTTTTTTTCCCTGAAGGTGCCATCGCAGGAGCACGTGAGTGGGTACAGGCACAGGATGTAGTAGTATGTATACTCTAAACTTCAAAATATTGCACCATAGCAAGCATGTACTGCAGAGAACCAACATACGCAGTATGCACATAGTATGGTGGTGTACCACCCGTAGGTGGCGATACGGTCGAGCATGACTGCATACAGACGTCGGATGTGCTAAGGTAGATCCTCCCCTCTGCTGGCTCGACTGACACTACAAATCCGCCCCAGTTGCCTCTGGCCGAAGTTGCCGTCCAATCTAGACCCAAACGTTCTCGATGGGTGAGAGATCTGGGGAACTCGCTGGCCAACGAATTATGATAAATATCACGAATGCAGGTCAGAGATAACATCCTGCTGAAAAATAAGGTAGTCAGCTTGCACCAGGAAGGGGAGCGAACACGATCTAAGAATTACCTGGACGCATCGCCACGCTGTCAGTGTTCCTTCCGTCGTCATGAGTTGGGTGCAGGAACATTCGTAAACGGCGCCCCGCGCCATGACATCTCGCTGGGGCGGTGTGCCGCTCTACAATGAAGTGTGGGTCGTGACGCTGGCCAGGACGTCCCCAGACTCGAATTCAACGGCCGGCTGTATCCAGACAGAACCGTGATTCGTCGCCAATCCGCAAGCTTGCAGCCCGCTCACGACAGAAGGTCACCTGTGCTCGGTGATACTCATGCCGTGTTGGTAGACGACGTAAGGGACGCCACGGCGACAGATCCAGCTCTGCTAGCGGTCTGGATATGGTACTGGTGGACACGTGGGCGAGGACTTGGGAGGGAGGGGGGCTTCTAAACTGTACATGCACCTTCCCTTGTTGGGGGAAGCGGTGTGGGGGAGGGTGTAGAACAATTAATACTTCATACACGCACCATGGTTCTTGTTGGTAGGCGTATCCCCAGCTGCCGTGACATGTCTGGATGGTGCGCAGCGACGTACGTACAGTACTTGCAGCCTGTCGCACGATGCAACAGGCTGTCGGGGTAGACCAGAGCCTCCTCGACTGGTGTGTGTACCCTCCTGTTCCCACTGCGTCCAACACTGGCTCACAGTGTATCCAGAATGCTTCAAGTGGCGAGCAATGCGCCGAAACTTCCAACCTGCCTCTCGAAGACAGTCGACGTGGCCTCTCTCAAACTCCTCCAATTGGGCAAAGACCAGTGAAATGTGCCGTCGGGGCGTGATGCGTGTTCACTGCGCGGCTCTCTCACTGCTACCAAGGCCGTATGCGGTGTCCTGTAGCTATGAATGACGGAGGGACATGTGTGCCCTCTATTGGCACATCCGTGCAAACAACCCGCGGCAAACGCAGATGGGGCACATGTCGGGCTATGGCGATCCTGTGCGGCAACCTTCGTTGTACTCGCGGGATTCGTTCACTCTGGTAAATTGTTTTTGCAAATGAGTAAGTTACTATAGTCCATGCATGGTTACATCCTACTTTTCTAAATCCCTGCTAAAGTTCTACTTCCAAGATATTCCTCTGCCGCATACTAACAAAGCTTAGAAAATTACACCATACGGCCATCGCACCGTATTTGTGCGCACTCAGTGTAATACTATTTTGCATAACAACGTATTATTACTAGGCATTACCAACACACATTTTCTCTGTCTATTCATATTAATTATAAACGAGATGTTATAATTTATAGATTAAATATAATTAAAAGTTCAATTTTACAAAATAATATGGTGATTTTATGTTAACAGAAGTATAAAATGCTTGTGATGCATGGTATATCTAGGAAACAACTATGTATGGGGTTTTTTTTTCAGAGGTTTGATTCAAACAGTGTGAAGATACCGCGAATAGACTATAGTGACTTGATTGTAAAAGTAACAACTAGTTAAATACATTGCTAATAAATAGCTTATTAGCTTTTAATGAGATAGTACCCATGTGTGGTTAAAACCGCATACAAAATGTCCAGCCGGCGGGTGGAGCAGAACAGTTTGTCGGCCTACCTGAGAGCCGGAAGTGGCTGGAGCAGTTCCCCTGCTGGCCCGCGCACAGCTCCTGGAAGAACTGTGTCCCGGTGCTGGGGGACCACGTCAGCAGGCTCTCCGCCGCACGCATCCTCAGCAGCTGAAGACAGCACGTGAGCCTCCGTCACGAGTGTGCACTGCATGTGTGCTCTCTCTATAGGCGGTTCACGGTCAAGTGAGAACTTTCCAGGCACTTGTTACTTCTTCCTTCCAGCCATTTCTTATCATTTAGCCGCCTTTTTAAATAAATATTGTCACCTAAGTAATAAACACAGTACGTAGATTCCGTGATAACATGTGTTTATTGACTAGTATTCCAAATGAGAGGGCTTTCAAAAGTTCTCACTTTACCATGAACAGCCTACACACGAACTTCACTATCTCCAACAGCAAGGAACCTACTGTATCTCCTTATTCATATACATGATGTTATTAGACACCGACAAACCCCTTACGAAAAAATAAGACGAAATTATATGCATCACTTTTCCCAAAAGTGATTATTAAAGGAGTTATGCGTTCCCAAAAATAAAGTTTTAAATTTTATCTATTTGTGTTAAATGATAAACTATTAGTTATTAAGCAACAAATGTGAATTATGCTTTGTATAACAGAGATTAACGCAATAGCAATATCATCCACCTTCGTGGTGAAAATGGGGGTTGGACTCTTATTGGATGAAACTTTGTAACCCTACGACGTATGCGATATTTTAAGACGTATAAATCAGCTCGTCGAAATTAACAAAACAAAGTAATCTTGGTGGAACACACTCGGGTCAACTGTTTTCGAGAAATCGTGTGTACTTCTCAAAACAGAATGTGTGTTGTCTGACAGGTTGACTTATATTTTCGAGAGGAATAGCTTGCCGGAACGTTGTTCAGAAACATCAGGTATAAACTATATCATACTCTGCTTCATTCAAGCTTAAATCAAACTTTAATGGAGATTTGTCGTGAATAACCTATACGCTTGCAGCAAGTTTATGTGCGACCAGTAAGCTAGAATAACTAGTCTCCATATGTCGAGCTTGTAGCAAGGTTGATTATTTGCACTTGCTGCAAGTGTAATTCAAGCCAACTGTGAGCTTACCATTAGCAAGTATGTGCCAGTCGTGAGAAATTAGGCTTGAATCAAACTTGAAACACACATGATACAAAAATCTTCCTCGGCAAGACAAATTCAAATCAAATTGCAAGCTTTCCGCAAGATTACACACTATCTGGGATCCCAAATCTTTCTACACTTAACTGCACTCACTCCCTTTCTTATGCATTACACATCCACAGATGTATTCAGGGAGTCAGTTTCTTTAACTATCAGAATTATACTTCAGAAATAGTTATGTTGTGACCTGGCAGGTCAAATGGGCACAAGTGTCGAGAACGCCCATTTCCCTACCCCCGCCTACTCGACAGTTCAAGAGATGTACGCCATTACGACAGTATATGCGAGTCTCGACTTAAAGATGCCTCGTTGGCACACTGGATGGTGGTACGTAGGGTAGAGACTCCGTGTAAACAGCGATTTGCCTAATAATTGTTTCTCCTGGATCGTCCAGGTGAGCGGCTGTTTGGAGTTTATGAGTTGGCTACCCTGAGTTTATGAGTTGGACACCCTGAGTTTATGAGTTGGCTACCCTGATGCACGAGAAACTGTGAGGTTGAGATTCCTGCGTGTGTCCAGATACACACACACTAGATTAAATGGCACCAACTCGCCTTCCACAGTTGAAGTTCTCTCTGGTAAGAGATCGACCAGCCACTTCCCGTTTAAAAACTAAGTGCTTAACACTAGTGCTGTATTGAGTTAGATAATACCGAGTGGTAGAGTTCATCTTGGGCTTAAAGAGGAATTTATTCATCCAAGCCTAAACTGGAGAGTGTATAAAAATCTTCAATAAGGAGACTTATGTTAACCAGAGATCTGGTTTGTTCCACATCGCCGACCTTCGCTAGTCCACTGACTTGTTGGCTAGAATTACGGTATAAATCATTTTAGTTTCTGATATACACTCGGGAGTTTGTGTGCTATGGAACTTTGTGAATATTTCAGATGCTACGTTCAGACCATTTCAGGGTTGAAGAAATAATTCCTACGAGTACTCTTGGTGAAGTGTTGGCATTTCCGGTTGGCCTGGTTTCCGATTGATAGTTCACAGACCCACTACAACTGCTTTCATCTCAACATACATCGAATGAGAGACTACAGTGATCAGTAATCCAAATGTTTCCGAAAGCAAGTGCGCCCAGTGTGGCTGACCAGTATACGATTTCCTCCCGTATTTTCCTTATCTTTGGTGCAGAGAAACTCCCACCTTGTCTTGGCCCTACTCTCCACCATACAACCTACCACCCTGACTTGTCCCTTATCTCCTGAATACCCAGTGGTTAACGAGATGGCCAAAACCAAGTTAATACATGCCCTGTCTAAGAAGCTGATGACACCAACCAACGTATTCCCAGGAAAGCCAGTTAAATGTACCAAGTATGAACTACCTGCCCTCGTATCAACATCTGACAAGTACTGGGTTGAAGTCAGTGTGGGTGCAGCCCTTCCCACTGTAGGGAAGCCTGACAACTGCAAAAGTGCATAGAAGCCGCCCTGGAATCCATGAGCCCACACCACGAATATCAGTCAGCTCTCATTGGGTAACTAGTAGTATAATGGGAGAATTAGTTTTGAAAACCAGTAAAGTTACGCCTTAGGCCTACCATGCCTGTCATTTCAAAATTAAATACTGGAATTGAATGTACAGTGAACACTGATCTTCAATTTCAGATGAGATAAAGGTCAACAATGTTCTATAAGACTGCTTTTACTACCACGTCTAATTTTATTATTATAAATTTATTTTTGACCCAACTTCAAGAAACAACTGAGATATAAAATACACACTTATAAGGCCAAATTCTATGTCTTATAAATTTATGTTTATTCAATACTTTACTGCTACCGTTTGCATTTAACACTAAGCAGTCAGTCTTAGTATATTACTAATCACTTCCTGACCAACAAATGTAAGTTTCACCCAAAATCTAACTTTAAAAATGTGCATATCAAAATCTCTTTACCTCCAAGTCCTAAGAACATTTTCAACATCTTCTGCTAAGAAGGCTGTAAAATCTTGTGTTTTCAAGTAAACTTGCGACCAACTAAGCAGAGGTTAAAATATATTGTTTCAGTATCAGTATCGAAACTGGCAAGTGGCGTACGCAAGTTGAGAAGTATAGGGTCCGCGCTACATACCACTCTTACAATCCCCGAGTGTATTTAATTTTTTTTTTTTTTTCGTTAATAAACTAACCCTGGTCAGTGTGTTTTGATAAATTATTAAAATTGATTTCCATCACACGATTGCAGAATTTCTGATTGGCCTGCCCACACTGAAGAGTTGTTTTTTCCAGGTTCAAGAGATCACCGACTACGTATGTAGTGTTGCGAGCCTGCAGGTACTGACAGCCGTGGGAGACGGGGTGGATACTCACCTCAGGATGCTGTGGGTACTCGCTGTAGCTGTACACTCTGTGCCTGAACCCCAGAGAGCCCTTGCGGAGCGCCGACAGGTTACTAGCCAGCCTGCAAACATGGTTCCCAGACAGGTACACACACCCACATCAAGAGTATTTCATACATGTAAGTGCCTGTCGTGATGTACTGGCATTTTCAAGATCTCCACCTGGAGCAGTTGCTCACAGGAATCGGTATTGCTGTGTTTTTAAAAAAATGAATTTTGCATAATATTTTATTGATATATTTAAAATTCAAAGTAAGTGCACCAAGGGAGAGGGTAGTTTCAACTAACACACTACTTATTTACGTACTGCCATAATGTAGCAGCTGGTTCAACAAAGTTTCTGCTTTTTCAGGCAGATTTTGTGGAACCAACAAAGAGATTTCATCAACGCATGTTCTGTGCAGTGAACACAACCAATTTTGTTTTATATCATATTTTGTTTAGCATACATATTAATTTGGCCGTATATAAATTACAAATCCAACCATTCACCTAAAAGCTGATTTATGATTAACTATTCGAACACATATTATATACATACTAACATATATAATTTCAATCAGTAAATTTTTAATTTTTACATTCCGCTGCTTTTTGGTAAAATAATTACTGATGTAATACAGATATCAAAATAATTCTAATTTTTTTTTTTTTTAATAGTTTTATGGGTTATTTTTAGATTATCAGTATTGCGGCCATATTAATTCTGGGGTATACAACAGTCATTACGGGCGATAAGAGAAAAATGTGCAAACTTCTTTCAAGTTGTGCTGAAATGTTGACTTTTCTTGGCTTCAGGTTTACACAACTTTACAAAATGTGTGTGGTTCAGTCCTGAAACTTCTATGGACTGCAGCTCACTGCTAATTATATTACAGCGCGAATTTTAACGAAAAACACACGACACTTAGGTAAAACACTGTAGTACCAACGTAAATGTCGAATTCTCTTAAGAGCCAAGGTCCGACTAGTGTCCGTAAAGGGGTTGGCAGTACAATTGTTTCACAACCTGAGCTGTGACTTACCTCTGGTTTGAATGGTGGTATTCACTGTTCATGGATCTATTATAATCACGAGCAATTTTGATGTCGTGATCCCAAAATGTCCGTTGGGATTTTGAAGCTCGTGGAGTGACTTCCTTTATCTGCAACACAATTTCCAATTGTTTTTTTATTAAATTATAATTTACACATTTTAATTAAGTTTACGATGAAAGAACATTTTACTTACACGATTCCGTACCAAAAAAAAAATTTGGCCTTTTTTTTTTCAATTACTGATGGCTTGAAGAAATAACTTTAAGCGTTTCATTTCTCAGCTTACTTTCCGTAGTAAAGATAGGCGCATGCAATCACCTGAGTGTCTGAAATGTATGTCTCCCTCCCCCCCTCCCCTATTAACTTTCAAACCTGTAAACCTAATTTCACCTATCTCGGTCAACATGTATTTATAAACATCAGACTAACAGTCTTCACTCCGGGTACTTATTTACAAAAAGGCGGCAATTATACAATTTTATGGCACTATGTTATATATCGAGAATCATCAAACCGATTTAAACTAAATAAGGTTAGTTGACAGTGCATTGAATTTGTAAAGCAATAATGTTAGTGGTCGGCCATTTTCGAAGATAATGCAACATGAAAAAATTAAGATTTTTCTTAATATTTCGATAACTATTCTACCGATTCCTGTCAAATTCGGCATATAAGTAACACTATTGTAAGCCATGTTAATACTTTCAATTTAAATAGTAAAGGGGCATACTTTCTAAGTGGTGGTAATATAGATATTTTATGGTTTATTTACTGTATCGACCATACCGTTTGACCTTTCGACCAAATTCGGAATGCTGAACGTATATATTACGAGTATCAAATGTGTTAATATATAGACACTTTTGTCCCTCATTTTATTAGAGAACAACTGTAATGCACGCTTCACTATCAGAGAAATTTTATTTAGAAATGAGTGGTATTGATGAACATCCAGTAAACTGTTCATTCACATAGAACAAATNCTATCAGAGAAATTTTATTTAGAAATGAGTGGTATTGATGAACATCCAGTAAACTGTTCATTCACATAGAACAAATGAAATTATCTATCAATTTAGATACCTATTTGGTTTTCTTAGAGACAATAATAAAAAGGTTTTTAAAGGTGGAAATAAGACATTATAAATTCTTCAAATAATTGTTAATATTTATATTAAAAAATACTGATGTTATAAACTATAAAGATCCTGCAAATCAAGGAAAAATTGGTATACAATATTTAAAAATGTGACCTATTGCTGAATAAAAAATAAATACAAATAATGATATAAAATGTATACATATAAGTCATATAACACATNAATGTGACCTATTGCTGAATAAAAAATAAATACAAATAATGATATAAAATGTATACATATAAGTCATATAACACATATTAATTTCAATTATTGGCAATTTTTACAAAAAAAATTGTTCCTCAGGGTTCTAGAATGTTTAATTTTGATATAAATGATAAATTTAATAATTTAGAATTTGTAATGCCCGATNTGTTCCTCAGGGTTCTAGAATGTTTAATTTTGATATAAATGATAAATTTAATAATTTAGAATTTGTAATGCCCGATTATGTACTAGTTGGTTTTTAAATTAACATAAAATATCATATTTATCAAACTGTTCATGCTTCTATATTTTATCATTGTGGTGTGAGAAATATCCCTGTTATAAATAGAAGAAACGAAATTTTTCCTGAAGAAAATTGAAATCCTAGATTTCGATGCGGGATTCTTTCACAAAATGTATCTAGCATATCACTACTTTAGAAATGCTGAAGAAAACGGTAAATACAATTTCAGAAACAGTGAAATTGATTACTAACAGACTTTAAATCCAAATGGTGAATATAATAACCTCTAGTTTTGCTACATGATTATATATAATTGATTGCACTTATAAACAGCTGTAAGATAAAACAAAATCCAAAATTAGTGTTGATCTTAAGAAAAATATCCCTGAGCATACAATACAAATTGTTACATTCATAATTGAAAGAAATATCATATATGATCAATTAAAAAAGTATTAAAGAAGAAATATTTTTTATTTTATTAAATAAAAATAATTTATTAATCAATTAAATTTGTTGATAGTTTTATGCTTATATATGTTCACAAATTATTCATTGAATAACAAATATTTTTATAAATTGTTTATATAAATGAATTAAACACAGATTTTTAATAAACTTAGGCCTAACAATATTTTTTTAAAAATTCTAATTGTGTGAATTTAAAACAGGACGACTTAATCACAAATATTTATTTTACACGTATTATTGATTGTAACAAAAATGTTGTTAAATTAGATAAGTTCAAAATTATTTTACCAAGAATATATAATAAAATTAATTGTAAAGAAATTGTTTTCATAGTAGGTTTATAAATGGAATACAATGGTAAAGTAAAAATTTATAAATACAATTTTCAACATGATTTCAAATTTGTTTCTGACGAAAATAATAATACATATTTAATCATTGCAAACAGAAAGACATTTTTTTAAATGAAGTACAATAAATTGTTGTTTATATAAATGGTTAACTACAAAATGGAATCTCTGCTAAACAAATTAAATATAATCAATTGGGTTTATAAAACTACAACGGTTAAAAGTAAATGAAATATTCAAAACCTATAATTTTCAATTTATAGATACAATGTATTGTAAAAAAATTTCTTGTCTTTTAAAGTTTTAAAATTATTTTGCCTGATAAATGTGTTAAACTGTTTATAATAAAGATTTTTAAAAAAATTTATGAAAAACGTAATTTCATATGTTATAAAGGGTTAATAAGAAAGTAAAATCAACACACGGCATCAAATTTTCTTTGATATAGAAATGGCTATTGAATTTCCATTAGGCATTTTTAAAAATCTTTTATTTTAAGTACTAAATTTTATACTCTAGGTGTTTGTTTTAATTAAACAATATTCGTTGTGTTTTAATTTTTTTGCTAAAAAATATATTTATTTTAGTTTTTATTTTTTGCTGTTTTTGATATTTCAATATATTCTTGATATTTATAGAAAATTATCAAAAAATATCGGGTCGTCTAACTTCCGTATTTATATACAAGGGCTGATTCAGAAGTCTTGCAACTATTTTTTATCTCCCGAAAATTACCCAACACAGGAAATGTACTATGTACAGTTAAAAATGTAGGGCATGTACGTTTTAAAGGTGACACCACATAATTTTTGGATGCAGGAATGCCCGGCAAGGAACATGGACCAACACGGCTGCTTGAAATCGTTTAATTGATATATTCTCGTACAAACTGTATACACTCATGGGAATGGGAACGTATCTTACATGTACGAGCTGTTTAACATCCTTCAAAGTAGTCTCCCGAAGTTGTCCACGATTAGTTTCCAGCGATGAGGCAGACATCGTCACAGCATTTTGATGAGGTGTATTTCCTGTCTGCCTCATCGCTAGAAACTAACCATGGACCACCTCGGAGACTGCTTTGAAAGATGTTAAACGGCTCGAACACACAAGATACGTACCCGTTCACATGAGTGTTTACTTTCTGTACGAGAATATATCAATTAAACAGTGATTTCAAGCAGCCATGTTTGTCATTGTTCCTTGCCGGGCATTTCTGCATCCATACCCTACGTTGTGTCATCTTTAAAATATAGTACACTGGAGAGCCAAAAAAACTGGTATATGCGTGCGTATGCAAACAGAGGTATGGAACCAATCAGAGTAACGCGATGCGGTCGGCAGCGCCTATGTAAGACAACAAGCGTCTGGCAAAGTTGCTAGATCGGTTACTGATGTTACAATGGCAGGTTATCAAGATTTTAGTGAGTTTGAACGTGGTGTTATAGTCGGCACACGAGAGATGATACATGGCATCTCCGAGGTAGCGATAACATTTGGATGTTCGCGTGCGACCATTTCACGAGTGTACCGTGAATATTGGGAATCCGGTAAAACATCAAATCTTCGACATCGCTGCGGCCTGAAAAAGATCGTGAACGAACGGGACAAACGACGACTGACGAGAATCATTAAACGTGACAGACGTTAACCCTTTCTCAAATTGTCGCAGATTTCAATGCTGGGGCATCAACAAGTGCCAGCTTGCGAACTATTCAACGGACCATCATTGATATGAACTTTCGGAGCCGAAGGCCCACTCGTGTACCGTTGTTGACTGCACAACACAAAGCTTTGCGCCTTGCCTGGGCCCACCAACACCGCCATTGGACTGTTGATGACTGGAAACACGTTGCCTGGTCTGACGAATCTCGTTTCCAATTGTATCGGGTGGATGGACGTGTACGGGTCCTCACATCCTCATAAATCCATGGATCCTACATGTCAACAGGGGACTGTTTAAGCTCGTTGATGCTCTGTCATGGTATGGGGCGTGTGCAGTTGGGGTGAAATGGGACCCCTGATACGTCTAGATATGACTCTGCCAGGTGACTGATACGTAAGCACCCTGTCCGATCACCTGCACCCATTCACGTCCATTGTGCATTCCGACGGACGTGGGCAATTCCAGCACGACAATGCGACACCCCACACGTCGAGAGTTGCTACCGAGTGGCTCCAGAAACACTATTCTGACTATAGACACTTCCATTGGCCACCTAAATCACCAAACATGAATGTTATTGACAGTGGCGAATTTACCAGCAGGCTGAGTAGGCTGGAGCCTAGGGCGGCAGATTTTAGGGGCGGCAAATTTGGGGCCAAATTTGTTTTATGTCTTACAGAAATTAAAAAGATTCATATTTATATACCTAAATGTTATTAGGTCCACACAAACAATTCAACATGTAATATGTTTCACCACTTAGATAAATTTTTCTACAATTTGCGTAGTCGCGTTTGGTTGCGACGCGGGAACGAGTGACATGACCGTTCGCTAAGTGTGTCTGGGCGCATTGACTGCAAGAGCGCAGCGCGGCCGCCGCGGGAGCCGAAGCGGGGTCGTGCTGTTGTAGGCATACGCCGCGTGGTGCATAGAGTCAGAACTAATGAACAAGATTTCATACGACGATATAATTGATGATTTTGCCAATAGAAAATCGCGCAAAAAGGTATTGTAAAATTTTCATAACTTAATTAATTGAATTTCATCGACATCAGCCGGATTGTTACCAGATAATTGAATATATTGTTTTTAAACTGTAAGTAAGAGCAATAAATATTATTTAATTACGTTTACCAAATGTACATTATTGTTTAAGTAGTATTGAGGCATACCTTACCCCGCCTTATTAGTAGTACATGATTGAGCTTTTATTAGCTCAGAAATATACCCAAAAACTATTTCTCGTGCAATCTTAACTAAATCGTTGGGTTGTAAAAATAATCTAGAAACTGACACATCGATCCCCTAGTTCACAATCATACTAATTACGGGAAAAAGGTGGTGTAATTAGGACGATAGTGCACAAATCATAAAGTTACAATTTCATTGACAAAAAAATTGTAATTAATATGATTGTGAACTAGTGCATCCAATTGTAGAGGTCGGTACGGGCGGCAAAATTTGAATAGCCTACTGGCGGCAAATGTGTAAATCCGCCACTGATTATTGAGCATATCTGGGATGCCTTGCAACGTGCTGTTCAGAAGAGATCTCCAACCCCTCGCACTCCTATGGATTTGTGGACTGCCCTGCAGGATTCATGGTGTGAATTGCCTCCTGCATACCTTCAGACATTATTCGAGTCCATGCCACGTCGTCTTGCAGCACTTCTGCGTGATCGCGGGCGCCCTACGCGATATTAGGCAGGTGTACCAGTTTTTTTGGCTCTTCAGTGTATATATCATTTGTTGGGTAGTTTTCGGGAGATAAACAGTAGTTGCCATGACTTCTGAATCAGTCCTCGTATTACTGCCGTGAATATTCTAACTGCACTTTAACAATAATTTTCTGGTTACAGTGGCGAAGAAAGCTTCGTGAAGACACAGTATTGTTTGTACCTGAAACCCAAAGACATAAGAAATACGGAGACTTTCCGTACTTTGTACTTGCGAAGCTCAGCTCCGTTTTACGTCATTGCGGATTGCGTGTCCGTATATTTACTGTGCATTACCGTAAACATGTCCGCAAATACACGGTTTATTTTAAGTGTGTGTGGGCGATACGTACCTTGAGGAAGATAATGCCAGTGAGGAATATGAAGATGATGTTGATGAGCGTGAGGCAGAGGCTTATGGCTCCCAGGATGACCAGGTCGACGGCGTGGTTCTCGTAGTATACCTGCGGACGCGACGGGTCCGGAGACGACGGCCACACCACGTCGACACAGGCCAGCGCCCACAGCAAGCCCTCGCAAACACAACCACACCACATCGACACAGGCCAGCTCCGACAGCACGCACTCTCACACACAACCAACAACACGTCGACACAGGCCAGCACCCATAGCACGCACTCTCACACACAACCAACAACACGTCAACACAGGCCAGCACCCATAGCACGCACTCTCACACACCACCACACAGCAGCAATTAAGGGGCGTCGGTCCCCATCATCTTGGAATTGCGGAAATTTCATCTTAGTTTGCATTACAAATTTTTTTATTTGATTTTGGCCGTCGACAAGGCACAGGGCATTGTGTTGCACATGCTATAAAATATGTATTGCTAGAGTATTGTTGCCATTATCATTTCTGTAACCGCCCACATGAAAAAATCACTTATTTCTTGCATGACGTTACTAGGCAAAAATTAATAATCGCTGTTTTAACAGTTTTTAAAGCTTAAGAAACTATTATTTAAATTATTCCGTGCGAATAAATACGTTTACATTCTTGAATGGAGCATAAGGCAAAAATCCAAGATGGCGGCACCTGATCCCTCATAAGACTTGACGTCTCCCTTTTTGCAGAAATTCTTCGTTTTAGTGTCATAATTTTGGATTCATAGTAATTACTGACAATGTACAATTATAGAAAATTATGTTTTACGAGTTAATATTTCTGTGCGTAATTTTAATTGTGTGTTATTTGCTCGTTTTAAAAAGTCAGGAACGTATTTTTATTTTATTAATAAGTTCTCGACATTGACGCGTGGCGAGTACATAGGGTAGGAATTGCGCTGTATTCACACCCTGATAAATAACCCCGGGGAAGTCCCACCGTATAAGGACACACGTGGGATGCACCGAAGCGAGAGAAAAACAGGGAAAGCCCCGAAAATTAGCTAATCTAAGCCCTCTGCGAGGGAAACAGGGTAACCCCCGCCGAGAATTACTGCTGACACAGCTTACATGAACCCCCGAGACGCTTGTCGCACCCCTCCCTCCATTCTAGTTTGAGCGAGCGAGCCGCTGACGAGAGACTGAATCCTATAAAAAAAAACGGGCGAGGGACACCAGGGAAGTCCCTATTTCTCTCGACACAATCTGCTGACAGCCAATTTGAATTTATCGGGAGGCGGGTTAAATTCGGGAGCAGCCAAGATTCGTATTCGTTCAGTCATGGGCAGTCAGTCGTGATCAGTCGTGGACGAGGAGTTGTTCGGCAGCCACGATGCGAGACAGAGAAGGCAGTTAGGCGAGAGGCAGTCGTATCAACGGGCCGGAGTTCGGGCCCGGCCCAGGCAGTAATGTACAATCAGTTGTTCAACCGAGACGGGAGTTACTTCAGCGGTACAGCCGCGAGACGAGATAGATGCAACCGAAACGGGAGAAGCCGAAGCGGGAGTAAACAGTCGTGTGACGAGAACAGTGCCGAGAATATGAGTAAATTCCCGGAAACGAGTGGTAGCCCCAGTCAGAGTGGCACCATTCCCTGAGAAGGTGTAGTCGGGCGCCGTATGGTGATGAGGCGAGCAGTCAGTCAGTCAGTCAGTCAGTCAGTCAGTCAGTCAGTCAGTCAGTCAGTCAATAGTAACATCACCGAGGAGAGAACACAGGAACAGCCGAAACTTCATGTGCAAATTCCCGAGACAAACCCAGTACAAGAACCGAGAACTTAAGAGTTCATTTCTGAAAACGTAGTGGAAGTTTTCCGCGGTGAGGAATGCAGACAGAAACGCGATAGCCGGAAGTAGGACGAGCAGGAACGCCAGCCGGGATCGCAGGGAAAGTACAAGTCACGGGAAATCCAAATATCGGACCTCGGAGAGACTGTCAACGCCGCAGGAAAAAGCCAACTTAGTACAGCACGCCAACGAGAGCCAGTCCGAGGGCCTGAATTAGGGCCACCCAACTCAACATGCCTCAGCTACCAACGAAGACAACTCACCAAAAGCCACAGTCACAGATAAGTAGAGAAACGTCTCCCTTCAACAACGTTCCCCGACGCATAGTATTCAGCCCACCAGTCCTTCAGGCTTACGACTGCAGGGGGGCTCAGTCTCGCCAGTGTGCGTAAATAACTATGTGACCTTCTGATCAATAAAATCCTAGTGTGTTAAATAACCGAGAATACGAGTATTTGTTTACCTCTAACACAATAACTACAGGTGCCCTAAGTCTTCACCTAAATAATTTAACTATATAAACTACTGGCCACCATCCTGTATAACTCAGGTGGCCTAGTAGTGACAACATTTCACGACAAGCAGATAAAAATATGCACAAAAATAACAACTCGTTAAATGTAAATTTTCTATAGTCTTACAGTGTCAGTAAATACTATGACGCGAAAACGTAGAATTTCTGCAAAAGGGGTGATGCCAAGGCTTAAGAAGTCTCCCTGGTAAAAAAAAAAAAAGAATGTACTCGCCCCAAGGTCACGTCCGGCCGCCAATGAGCATAGCGACTGCGATAGAAGATGGCAAGCTTCGTCTGTGTTCCGCTTCCTCGGCGACCGCGGGGTCTTAATACAGGAATACGTTCATTAAATATACAGTATTGTTGCTGTAATTTGAAATACTGTTTTGCAGAGGACAACTTGCTGAGATTTGTGCTGACTTTCGCACTTTCCAAAGACCACTTCGTGTTTCAAAAATGAAATTTATAAATGGGCAACAAAATAGACTTTCATTTCTGTCGTGAAAAAAAAAAGCATTAATATATTCCATAGGTTTTTTTAATTAAAATAGACAACTAGGGAGACACCTTAACACAATTTATGGCGAATACATAGAAAGATTTCTTTAAATTTCAAGGTCACATTTGACTAAGTAAAAAAATGCGAGCTCTTCCAGAACTGCGATATTCAATCGCAGTTCTGGAAGAGCTCGCATTTTCCCCAGGAAACTGAATTTCTCGCGAATTACATCTGTAACAGGGATAACATTACATTGCGACGTCACTACAGATTCCACTTTATAATTTTGTCCTGTGTGCGATTTTCTTTGAGCATATTTAATACGATAAAAGAAAAACGTCGTCGCTGTAAATGATATTTTATACTTTTCCTGAAAAACATCTTAAGGTGGTTCCACAATACAGCGATGCGATGCGATGCGATGCGATGCGATGCGATGCGATGAGCTGTACGTAAGATCAAGCGATGATCTGTCGGCGACGGACGCCGTCTGAGATGGTGCTTTCAGACCTCACGAATATAAGAGAGACGCGAAAAACATTGCCACTGTATGCTCCAATTGGGTAGAAGATAAACAAGGCAGTATTGAACGCGAGGTGTGTGAGGTCTATAGATAGTTGGGTATAAGGGTACATTCGGAATTTTCCTTTTTTAAGAAAATTAATGAACTTAAGATGAGCATGTAGCTGCCCGTTTGAGGCCAAGAGGCGAGAGAGCTATACGGGCGACACTAACACGCACCCCTAGCGCCTCATCGCCCCTACGTGCAGTGTTTCCGTACTGTTGCTGTAGTGTGCAGATTGTATCTGTAACAGCGGGACTTTATTACACGCGATGAAAGTCCGCGGATTTAACTACGCCCGTATAGTCTTACTTCTCTCTACCGCTTAAGGAACCTGCATAGGTAAGCTATTTATCCATCTCCACGAATATTTTACTTCGTCAATACACCTAATTTAAATTAAAGTAAAACAAATAGGGACGTATACAATAGCTTACCTTCTGTGGAAAAAAAAAATCTTATTTCCAGAACATTTATTTGCCGAGATACGCGTATTCGTGCAAATAACGATTTCACAGAAAATGTTCCAGTGCACTCTCCTGATAAGGCTCCAGCCTACCTAGCGGTGTTATCCGCGCCTGAGGCCGAGAAGCGCGGGAGCGATAAGGGCGACACTGCCACGCGCATTAAGTGCGCCGTCGCCGCTAAGCGCAAGGCTCTGAACTGGCGTATACCTATGGGACTTGTAGCGGTGACCCTACTATATTGGTGTAAAGTCTGCAGGAGAGTTCAACGCACTCGACGGCTGTAGTCTGAAGTGTCGTGTTCTTCTCATGGATGAGCACACTGGACGCGCGTACAATAGTTTCGTGGAAGAGCCGCGTGTTTCAAACACGTGCAGCGCCGTGTAGGCGGGGGCCCGTCTACCTGGCGCTTGAACTGCGTTGCAGAATGTTCGAAATACACGTTTTTCAACGAAACTATTAAGCGTGCGTCCAACGTGCTGATCTACGAAAAGAACACACACTTCAGACGAGAGCTGTTAAGTACTTTCAAAATATCACGTACGTTAGAAACATCAATTCAGAGTACTCCAAAACCGCTAAAAACGGCCTTTCCAAGGCGCTGTAGCTCAAAATGCACGCATCAGATACATACAAAACTACTATAGGCGCCTGCACTGAACCTTCCTAAAGACTTCCCACTAATAAAATAATATGGTCACCGCTGAAAGTCCCATAGGTACACGCAGCACGACGAGAACACTGCACGCCAGTTCAGAGCCTTGCGCTTAGCGGCGATGGCGTGCTTGATGCGCGTGGCAGTGTCGCCCTTATCGCTCCCGCGCTTCTCGGCCTAAACGCGGGAAAAAGTTCCAGGCAGACGGCGGCCTTAACACGTGCAGTCGCTGGGGAAGAGGATCTGCGTACTCACGGCGTTGACGGCGGTCGGCAGCAGAGATGCGGACATGGCGACGCCGACGAAGGGCGCCGTCTTGTCACCCAGCAGGGAGATGGACAACGCCGCTCCAGACGCTATGGCGACGACGGCGTTCATCCACAGCGCCCGGAACTCCCCTCTGCACAACAAACACACACCTCACACTACGCTTACAGTACAATCCCAGGCTGGACTGGCCTTTCATACGTCATACTTCTATGATTACAATGTATGTTTCCACCATGTATCAATTAAACATTGCAATATGGCCTCATCACTTTGTTCAAGCGCCATCCTAATGAGACCGCAGAATTTTTTGGCACGTAAATGTATATTACTTATAGTCTATTTTACGATATCTTCATGCTTTTAGAATCAAACATTTAAATAATCAACTCGTGCATATAAAGTGTCGGTTTGTTTCCTAAATATGTTATGTATCACAAGAATTTTATAATTTCGTTAACTTAATAGTATTTTTATTTTTAGTTAAATTCAACTTTTACTAATATTTAATTCGTATATTATTTTTATAATAAATATATATAAATAAAACAGAGAGGAAATAAATGTGTTGGCAATGCTTAGTCAACACAGTGACTTGTGACTTCTTTTGGAATAGAAACCTCGCTGACGCCCCTTTGCGAGCGCCTCTCAGTCGACACGTGCCACGAGGCAGGTGGCGGAGCGCAGTTACACGTGTCCTGCGGCTTACGCCTTCCCCCCTTCACCCACCTACCTCCCTTCGCCTCTAGCAGGCCCGTGAGATCTGTTGATCGCAGAGGTTTCACGAGATATAGAAACGCAGTTCGTCTAAATTCAGAAAACACGCACCGCGGAATAAACAGCTGACGAGCTGGATAATAATGCCGAGAACACCCTCCTCCCCCCTTAGCTAAACACAGGACAATGTGGAAACGCACCGAGAAGTAGCTGACAGAGCAAGCTAGGGGCAAAGTGCTACCTCCCCCCCCCCNGGGTTTTGAAAGGCATTCTTCTGCGTTGCCTTCCACCTCACCCCCTCCCCTAATAATAGACACACGTGCCGACACTTGAGGGAGGCTGGCGTGCATATAAACCCCTTTACGAGAGAAGTAGGGGGTCAGTCAATTATTACCGCCCAGAGACGTTAGTTCGAGAGAGCAGTCAGTTGAAGATCGCCGAGCAGAGAGTTAGGCCAAACAGCCTGGTTGCACTGGGCATAGAATGTGCTAAGGGAATGCCGTCATACTTAATTTTTCGTGTGTAGGAGAAGCGCGAGCGCGGTAGTGTTTAAATGTAGAGAAGTAGGGGTCAGTCAATTATTACCGCCCAGAGACGTTAGTTCGAGAGAGCAGTCAGTTGAAGATCGCCGAGCAAAGTTAGGCCAACCGCGCCAGTGCGGCCGGGGGGGAGGTTCGGACCGCTGGCCACGTCAGTAGAACATCAGTCTAGTGAGACGGCAGTACCTGCAGGCCTTGCGAAGGCCGCCCATAGCCGGAGCTCACCCTCCACAGCTGACATCATACCAGCAAGAGTTAAGTATACAATCATCGTCGCGCAGAGAAGCCCCCCACTCAACCACGAAGTCGTCCACAGTTAATACGAGTAGTCAAATTCAAATTAGAGTACCACACCTCTCAAGTGCTGCTGTATGTTATTTGTGATAAATTCGAGACAATATATCTATCCTTCCAAATGAAACAGTAAAAGACTAAATTACTGCAAACCCCTTAACCTTCAGGCATCATATAGTCTATGCCGGGAGGACGTAACTACGACGCTATAAGTCACCCTGTATTCCACAGTGGCGGTACAGCGTCAAGCTAATTTTGGCGCACAACTGTGGGGCCTAGAGAAGCCCACGTCAAGTTAACAGGATTCGAACAAGGAGCAAACAAGGATTTAAAATGTGTTTAAAGTAAAATTTTCAATCCGGATTGACGTTTAAACATCGCGCGAAGTTGGACTTGAAAATATTGTGGAGACTTCTTTCGGCAGCATCGTGAACTAGAAAACAAATAATTCGAAAATATTGTTATTGTTCGGAAGTACTTTAAAAAAAACCTGTGCAATCCATTTCTACCCTAACCAAATCTATCTTTTTATGCTGTTTTCCATAATGTAAAATATATTTTTCCAACATACCAAATAATAATTCCACATATTTCTCTTGCATAATTAAACCAACGAGTCAATATTGCGGCCACTTCCTTGTTTCCATTTCAGTCCGACCAGTGTTTAAAGTAAACTTTTCAATCCAGATTCTACACTCAGTCGATCTCGACAACTGGACTGGATTATCTCACTCCACTACTTCAATCCAGTCCGGATGTGTTTATACTGAAATTTCAATCTGGATTCTTCCACTCCAGGTTCAATCCGGATTGAAATCCAAACGTACTATAAGGCAGAGTTGGCATAATGCCACTGATTTTCTAAAAATTCCAAGCCGCTGGGGAAAACTCTGCTTTTACAGGAAAACGCTGATTTTTACTACCTGAGAGAGAGCACAATTCGTAAAATATATGTTAGGCGTCTAATATTAAAATAATAGTTTTAGTTTTTGATTTTAATTTATTTCTTTAAATGTTTATATTTATTACCAATCGTAGGCATGCAATTTTTTTATCTTATTGAAAATGTCGATGAAGATCATAAGTTGCCAATTACGCCATTGTTTCCGCAGATTAATGCTGTTTGTAAATAGAATATTTTTCAAAATAATTTAACAACTTTAAAGCTATAATAGTACACACAATTTTTTTCATTGAAAATATTTCCAAAACTATGTTACTTTTCACAAAATGATTTCAGTATTCTAATCGTTAATTTTTCAGCAGTTTTTTCCAACATTGCTCTGTGACTTTCTGAATGTTGGAGCATGCAATCTTATCAATTTTAAAAAAACGCACACAAGAACAAAATACTTTCTGAAGAGGGCTAACAAAAAAATTCATGGATTAAAGGTATTGGTCATGGAAGTTATAATTGCTCCAATATTCAATGATTTCAGGAAAATCTCTTTCCCAAATGGAAATTAATTGGTAAAACTAATTAAATCCGGGGCAGTTTTGACCTGGAATTTACCAGTATTTTCCACGAAGTGGGGAACACTGTACCAACTCTACTCTCTCACTGGACCGCCAAAGTACCAGTCACCAGCATGCAATCCGGCGTATCTCGGATGGAGAGACGTGCTGAAGGCTAGTATGGAGCAGCGCCGGAATGCAAGAGCGGGAGAGGGGAACGGCAGACGTCCTCGGGGAAAACTCGCTGAACAGCACGATCCCCCTGGTTCGCCTCGATGGGAAGCGAGCTCTGTAGAACCGCGGGACGGGGTCTGTCTAGAAGACAGCGGAGTGTGTTGGTCACCTCTCTAGCATCTCCTGGGTGGGCCACTTCTCCTGGTCGACGCAGCCGGCGACCAGGCCGTAGAGGAAGCCCACAGCCATGCTGATCATCAGGCCGAACATCTCGTTTCTCACGCCCATCTTCTGCAGCTGCCGGTCGCCAATCACCATGCCGAAGGTGCCGGCCATCACCGGGCCCTGCCGCAGCCCGCAACACCTCACACTTCCCCTCTGCAACTCGCTCTCAAAGACTCGCACTTCATGGAGTTACCCACATTTTATATTTGTACCACGTACTGTTCAACTTTCAGACATTATCTTCTCCACTACCTTTCCCACAGATAAATGTTTTTAGATCACGTGGTTTCTGCAAAATTACATGTCAAAATCATAATTTTACCGTTTTACAAAAACACAAACAATGAAAACTATCTTACATACAGAAATACAATAATTCACACTAAAAAAATATGCAAAGCGCTACTTCAAGAAGTCTCTAAAATTGAACAAGGAAATGTTTTTTTGCAATTTTAAGAAATTGCTACAAATAAAGAAATGTTTGCATTTTTTTTTTATTTTTGGCAGCCCATAAATTTTTAGAAAATAACTTTTGCTATACATGCTTTACAATGAATTAAGACAAGATCTTTCAGATGCCCTTTTTATTTTTTTCTGAAAATAGTTTTGTGTATTTTATTTGTACATTACAAAAACAGTAAAATTTAGACTTACCTGTCATATTTCAAAAACCATGTAGTCTAAAAATATTTTATCTGAGGATAAGGTACTCCTAAATATTTCCTACAAGTTTATTATAATGTTCAAATATAAAATAACACATATTTCCGTGGCCAACGCCCTTAAATAAGCACTTCTGAAGTCAAGCAGTAAACATGTTATGTTATTTACGACTTTGACAAAGTAGTTCCATATATTAATGTATTAACAATGTGATATTTGAGTCCATGGTTCAAAATTAGGCTAAGTGTTTTACATACAGAGCAAGACTCGGCGGAATGGTGATATTTCTAAAAACTCCACAAAGTCATTTGACTCAATCATGTGCCTATAGGAGCGGGAGCCTATGAGTATGGCTAAGCTGCCACGGAAGTGTAATGGGTCCCTTGCTGCTCGCTTGTGAGTATGTTACACGTAAGTTAGTATACGCTATTCACGGTAAAATGCGCTGTTTTTAAAACCCTACTGAAGATCTACCTTTATGCACTTTGTGTATTCTTCCGCCTTACGTACAATTAACATTGCCATGAGCCTCATCACTTCATTCATGCATCGGTCAAGTGAAACTGTGAAAATATTAGTTCATATTAAACCAATCTGCTTATTTTGACACTTCTGTGCATTAAAACAGAACGCGGAAAAAATTAACCAAGGTATTTTAAATTGTTACCTTAAACTTTTTATTTGACGTTAAGATAAGTAACTACTTTCCCTCCATCGTTACCTACTTTACTGGGCGCATGTCACTCATTGTACCCGTTAAAATATATATGCAGGTAGGAGTAGTGACATTTTTCTAAGATTGATTTCAGAAGTGCTCACTTTATCGTGAACAGCCTTGATCAGTTCAGTGAGCACTTGATACCAGGGCCCCATGGTAGAGCAAGACAATGCTAGCAGGAGAGAAGTCAACTTATCATGAGAGGAGAGAGAAGTCAACTTACCATGAGAGGAGAGAGAAGTCAACTTACCATGAGAGGAGAGATTAGCATACTGGCCACAAGAATCACTATACTGTTCTCCACTAGTCCCAGGGCAGACACCAGGCTGGAAAAGAAAATTCACCCACAGATTTTCCCTCGGAGACACATCACATATAAACTTGAGATTGTCAAGAACATCTTTCCCATTTTACCAGCAACAGTCTTAGGCTGCAAGAGTTACAACATTTCACACGTTTGCCTGATCCAGTGTTAGACACACATTGGGAAACCAACACACATTTGAATCACTTACCGCTAAAATCAGTGCTACACAAGGTCAAGACAAATATGGAAATTATTCCCAATGAAGGGAATGGAACGAGAACTGTCAGAATATAATAAAAATACAGTGAAATTCAATCTCGACACCAAATTATAACCTGAAACTGAGAATCCCTGTCGATGCGAAATTAACACTCAGTATACTACTTAGTCATCTTACACAGTACTGGAAATCTCATTTTTGTGAAAGCTAACATATAAGAGGAAACACTTATTCAAACATGTTAAGGCTCAGAACTGAGATTAAATAGATTCACGAACGAGTTTAATATCAACTTTTTCGTTTCAAACATGTAACGGTAATGGTCTGGAACAGTGTCTGGGTGTTGTCCATTACAAGTTCTTTCCGCGTGGTGAAAATTACTGCTGTCCCATACCATGCAGCAATTGACGCATTTCATCGGTAGTTTTACAAACTGCACCCGCTGTTGGAAGTCATGGTACGTTCTCCTGCTCTTGTAGAACACCAAAACACACGTTTCTTCGTTTGAAGTACCTCTGTACTGCCTGCATACTTTAATTTCAAATGAAGGCTCAATGATTCTTTGCACATAACTAGTGCATGTTTTTAATAACTAAAACTGTTGACCTTTAATCAAGGTGAGCAGCTGTTAAATCTATTTTAACTGAAAAGGTATAAGTTACACCTAACTGGCGGAGGCTGTTCACGTAAAACGGCCACTTTTGAAAACACTGCTGAAGATCTACTTGCATGCACATTGTGTATTCTTCCGCCACGTGTAAAACCAGCATTGTCATGGGCCCTGATCACTTTATTCATGCATCAATCGAGTAAAACCGTGACATTAACAGAAAAGCTATATTTTACCAATTCGGTAATTCCTACACTTACAATGCATTTTAACAAGCAGAAAGCAAAAGAAATAATGTAATTATTCAAAAATTACTTCCTCCGTCGTTGCCAACTTTACTGGACGCATGCCAGTCAGTGTGCCCGTTACAATATACGCAGGTAGCGGCAGTGACTTTTCTAGGGTTGATTTCAAAAGTGCTCGAATAACCATGATCAGGCTTTATAAAGTTAGTCCAAATTAGACAGTTCAAATTCACAGGGTTTTTTTTTATGCCAGCTGAAATTGCTATTTCTGCCAACTTTGTAAGCAACAGTTTTTTTCCCTACACAGGTGGATGTTTTTTTTTTTTATATGACACCTCGCGCCGCGGCAGCGTATCAACATTTCACGCCGCCGTCAGAAATATCTGGACAGGAGCACGGCACTCAGGTAAATTATTTGCTCGCAAAGTTAGTGAAACCAGTTCATCTCGCAGATTAGGTAACAGACGGTGCATAGTCGACTCAGTCGGTTAGTCTCACTTCCGGGGTTCGACTCTAGGGTTTCTCTGGTGGGGGGGGCCTGACGGTCACTGTCACCTGCCTCCTCCCCCTTTCTCTTTCTCTCTCTTTATCTCTCTCTCCCTCTCTCTCTTTCTCTCTCTCTCTTACCGGCCGGAGCGACAGATCGGTCGGCTCATACTAGCGCCACACTCCTCAATAACCCTTCAGCTCCTGTCACGCTATCAAACTTCCCCGTCAAACTGCTTCCAATAAGTTTGACAGTTATGACGTCATCTAAACGTCAATAAACGCCGCCATATTTGTCTGAGAAAGTTGGACGGCTTCAGTTTCCATCAAACATTTGAAGACTGGACCGGTTCTAAAATGTCTTTGATGTTTGCCGGGCTCGGCCAATCAGAACCTTCGACGACGAAAGTGAACGTCAAGAAACTTAAAAATAACAAACAGTTGCTGGAAACGAAGTAGATTATGAAGATAATTAATGTATGTAGAAGCTGTCTGGGCTCGAATGCTATTTTAACTGAATATTGCACATAATATTACGAACTTAGAGGCATTAAATTTCATTGTGCAGGGAACATCTCTGATAAATAAAATTTCAATTTGGTAAAGAAGCGAAAATAAATTAAACATGCCTTACATTTCTTCCTGTAATGAAATGCATGGAAAAATTTGATGGCCGTATTTTGTCTTCAAATTATTTTTATTGTCAAATATAGTTGAAGGTAAAATTTGGCAGTGTGACAAGGGCTTTAAGGATGTTGATATCGGAAAAAATATGGATATATTATTTATATTGGTTATTTATAAATTATCGTTTCAGGAAACTACATATCGAAAGAAAAATGTCAATTTTCGGTACGTCGGAATTCTAAATTTACATATTGGAACATTAGACAATGTAGAAAGATGTGGCGCCTGTTTTTATTGCATGTTGCCAAAGTAAACAATTTTTCAATTCCATTTTTGTATTCAAAACAGAACTTGATAAAAGAGCATTTTAAAAAGATTTCAGACACCTGAAAAAAGATATTTATGTGGATAAGATATCGTTTAAATAAATCGATGATTTATATCGATATATGATTGATATAAAGTAATTTCGATTTATCGATAGTTTTTCAACATCTCTAATGACCCTGCCTCAAGCGGGAACTACTGTGTGGATTTTCATTCATCAGAGATAGCCCTTTGCGATATAAGAATTTTCCCGTAACGTGAACGTGTGTTTACTAGGTTGGGCGGGGGGAGGGGGAAGAGGAGGAGGTGCTTACCTGGCGATGAGCAGAAGCGTGAGGAAGTCGAAGGTGAGTGCGGCGTCCGCCTTGACTCCCTCCATCACCTGTGCCACCGTCAGCCTCGCGCGCACAGAGCTCATGAACTTCTGCCATGCCGAGCCACCATACTGCTCCTTCCTTCTGCAACAAATGTGGAAAACATTCTGGCTTCTGGGTTGCAGCTGCCTCACTGTCGTACTTGGTCCCTAACTTTCGGAAGACATTGCATCTTCCATCTTCAGGGTAAAGTAGAAGCGTGTTATCAACACTTCACTTAGTGCAGCGGGTTTTGTCCATATAGTCTCCTCCTGTGCCGGAGTCCCCTTTGAGAATAACAGGAGACAACTTTCTCAGCTATATATTTATAGAAGAGTGCACCTCAGGTCTTTCTTACATTCAGGCAGGTTTAAAGGCCACACAGGCTGTTTATTCTGTCATATCAGTCCTTCGATGTGTGTGCGCTCTTCACCAGTCTTAATTTTCCAAGTAGCCAGTAATCGGCCGAACATCCCAACCAACCAAGGAAAAAGCCAGGAACTTTCCGAGAGCTCCAACCAATAAGGCAGCACCACTGCCCAACCTGGTGGTCTTCTGATCGCCTTGGTTGAACAGCATCGGGCGTGGCTAGTACTTGACTGTAACCCCCGTGCAGCCATCGACATACATGCCCCCACGAAGCCATCGAGGCATCCAAACACCATGGCACAGATGCGAGGCCCCCAGGCCAGGAACTCCGTCCGCCCACAAATGTAGCATCAAGTTATGTTTTATATTTTGAAATAATTCTCACTTTCACCCATTAAAGGGACTTAATAATGATGAAACATAAAACCAACTTTGTACTATGTAAGGAAGGGCATACTTGGAGGGGAAAATAATGTATAGAGTTGCAGGAAAGAGCACCAAGGTAGGAAGGGTAATATCTTCAACCAAGAAGAATAGTACTTCCCTCATTTTCCAAGTCTTCTTCTACTCTCTTCAACAACACATCCTAGGACTACGATACACACCCCCTCTACATCCAACTCAAACCACCACCATAGAGTTCGGCAGTGATACTCCATCTACAAACAGCACACCACAAACTTACAGCACCACCCTTGTAAACCGGTCAAAGGCTCTCCAACATAACATAGTACCAAAAAGCACTCTTGTCGAGATCTAAAAACAAAATGCTCTTCCCAGGAAACTTTCATGAAATCCTGCAGACTATTTCTGCCGCACGCCCTTCCATGAAATGGTGAAAGGAGCCACCACTAACTTCTTAGTACCAAAAAGCCTAATGATTTGACTTCTCAAATCTCCGTTAACTCATTCTGAAACCACATGTCCATGCCGGAGGACTGCACAACCTGCGCGTCAACTAAGTAGGCAGTACCTAATTTGAAATCAAACGCAGATAGGTCGGGCATCCTTCTTTATGCATTTATGTTGCGAACTGCAGCTCATGACGGACCACTAGCCCCTTATCTTCTAGTCATTCCTGGATAGCAGCCACTAGATGGTCATGACAGGCGACATGGGCACCAGGAGTCTTCTCACATTGTTGCACTATATGAATCAATATTTCGTTCTGAGCAACCAGCAAGGCACACTTCTCTGTTCTGCTCGTTGCATCTACATTTTACCTTTCTCGTCCCACAAGGAAGAGCATTGGCAAAAATGTGCATGTATGAGACGAAATCACGACCAGGTATTGGGTGGGCCCGAAAAAAGATCTACCCAGAAGAGAAATGGGAATTTTCCATTGCACCAAGGTCACTGCCATCAACTGCAGTGTTGGAGCTCGTGTCCACAAATACTTAGCTTTTCTTTAGAATTCAGCAAGCTGTCCCCCACAACAGTCATCTCTTCAGTTCAAGCCATCCTCCAGTCGGACCAGGGGAGAGCCACCAACTCCGTGGCTACCTGGTATTCTCAGCCACACAAATTCTTCAGTAGAGTAACAACCAAGACGAACACCCCGAATAAAAGGATGTTATTTCAAACTCCTTAGAAGTCGCAGGTGCACGAAAGAATGCATGTGTGACGACATGGCGAAGCTTCAAACATCTCCTCACTGCTCCCCTCACACATATCCATGGTTTTAAGACGACCGGCTGTAACTGATGAAAAAACAGTGAGAACATCAGTGATGATATAAGTAAAGAACTCAGGATCTCCCATCTTTGTGCTAGGTTCGACTGAGTTCGTGACATTCGATTCAGCTTTTCTCCGACATCAGATGTACTTATTTACCCCTTTGGCTGACGATGAAATGCCAAGGTATCTCCAACAATCCGCAACATTGAGCTGGGTAAGAAACTCGCAATTTAACTTCAAAGTTGCTTTGATGACAACTTTGGTTTGCTTCGTTTTGCCAAGCGGCATATGCAGCCCCTTGGACTTTGTAGCCCGTTGGACCAGACCGAATTTTCTTAAGGCATCTTGAAACATGACCAAGTTTAAAGACAGTCCTGCAAACAAGACGACATCGTCTGCAAAGGCAAGATGTGCTATATAGGACTTCAAGCAAAACCCTACTGTGTGAAGCAGAGCTTTAAAGGCAGCATCTATGATTATATTAAACCAAATGAGAGAAAAGATCACCCTGCCTTACTCCTGCCAACAAAGTCACATTCCCCCAGGCATCAGCTGGTATCTGTATAGTATTAGAATTATTTGGATACACCGAATAAAGAACTCTGAAGACAAAAAAAGAAAACCCTTTCACAGAGAAGCAGGAGAATCTCTTTTTCATGCATGGTGTCGAAAGCTTTCCAAATTTTGAGTATTTCCATATAGAGTAGGTGTATCTTGAAGTCGGCTGCATGCAAATTCTCGGAAGGTATGTTCAGGTTATCAGCAATGCCATCAGAATGGATGAATGCCCTCTGCTCTACAGACATCGGAAAATTTGCCCTAATCCTACTCGCCAAGATGTTGTGAAAGTGGTGTAGTGCAACATATGTACTGGAACCTTAAGTGCCCTGGCTACTGAAGATTACTGACAGTAGGAATCAGTATTGTCCTAGAGGCATGCAAACCTCTAGGCAGCTTTCCTGTATAAGATGTTTAGCACAGCCTGCTGATGCTGTCTCGACATCACACCCCAATCCATCAGTGCCACATCATCCTGTCCCTGTGATGTTTGCCCATTCAAGATATTCCATGTAACTTCTTCCATAGTGATGGGGTATGAAAGATGTTATGCGTCTGTGTGAAAGGGAGCGAGAAGAAACATTTCTAACACCATTCCCCTAACTGGCAAGATCCATCCACTAGCTGAGGGTATTGTCAGGAAAGGTCTCCTCACCTAGCGACCGATCCAATAACGATCTAGCAACCCTAGAACAATCCTTCTACTACAACATGTTAACTTGGTCATAATTAGTCCATTATGATTTCTTAGATCTCAAAACATACTGCACTTCCTGAGCTGCACTAGGGGGAGCGCCTCATCCTTAGTAGCAAACATCACATTTAACCAGGAGTCCAGCACTTGCAATACAAACACCTTCAGATGGTGGTGATGTATCAGCAATGAAGCCACAACCCACCTCATTCTCCTCTCCAACAATGACCTTCAGACCCAAGAGGAAGTTTCTCCACATCGAATCCTGGGTGGGTGCATCGCCCTTCTGACCGGAAGTTGTAACAGTCTCACCACCACCTGCAGCAACCATCAAACCTAAGATATCCAAGCAGGTCTAAAACGTGAGCCCGCAGAACCAACTCCAGCAAGAGAGGGTGGAAATCAGAGAACTTGACCAATCCTCTGCTGGACAAGTACTGTTGCCAGCTTTTAGTTACGAGTGCCCACCAGAAAACTTATGATTATGCTATTCGATCAATTCGCACAACTCAGAACATGTTCACAAATACTCTCGCACCCGGGGGTCGCCATGTGAAGGCAGCTGGTGAGTTTTCATGCACCACCAGTAGGTAACGGTTGCTGCTGCTGCTGCTGCTTCTTTGCCCTGAAGATGGAGGCTGCAATATATTTCAAAACATTAGGGACAAAATGTGACCGTGATGTGGCTACAGCCCAGAAGTCAAGAACAGACATTTGCCGTTAAATCCTGCAAATGTTATGCCTCTTGCTCTGCCACTTCACCGGCATGAATCGTGAGATACATGCGGCAAGATTCACCCCAAATAACGTGCATGCTTAAAGTGAAGTGATTTCAGGATTGTAAACGGCTCCGTCCCTTTTCATTTACTAAACAAATCCTTGGGCTACCTTATTAGTTATTATAATGATACGTCTCATTAACATTTTTACGGAATATTGCAGAGAAAGTGGATTAAATTATCTACACCGGCGTTTCTCAACCACCGGACAAAGGCGTGACCAAAGAGACTTCAAGGCCTTACAACCTCTTCTAGCCAAGTTAGTGTCATCACAATTAAGGAGCAAACACAGGTGGACAATATGGCTGGCAACTTTGTTAGTAACCGTTTCATGCATTTAACGCAAAATATTTTTGCAGTACCTATTGTGTGCTTAAATAAAAGCAATATTTTTCTTGCGTGAATTCATTTAAAGTATTTAAACTGTTCCATTAGTTAGTTTCTAAAATTATTTCAAACACCGCTGATATTTTACAAAATATAATATACCTCCACCTTCACTCCAAAGAGGTTATATTGATGGTCTAATTTTTTTCCTTCAAAATTTTCATTCTGTAGTATTATAAATGGAAATACGCGTAAACGTTAATTAAAAATAGACAGTATTTTTTTTATAATCATATTTAATAAGTAAATTCAAGCAAACTATTTTACAGTGTTACAAAATGCAGTGTGATTATTAAGTCCCCGCCCATTTGTGGGAAATCGATAATATATATTGTATTTGTTTTAGGTATTGAAAATGTCCAGCATTGGAGAGAGGATCGCCGCGGTGCATGCTGGTCTGAGAGGACTAACGTACGATGCAGTGAGAACTGATTTCACACGAAGATGTAGGAGACCTGGCCCCTAATGTGTGACCATTCGCCATCTTGTCAACACATTCAGTCGCACAGGGAGTGCATCATCTTCCACAAAGTGGACTGTGGAACATCAAGCTTACGACAGACGCAGAGTCGATGCACGAGGGCTTCCTTCGTTCACTGGTTTCCTGAATCCGTTTCACGATGTCTTCAAGTACGATCGGCCTGCCTGAACGCTCTTAGTCCTTAACACTCCCTGGGCGACTGAATGTGTTGACAAGATGGCGAATGGCAACATATGTGGGGCCAGGTCTCTTACATCTTCGTCTGAAGTCAGTTCTCACTGCATCGCATGTTAGTCCTCTCAGATGAGCACAGACCACGGCTATCGTCTCTTCAATGGTGGGCATTTTCAATACCAAAGACAGTATATATTAGCGATTTCCAACAAATGGATAGGGACTTTATAATCTTCTGGTGTATGCATAAGTATTTTATATGGAGTGTACATTTTAACCAGTTCTGCAAGTCATGCAGTTCTGCACGTCATACAGTTCTGCACGTCATACAGTTCTGCACGTCATACAGTTCTGCACGTCATACAATTGGGTGTGATGCTCCATTGGAAGACACTACTTATACCTATTAGGTGTTTTTTTTTATACCTTCGACATTTCGAAAACAAAACCCTTCTATTAAAGGCACTGCCTACCGGCTGGCAGGTGCGGAATTTAAATAGGAAATCCCATGTTAAGAAAATTTCGCCCCAGTGCGTTAATTTTACAAATAGGCTTTTCAAACAAAATGTGTTCTTAACGCATTACGAATTTTTTAGGAGAAGTTTCCTACAGCGGAGATGTTTCCATAACATGTATAGTCTGTTAGCAAGAAATGTTTAAAAAAATTTTTTATAAAAAAGTACATACTGCCTATTTGTATTGAAAATATACGCTCGTATGGATAATCTAAAAAAAAATTCGTGAAAAATGCATTTTGATTGAAACGCCTATCTTTAAAATTTACGCACTGAAGCGAAATTTCCTTAACATGGGATTTCCTATTTAAATTCCGCAGCTGCCACGCGGTAGGCAGGGCCCTTAAAACGGGAATTAAGTTTACTTCCGATAATTTTCAAATTGTCTTCGTGAAATTGAATGGATGGGTAGAATAAGCGATAGTAGTACAATATTGTAGTTCATACTTACAAATGTATGGAACATGTTTGTGATAACCGTGTCGTTTCAAGCAGGTTCGATCAGTAGAGTCCAATATACCATAATGGTGAAACAACAGTGGACTCACTCCTTGTCGCTGTCAGAGTCGCCTTTCGCGTCTTGTTGGCCGAGTGTGTCCTCTTCCACGGCTCTGACGCACAGCGAGCATGGCATCACGCTGCCAACGTTACAAAACTTAATTCATATTTAAAATGCACAACCTTCTAATTTAAACTATTAGCACAGACTTCTTAGAATACAATAAATAACACACTTCAAATTTAAAAAAGGGGTGGCAATCAGAAAACATCGAAGGTATTGTCTTAACTACAACCATTATTATTATTATTATTATTATAACTGCTCTACTTGGAAGTTTTCTTTTAAAAAATGTATTTTATAAAGCATTTACAATTGAAAAGTGCTTCGCTTTTGATTAAAAATAGACATATATTAATTATTTAATATTTACATAAGTATTTTCTTGTAATATTTAAAAATGTTACCAAATATATGCATTCTTACGAGAAAAGAAATTTGTAAAAACAGTTTGTTTCGTCGTACCTTATTGGTTGTTCCGAGCACTTTTGAAAGCCCTGCTTAGGACTACTTTTTCTTCTCATTTTGTATCGTTCCGCCATAAGTAAAACTAACATTGCCATGGGACTGATCAGATGATTCACATGTACAAGTGTGAAAATGTAAATGTGTTACCAGTATGTGAATTCTTACTTTAATGTGTATTAAAGTAGTTCTAACTTCAAAGGCTATATAGTTAAACATTGCACTCGCAACATGTCAAGTTTTTATGAGAATGGTGCGCCAACATTTCATATTTAATGAACTTGTTAAGACTTTTTTTTTTTTTTTTAGTTCTTATCGAAATTTTATGCACCGTAAGATCTACGTAATAGTTCCCTACACCTTTTTATATTGTCAGATACTGACTGCCTTGATTATTCTTAGACTACCGACGGAAAATAATATCAATTTATCTTCCTTCAGTAGTAAACGAATAATAAAGGCATGTATAGGCTGTCCACTGTAAATTTAGCACTTTTGAAGTTCTAGTTGCTTTTCCCTTTCAGTCATTTTTAACCTTCAACCATATTTTAAAATAAATATTGCCATGAAAGTAATAAACACAGAGTGTATGTTACACCGCACTCGGAAGTTAACGTCTAAGGATAAAATAAAATAAATCTATAGACTATTATTCCTAATGAGAGTGCTGTCGAAAGTGCTCACATTACCGTCAATAGCCTACAATATCTAACCATGTAAAATGGTGTAGAAGACTTGTTCAGACCTTAATGTGCCAAGAATTTCGATAACCACCCTGAAAAGCTACTTACAAGTTGATATTTATAAGACCGTGAGTGCACCATTCCCCTCAAGGACTATGTTTATTAATTTTCTGGCAACGTAATTATCAGACTGCATGTCAGTGAGTAATGTGATTTAGTTATAGGAGACGTTTTCTTTTTTAAAATATTTGTTTCAAAAGTGCTTGGTTTACCGTGGGGCCGCGGTGGTGTAGTGGTCAGAATATTCGCCTCCCACTCAGCCGAACCAGGTTTGATTCCAGGTGGGGTCGCTCCCGCATGTGGGAATCGTGCCGCTGGTCGGTGGGTTTTCTCTGGGATCTCCTGTTCCCCCACGCCCTTGCATTCTGGCGCTGCTCCATACTGGCATCGGCTCTCAAGACCTCGATGTAAAGAGCCGCCCAAATCTCTCCACTCAATTCACCGTGAACTTCGTATAACGGCTCATATAGGCTGTTGAAGGCAACATGAGCCCTTTTGAAAGCCCTCTCATTTGGAATAATAGTCAATAAATATATTTCATTTTATCCTTAGACGTTACCTTCCGAGTGCGGTACACTGTGTTTATTACTTGCATGGCAGTATTCGCTTAAAAAGATGGTTAAATGATAATAAATGATGGAATGGAAAAGTAACTAGGGCCTCAAAANTCATATAGGCTGTTGAAGGCAACATGAGCCCTTTTGAAAGCCCTCTCATTTGGAATAATAGTCAATAAATATATTTAATTTTATCCTTAGACGTTACCTTCCGAGTGCGGTACACTGTGTTTATTACTTTCATGGCAGTATTCGCTTAAAAAGATGGTTAAAGGATAATAAATGATGGAATGGAAAAGTAACTAGGGCCTCAAAANGCATGGCAGTATTCGCTTAAAAAGATGGTTAAAGGATAATAAATGATGGAATGGAAAAGTAACTAGGGCCTCAAAAGCGGTCAGTTGACCGTAAACAGCCCATAGTCACAACGGGCAGATGAAATAGTAACACGCACCTCACCACGGAATGCAGTCTCGAGCCGATGCCGCACTCTGCCAGCTGTCGCAGGAGATCCTCGCACGGCTCCCCGGGACGCATTACGAAACTCACCTGCACACACAAACCACTCTCACTCCCTGCCAATACTACACTCAAGAGCCAACAAAACTGGTGTAGGCGTGCGTGTGCAAACAACAGAGGTATGGAACCAATCAGAGTAACGCGATGCGGTCGGCAGCTGGATCGGTTACTGNGCGTGCGTGTGCAAACAACAGAGGTATGGAACCAATCAGAGTAACGCGATGCGGTCGGCAGCTGGATCGGTTACTGGTGCTACAATGGCAGGTTATCAAGATTTTAGTGAGTTTTAACGTGGTGTTATAGTCGGCTCACGAGAGATGGAACATAGCATCTCCGAGGTAGCGATAACATTTGGATGTTCGCGTACGACCATTTCACGAGTGTACCGTGAATATCGGGAATCCGGTAAAACATCACATCTTCGACATCGCTGCGGCCGGAAAAAGATCGTGAACGAACGGGACAAACAACGACTGACGAGAATCATTAAACGTGACAGACGTGCAACCCTTTCTCAAATTGGCGCACATTGGATTTGTGGACTGTCCTGCAGGATTCATGGTGTGAATTGCCTCCTGCATACCTTCAGACATTAGTCGAGTCCATGCCACGTCGTCTTGCGGCACTTCTGCGTGCTCGGGGGGCCCTACACGATATTAGGCAGGTGTACCAGTTTTTTTGGCTCTTCAGTGTACATTTTAGTCATGTATAAGACGAACTGCCCAAGTATTGTACCCTGAAACATGGTGAAGTTTCAAACGACAGTAAAATTCTTAATATAGTCCATTGACGGCTACTTGCTTCGAAGCCATGCTAAAGTTCTACTTTCAGGATATTCCTCCGCCTCGTGCAAACAAAGCTTATTATTCTGCATGGTGGCCATTTCTTACGCGGCATTATCAAACACACCTATTTTCTCTCTGCTTTTATTCATATTAATTTAAATAGAAATATCATGCATAAGATAAATATAAGTAAAAGTTAAATTTAACCACAAATAAGAATATTTTAACGAGTACATAAACGCCTGTGATGCGTGGCATAACCAAGCACGTCATACATGGGGTGATTTTTTTTAATGTTTGATTCAAATGTGTTAATAAATCTGCGTGCAATCTAATTCAGAGAACAATATTTGTTAGGACGTTGGCGTTAACTAGCTAGTGGTTTGGTTTTGGGGGGAGGGAATACTGGGGTGTGTGAGGGATATGGAATATTTGGTTTAAATTAGTTAAATAGTCCGAGATATAACGCACTTCCCTAAAAATTACCATAGCCGCCATTTTGAAAGTACGTATTGGGTGTAATTGAGAACTATAAAAGTCTGATGTACTTGTTAAATATTAGGTGTGGGCCGAGTTAAGTGAAATTAGGTTCGCGGGTTTTAAAGTTATAAAGGAGGAGTTACATATATACCAGACAGACATTCGGGTGTTTGCAGTAGCCTACCATTCCAGCGGAAAGTAGGCTAAAAAGCTGTTCGTCGGTAGTTGCTTGCTGCTTAAAGTGTAAAGTGAATAAAACAATATTTTTTAGAAAATTTGAGATATGAAACTTTACCGGGCAACAAATATACCTTAAGAAAGAATACAACTTTTTTTTTTCAAAGTTCAAAGTTCAAAAGAAATTTAAAAAATAAATGTGTTATACATTTTTTATTTGTGTTACATTTTAATTTTTACAGCAGCAATATTCAACTCTTAATGTTTTTTTTAATCAGAACAGGTTACGTAAAACTCTCTACAGCGTGGAATATTTTCAGTATACTTCGAACTATCTATACCCCGTGGTTTTACCAACCCATAATTTGAGTGTACACTTACAATATCATTTATAATGATGAGATAATAGTACCGAATTAATTTTAAACTCTAAAGACAATATTTTTAGCTGAAAATCGCATAAGATACTGTCTGCAAGAGATTATTAATCTACTGCATAAAACCTTTTCCTCGTGAATGTACAATATGTAATGAATAGCTTAAAACGTACGACGCGTGTTATGCCATAAGAAGATACTCATTTACAGCGTAAATAACAATGTAAAAGATTAAGTCGTTATCATACTTAGAATATTGTATCCGCTATACTGCAAATCACAGTACAGCACTGCAGAAATTCTGTGTGTCGCACAAGTCGAGGAACTTTCAAGGACACCCAACTAGGTGTAGTGTTCAAACCTCTAAAGAACTTTCGGCAAGAAATTAAGTAGCCAGACCAAAAATGCTAATCAATAAGCCAAAATACGACGATCAGTAAAATAAAGGGTATATAGTTGGAACAAATCGAATGATTGAATCCCTGATAAATGTGAAAATGACAGAAATGAACACAATACTACAACCAAATACTTTCCTAGTCATTTTATCATCGTAAGAGGAGGAGGAGCCTAGCGTTATACTTCTGAATATTGTCCGGATTATAACACACTGTGTACCCGACTACAGCATGTAAAGCCCTCTGCTGATTTGAACAGGGCAGTTTTGTCAATATATCTAAGACAACGATACTGATTACAAGAGCAGTGATTTAGATACGTACCTGTCTGTAATCACTGTCTCCAGACCAAACTGCGTTCAGGATTTTATTTTCCTTAAGAATATTCATCAAGGCCTGAAACAAAGAAATTTTTTAATACAGGGTTGAAGATCATCATAATTGAAGAGGTGAAGAATTTTAAAAGTGCACATTAGGAGTTGAAGTATAATTAAACGCTTAAAAAGTTAATTGAAGCCTACGTACTTTTTTCAAGTCAGTATACGAGGCAGGGTCATTTCAAAGTGTGTAAAGCAGTTGAGAAGCGAAGTCTGATTACGTTTAAGCAATCAACAAACTGCTGTGCGTCTCTTCACTCAAGCGGCGCCCACAAACCAAAGTTGACCGTTTGGATGCAGTTAACATCCAATAAAGTTTTTTCCATGACAATTCCTAACAGAAGTACTACTAAACCTAAGACTGCATATATATATATATATATATATATATATATATACTGTAAAAAATTTATAATGGAAAAGAAAGCATGATTTTATTAAGCTCAAAACTTTGTTATTGAGTAATTCACAATTCTGTGTGTGTATTGTAGGGTAAATTTGTAAATATAACTTTGTGTATGTCCCCAAGGCTTTCACCCTGTTGCACCCCATCAGCATTGCTTCGATAGGAGGTTATTAAAAAAAAAATGGTGTTACGGAGCACAGTCCTCCCCTATATAACCCGAGGAAGCCTTGTCGAGGCCACAGCGCGGTTGCCATTCTACAGGAAGTTGAGATCGTCAACACGGGAGACGTCGTGTCGAACCTCTAANCCGAGGCCACAGCGCGGTTGCCATTCTACAGGAAGTTGAGATCGTCAACACGGGAGACGTCGTGTCGAACCTCTAACAGTATACATACAGTGGCTCACGTTAATATTCGGCCACCGATAATTACCGCAGTTTCGTGGCCTTATGTTACATTAGAAATGAAGATAAACATAAAACACATTGCACAATCATTCTTGTGTGCTTAAAATGAAATGGAACAGTAGCCAATANAACATAAAACACATTGCACAATCATTCTTGTGTGCTTAAAATGAAATGGAACAGTAGCCAATAGCTTCAATAAGCACTGCAAATTAATGAAACAAAATATTTCGTCCTCGCGTGCTGCATAAGTACGTCACTTTAATACTCTGCCAGTTGTGGTGGGCGCGTGGCACAGGCACGATGCACATTGCGTTCGTACCTCGTGTCCTTCCCTGCACGCTCTCTGCGCTGAGAGGTTGTATTGGGCAGCTCTGTTGACTGTGTCAGTCAGGCAAATGGGACGTAAGGGAAAGAATACAAAGTTTGAACAGCGGCAGCTGGTCATTTGTCATCATGCAAAGAAGAAATCTCAGCAAAAAATTGCGGAGCACTTGAATCTGCCGAGGTCCACAGTCGGAGACATCATAAGAAGGTTTGAGAAGGAAGGCAGAATAGATTCAGTGCCTCAAAGAGGACAGCCAAAGAAACTAAGCGAGAGAGAAGAACGTCTAGTAATTAGGAAAATAAAGAAAGATCTGAAAATTAGTGCTTGCAAACTTACCACGGAGGTACTCAATGAATGTGGAAATAACGTCCATCCAGAAACCATACGACGAGTTAGCATAAGAGCAGGATATAATGGCAGGGTACTTAGAAAGAAGCCTTTTATTAGTGAGGTGAACAGAAGAAAACTACTTCAGTTCACAAAAGACCACGCTGACAAAGATGAAAGCTGGTGGAATGATGTTATTTTTGCTGATGAGACGAAATTGAATGTGTTTGGTTCAGATGGCAGAGTAACATTATGGCGCAAAGCCAAATGAGGAGCTAAAACCTGGGAACATACAACCTACTGTGAAACACAGTGGAGGTAGTATTATGATCTGGGGCTGTATATATTCAGCAGGTGTTGGAGAGGCTGTATGTGTCGATGGAACAATGAAAAAAGAAGACTATCTCAACATCCTGAAAGTAAACCTTCACAAGAGTGCTGATAATCTGGGAATTAGGAACACGTTCAAGTTCTACCAAGATAATGACTCAAAACACAAGCCTTACATTGCCAAGAGCTGGCTTTAGTATAACTGTCCCAGAGTCATTAACACCTTCTCAATCACCCAACCTGAATCCCATAGAAAATACTGTGGGATAAACTCAAAATTAGACTGCGTAGTACAACAATTAGGTCCACAAAATAATTAGAGAAAACGTTCAAAGAAGTACGAAGTATGATTGGCTCCAAATGTACCAGGAAAATAATTGCTAATATGCCTGCGAGAAGTAATTAAACAGAATGGCCATGCTGCCAGGTACTAAAAGACTGTTTGTTTAGTTTGCAAAGAGGATTATGTTTGTGTGTGAATGATGGCCGAATATTAAAGTGCCATACTTATGCAGCATGGGATGACAAAATCATATTGTTTGTTAAGTTGCATTGCTCATTTCCATAATTGGCTACCACTACATTTCATTTAAAGCACGCAAGAATGATTGTGCAAAATTATTTATGTTTACCTTCATTTCTAATGTAACATTAGGCCACGAAACTGCGATAATCATAGGTGGCCAAATATTAATGTGAGCCACTGTACGTACACACACATACATACATACAAGGTTCACCTTGTTCGTTGCATTCATTCATCTTTCAGCTACAGTTGATGAACGTGTATTTTGAACTGTACTATAAATCCTGAATAGCGAACAAAGCAGTAACGTGAAATTTTGTTAGGAACCAAAGAAACACACTAAAGAAACACATGACGTCTGCTGTCGGTGCAGCGGCCATGAAGTCTATTTACAATCGGTTCGAGAAACTTCGTAGCAGCTATGCATCGGCTGTAGACGAGAATATATAGGGTCTTCCTTCGAAATCCAATAAAATTTTGAAAGACTAAGCGAAATAGTTCTACCAAATAGGCGAATATCAGTGAAATTTCTGAGGATATTAGATTCATACAAACAAGCACATTGTAAGCCGTTGTTAAAAATCATCGCCGTAATAAATACGTACATCTATACTGTATTATGTTATACAACGAAGAATTTGCCAGGACGACTGTATAAAGTACATTCGCGGTTACTGTCAACTTTTCTGAAACCCTGCTCAAGTTGTACTTCCAGGATATCCCTCCGCCTCGAGCAAACAAACTACTTATCCCCTGTTTTTATTCAAATTAGTTACAAATTAAATAATATAATTATTAGATAACACATACGTAAAAGATAAATTTAATCAAAAATAAGATGAGATAAATAAGTATAAAACACTTGTGATACATGGCATATTCAGGAAGAAAAAAAAATCATGCATGGGTGATTTTACAAAGATTTGATTTTAAAAGTGTGAAGAAACCGCGAATAGACTATCGANTACGTACATCTATACTGTATTATGTTATACAACGAAGAATTTGCCAGGACGACTGTATAAAGTACATTCGCGGTTATTGTCAACTTTTCTAAAACCCTGCTCAAGTTGCACTTCCAGGATATCCCTCCGCCTCGAGCAAACAAAACACTTATCCCCTGTTTTTATTCAAATATCAATGTTTAATTTATTATATTAATAATCTATTGTGTATGCATAAAGATAAATTTAATCAAAAATAAGTTGAGATAAATAAGTATAAAACACTTGTGATACATGGCATATTCAGGAAGAAAAAAAATCATGCATGGGTGATTTTACAAAGATTTGATTTTAAAAGTGTGAAGAAACCGCGAATAGACTATCGANGAAAAAAAATCATGCATGGGTGATTTTACAAAGATTTGATTTTAAAAGTGTGAAGAAACCGCGAATAGACTATCGACAAGATATTCGTAAGCAAGCAGGGGTCGTGGTTACTGCGAATGAGCTTTCACCAATTATTTTTTTACATAATATCGCAACCGAACCGCAATCCCTAAACTACGCTGTGATAGTGGGTGAATAATTGTTTTTGCAGTTAAAACTACCCTATAAACGTAGCTGATGGTGTAATTTTGCAGGTTGACCTAGGAAGTTCGCGAGTGGTGATCTGGTGCATACACAGAGTTTCCGAACAACACGTTTGTCATCTGTTTTGTTACGAATTCAACAGACTTTATCCATACATGCAAAATAAGACATTCATAATTATCTATACACAGCATCCTCACACTTTTTTAATCAAACCTTTGAAAAATCACCTTATGTAAGACANACATTCATAATTATCTATACACAGCATCCTCACACTTTTTTAATCAAACCTTTGAAAAATCACCTTATGTAAGACACGTGTGGTTGTTTAATGTTGCATGTATCGCTAACGTTTTATACTTATTTTAACATAAAAAGATTTTTTTTTTTGTTAAATTTTGCTTTTATTTTCATTTTATCTCCTAGTTATATTTTTTCATTCATAATTAGTACGAATAAAAACAGAGATAAAATGGGTGTGTTGATCAAGCCTAGTAAGAAAATAGGTCTCTTGGAGAATACTAAATAACACAATCGCACATTTATTTAAGGCGCCCGTCTACCTGGCGCTTGAACTGCGTTGCAGAATGTTCGAAATACACGTTTTTCAACGAAACTATTAAGCGTGCGTCCAACGTGCTGATCTACGAAAAGAACACACACTTCAGACGAGAGCTGTTAAGTACTTTCAAAATATCACGTACGTTAGAAACATCAATTCAGAGTACTCCAAAACCGCTAAAAACGGCCTTTCCAAGGCGCTGTAGCTCAAAATGCACGCATCAGATACATACAAAACTACTATAGGGGCCTGCACTGAACCTTCCTAAAGACTTCCCACTAATAAAATAATATGGTCACCGCTGAAAGTCCCATAGGTACACGCAGCACGACGAGAACACTGCACGCCAGTTCAGAGCCTTGCGCTTAGCGGCGATGGCGTACTTGATGCGCGTGGCAGTGTCGCCCTTATCGCTCCCGCGCTTCTCGGCCTAAACGTGGGAAAAAGTTCCAGGTAGACGGGGGCCTTAAGCTTTCATATTTGCAACACAAAAAACAAGTATAACGCACACCGGTGGATGCACTCTGGTGAATTACCCGGAAACGCGGATGGCGCACGGCTGTCTGGTGAAATATAGATTAGTAATGACGTCAATAGAGTGGCCGATATCGCGGCCTGGACCACGCCACAGCTTGCTGGCAGTGTAGNGCAGGTCCCTGCGAGGACGAGTCGGCGACGGACTTCAAGGAGAAGGTTCGTCGGCTACAGAGGGGAACCCCTAAGACAGGGGTGGCCGCCTCCCACCAAGGCTCGCATGTCCGTTAACAGCCTCTAGCAGGAAATCTCAACGATATCACGGAGTACGTAACTCGCCCAGTAAACTCCACTACCCGGCAGCTGAGTAAAACTAGACATAGCTCGTGATAAAGGGCACGAAGATAACGCAGAAGCCCCTCCGGTGAGTCAACCGCCGCCACTGGAATCCAGGCAGCTCGCTCCGTACAGGGTAGAGTGCGCGAGCCACATGCGCGGTTATCGCTTCCGTGTCCCAAACAATCAACGGTTATTTTTTTCACACGAAACGTAGCTTCGACTAAGCTTAGCTTACTGTGCATGCGAAGTGATTTATGATTTTAGAACTCTAAAAAATTGTATCATTCATCCCCCCCCCCCTTCCTTTAATCCCTTCGGTAAAATGGTGACTTTGAAGTAAAACCAAAAGTTAACACACGTTACGCGAATATTCGGACGCGTGATGTAGACAGTAGTTCTGGGTATTCTTCAGCCAATGTTGGGGACTCACTCGAGAGACGGAAGTCGGTCTACTTCACCTGTAGCTTGCTGTCTGGTCAGCTATTTTTTTTTTATCGTAAGCTACTCCAGGGACAGTTTTCACAATGTCCGTTTTAAGTATTAGTTATCTGACCACCTGATAAACATAAGCAGAACTCTTACAGTGGTTAATATTGTACTGTTTGACACACTACAAAGGAATTAAATGATTTGCGTACGTACAGCCACACACTGCAATAACACCTACCATAACAGACTACGGGGACTGGTGCTGCGCTGCTATAAGGTAGCGGTCCCGCCAGGATGAGTCACGGCGCGTGTTGCTTGCTTACAGCTGTGAGTACATGTCCACTGCCCCATGCTACCAACCCACCTAACTAATCATATTTCTTGGCGTCTCTGAGTTACTTTCCTTTGCGTATGCTATATCACTGCATTCGTCTTTGCACGCACTTTCAGAAGCCTTTAAAATAAATGTGTGTTCCCAGGGGGAAAAATCCTATGTGGTTTAATTATTTCTGTTCTTACACGTGTTACGAATAGTCACTTTGCGGCAAATTACTTGGCCCCGTACGTAATTTCATTTAGTGTTCCGGAAATTTTGGGAGTATCCACGTTAGGCGGACCATCCTATACATATACAACATACACACACACACATAATTATATATATATAATTATATATATATACACACACACAAACGCANTATATATATATATATAATTATATATATACACACACAAACGCACACACACACACAGAGGTAATATTGTATTGACACTTCAAAATAACTAGGAGTATAGAAAATGGTTAAATTTTTAAAGTTTATGTATGATGGTCTTATAGTGTATATATACATTTTCTAACTAGGATTATAATTTTCTACTCATCATTATCTGTATTTTATGTTTAGTTTGTATTACGTAATTTTCGTGTACGTGTTTGTCATGAGTTTCTTTTTTTTAATTTTAACTCCTTCCACATCCCCGAGCTTATCTTGGGATCAAATGAAACATGAAAAATAAGTGATATGGGGAGAAAAGGAAGAAGCGTGTAAGAAACTGGCCACACGCCTCATATCAGTCGTGTGCGAGGCGTGAGGTCAGGAGACAACCCAGTGCTGAGTGTGGTTCTCAAGGCTGAGCCCTACACCCCCACGAGCAGTGGGCTTCGTGCATCGCGGCGGCAGCCAGGGCCTCGCGACGTCTAGCTTCCTGAAGCCGGCTACACACGGTCCCGTCACCCGACGTCGTGTCCACGACGCCCCGGGGGCAGGAGCTGGGTCCTGTGTAGTCTGCCTGCTGTGGTCAGTACCTCCCAATGTTTCACATCGTCCCCCTCCCCACATTCTCTCCCAGTCGACTGCCTCGTGTGCAGCGCCATCGGCATGACTCCCACACCGCGAGTGCAACCTTCTTTATTTATTAATATATTTGTTTTGAGAGTGTGACGTCACATTATGATTCCAGTTGTGCTGTTAGCAGACAGTACCAATCTTAAATAAATTCACTTTATTGATTGATAATTTAGGATGGATTCTCAATGCCAAAAGGACATCTTGAACAACGTAGGCGCCATGGCAGTCGTGTTTGTACAGACATCTCGGGCAGTTGGATCGGGTAGTCAGAGTCGCCCCACTGCGATTGGCTGATTGGATCGGACCGGCCCATATGCAGCCCGCTTGAGTGTACCTGTAGCCAGAGGCTCCCGGGGGACGGGGGGTACATGTTGGGACCCAGAGACAAAGAAAGCAAAAGCCGCATTTTGAAAAATATTGATGGAAATTGACTGCGAAAAGGAAAGCTTGTTCGGGAGATTTCTTCCATTTGCCGCCATATTTTTTGTTTACGTATTTTTTTGTTCGTTCGTCTGTTGGAATTAATACAAGGATTTTCTGCTGCAGCACACCGTTAAATTTTGCTGTAACTAAGATTGCCACAGCTGCACAAGTTGTTGAGGATCGGGAGGGCGTGACTATGATACATTGGGGAGGGGGGGAGGTACAAATGTTGCTTAGTACTGCACGAACCGCCCTTGACTGCAGCAAAACACGTAGGGCAGGAGAAACCTACACGCAACGTGAGAACCCTCTCGACAGAAAAGGAGTACAGAACCAATTGCATACACTAAGAGAACGCGAGCCACACACAAATGACAATTGCGAAAATCGGAACGCATATTTCTGGAGGAGATATGGAAGTCATTGTGGTGTCAATCAGTTTTTGNTAATGACAATTGCGAAAATCGGAACGCATATTTCTGGAGGAGATATGGAAGTCATTGTGGTGTCAATCAGTTTTTGAGCCATAAAATGTATTCAGCATTTAACACAGAAATTTCCTCTTCGACAAGGCATAGTATATCACACAGGTGATTGAATAACTATAATATAAATTGAGCACTTTCATTTGTATACCGTGTGGAATAAATGGTGATTAATTACCTTCCTATCTAGACTACAGAAACGATTGTAGAACAAGAAGTTAAAATGCAATCTTCTCTAAAGACAAATTGTGTTCTATGTCAACTCGTAAAGAAGTCCTACATTCCTATATGAACCTCAAACGTAAGTATCGGCAAAAAAACAAATTCAAGACGGCGTCCAAGTTGACCCCTTCAAAAGTTATCCCTAGTAAACAACAAAGGTCACATCCGGCCACACGACAGCAGTTCGACAGCGATGTANCTCTAAAGACAAATTGTGTTCTATGTCAACTCGTAAAGAAGTCCTACATTCCTATATGAACCTCAAACGTAAGTATCAGCAAAAAAACAAATTCAAGACGGCGTCCAAGTTGATCCCTTCAAGAGTTATCCCTAGTAAACAACAAAGGTCACATCCGGCCACACGACAGCAGTTCGACAGCGATGTAAAATAGCCATAACAATCTCCGCGTGTGTTCAGTCCCCTCAGGATTGTAAGCAGCGACTAGTAAGTTTAATACTACAGTTATCTATGCAGAAAAGATAACTCATTGTCGCTACAGTTTCAGACACTGTTTTATAGAAGAATAACAATCGTAAGCAGAGAGGCTTCTTGCAGCGAACTTCGCCGACACTTTTCAACGACCACATTTGCGTTTCAGTAATCAAATTTAAGAATAGGCAACAAAATGTCGGCTTGTATTACTGTCCTGGAAAAATAAATTACGTTGAGATATCCCATGGGTTTTTTTTTAATAAAAATGAGAACCATGCGATAACTAGGAAAGTCCGTTGAGGAGCCCGTTTACCTGGTCCTTGAACTGCGTTGCAGTGTGTTCGTTATGTAAGTTCTACCACGAAACTACTAAACGTGCCTCCAATCTACCAGGGGGGGGGGCACTACAGACAAGGCCCATTGGACTTGCAAAACGTCATGCATATAACATACGCCATTTCCGAGCACTCCAACATAGCTGAGATGTGTTATTGAAAGGGCTGCGTCACATACAACAGGAATACTCAAGGCCCTTGCCACAGACCTCCCACTGATACAGTGACGCAGTGGCCACTGAAAGTCGCGTCGGTACACGACGAGGACCTTTGCACGTAGCGGCGACAACGCTCTTGACGAGCGCGGCAGCGTCGCCCTTATTGCCAACGCGCTTCCAGACCTCGTGCGCGGAAAACAAATAGCGACGTCCTTCAACCGGACACGGGACATGAATTAACGCTACGGAGGTCGATCGCATTTTATAGAAGCCGGCGGATAAAGAAAGGGCAATCCTGCAGAACAGTTTTCACTGCCTATGAAAGCAATATCTGACCGTAGTGACGTAAGTAACGTACGTTATAGCGGAATATACACTCCAATATTGCAAAATAGTTTTTCACAGAGTTGGCAAATACCGTTGCCTAGGATCGGCATTTTGTTTCGTTTTCCTAGATTGGCTTCCAAAAATATGTAGAATTCAATAGACTTATTTGGAGTTAATTGATGCCCCTAGCCATAGAAAACGCTACACGTAAAAGGTACAGGTAAAAGATTGTAAGTGATCTGCGAAAGCGTTAGGGCGACGGCCTATCTGGAGGTGTTTAGATGGTCGGAGGCCGAGAAGCACGGAAGTGACAAGGGCGACAATTCCTCGCGCATTAAGTGCCCCATCGCTCATATGCGCAAGGCAGTGATGTGCTGCGTGTACCTGTCTTTTGATTGGCGGAAAGTCTGCAGCCAAGTTCAGTGCAGGTCCCTGTAATAGTTTCGAAGGTTTCAGACCGACCAGTATATTTTGAAATGTAGCAGTGTGAAAAAGCCGTTTTTAGCTATGTTGGAAGGCTCGAGAATAGTACGTCTAATGCGAGTGGTGTTTAAAGTAAGTTACTCGAACCGTGTCGGTTTTTTTTTCTCGTATATCAGTATAATGTAAGCACGTCAAGTGGTTTCATAAATAAACGCAGATTTCGAACACACTGCAGCGCAATTTAAACGACAGGCACTGTACGTGCACGGTTCCTTACAACTGTGCCTTCAGTTCTCCTTCCAAGGTATTCCTCCGCCCCATACACACAAATCCTAACGGAGTCTTAAAAATTACATCAAAAGCACAGCACACTCCGTGTAATGTTAATTTTGCACAAGTGACTTCTTAATAGTTATTACTAACACGCCTAGTTTTTATTATTTGTATTCGTATCAGGTATATGTGAAATATTATAATTTATAAATAAAATATAAGTAAAAATCTAATTATAACCGAAAATAATATTTTATTTTAACATAAGTACAAGACATATTTAGAAAACAACCAAACTCATACCTGGGGGGATTTATCAAAGGTTTGATTAAAAAAAGTGTGAAGAAGCCTTAAAAACACCTAAAAATGACGGCCTTGCATAGTAGTGAGAGTTGCGCTGACCTGCTCCATGGTAGTGTGGAGGGGGGGAGGGTGCTGGCCGGAGTGGAAGACGTTGTCGGAGCTGGAGCTGGCCACGAATGTCTGCCGCACCGTCACTGCCCGCTCGTGCCGTGCCGAGGGTACGCACACAACCAACAGTCCCGCCATCACTGCCTTCCGTGACACTGCGCCGCGCGCCAGGGGGTGAGCGTCTGTGGCCAGTCCTGGCCGCCACAGCGCCTGGCCTCGGTCCTACCCCGTGCAGCCAGTGAATATACATCTCAATAATCTTCATAATGCGAAATGTCCACAAACCAAAAGTCCATCGAAATCACCAAATAGTCAAACGCACACAAAATGACGTCGAGGTCCACAAATCCGAACCGTCAGCGACGACGGCTACAGAAGGACTAGTTCCTGGCCGGCCGCCTCTACTGCACGTGCGTGTGTGTACATCGAGTCACTTGGGGCGTTTTCCGGTACCCGTACAATGCGCAATATGCACAAGCAAGTTGTTCCGATTCCTCACTGGTCGCGCATCGGTGTACCTTCCTCGCCATTCTACTTCCGACCGACCTCGCAGAAACCAGAGTTTCGGGAAGTAGTTTTTGTGTGCGGGTTTCGCGCGGTATAGCTAAACAACGAAACTTAGGTTTCGTCTGTAAATATGGTATGAAATGTACAACTAGGATATGTTGACGTGCAAAACAAGATGTTTGATTGGTTTAAAATAATGTGTGTAAATGCAGCGTGATTATATAATTTTGCTGAAGGTACGAATATAAGCAATACGCAATAAATACGTGGGTAGCCATGCTCGAATGCGTGTTTTATAAAGCCCGTTTTTACTGTGGCGAAAAAATACGGGGTTTGTTTAAGTGGTATTGAAGCCCTAGAATTACTGAATACTTGTACTTTACACGGGGGCATAAACAGTGAATTGTTTGGGGGGGGGGTACACCAGGGGTTTTTTGTGAACACTGTAACCACTGTGTCCCCTTCGCTGCATTCATTTCCCCGGCGGTATTCTTACTGGGGACGTCTCTTAGCAGTATTGGTCGGCTCGAATCATCACACCCTCAGAACATCTCTCTGGAAGGCATGAAAGCGGGACGATCACCTGACTCCGGCAGTACCCAGGTGGCAGTGCACTCCGGTGCACGTCGCTGGCACAGGAGTCCGGGGGGGGGCGCCGAGGTCGGGCCAACTGTCCCCAGTAGAGGGCACGTCGAAGCTGCGCTGTTGAAGTGGGACGAACGGGCTGCAGCAAGCGTCAGTGCCCACAAAATTGTAGCGTCAACGTAAATTAGACGCAAGGTATGTATATTGAAGCTTTGCCACTGGCAGGGCACAAATTAAAGTTTCTGCTGAGGGTGCACGGGGACATTTTCCCAGTGAACCCGAGACTTCGAGATTCGCGTCTTCCAGCAAGAGACTACTGGTGGCGGGAGTATTTATAAATAAGATATAAGAAAACTGCAATGCAATGTCTCCAATATCAGGGAACGAGTCTTATGAGTGGGGGAAATCCCGGGCATCCCTCCTCCCCTCCCTCCCCCTATCAAACATTGATATGCACACTGTATATTGGCAAGATGCAGCTGCAGCCAGTCCTGCTGACATCAAAATGTTATCTAGGAATAAATATTTGTGACATGTTCCACTACTGTTATGTTGTTGTTATAGTAACGTTAAGGGCCGAAATTATAATCTACTTTCGAATGACAACCAACATCCCTCCATGGAATTTAGCTTTTGTGCTAATTATAGATCTCTTCCGGAGAGCGGTTGGCGCTGGATGGGCGTCTGTCCTCCGCCCTATTGGTGAGTGAGGTCTACCTGCAAGTCTAGTCAGCACTCAACCACTAACTCGGTAGTGAAAATGGCGTGTGATTTGGAAAGGTTTAGGCGGCATATTGATGTTAATTTCTACAATGAAGTCGAAGAACGAAGACAAGCGAGACTTTTTGGGATTTGAAAGTGCAACCAATTCAATATTATATCAAGGGTAGATATTTTGAACACAGTGAAAATGTACATACTGAAATAGTACATATTTATGAACAGGAAAGTTACACAAAATAAACAGGATGAAATAAATATATAAATATTTTAATTGACTACCCCACAACATAGGAACTGTACACTAATTCCCTGTCTCCACTTGGCTTGTTATACATCCTCGAGCTGTTAGCCGCTCACTCGTGAGCAGTGAAACACAAATAATAATACTTATAAAAATAAATGCCTCTTCAACTGCAGTTCATCTCGGCAGGAAACATCACAGCACGCACTGAATTCCAAAATAATTTTATTCCAACATTACTTTTTACTCAAATTTGNATAAATGCCTCTTCAACTGCAGTTCATCTCGGCAGGAAACATCACAGCACGCACTGAATTCCAAAATAATTTTATTCAAACATTACTTTTTACTCAAATTTGAGGGGCAGCGGTGGCGTAGTGGCCAGAGCGCTCACCTCCCACCACGGCGATCCGGGTTCGATCCCCGGCGGGTTCACTCCCGGATCCTCGCATGTGGGAATCGTGCTGGACGATGCCGCATGCCGGCGGGTTTTCCGTTTTCCGTTTCCCCCGCCCTTGCATTCCAGCGCCGCTCTGTCACACTTCTGCCATGCCCGGGGATGACGGTCACCTACGGGTCCCAGCTGGAAAGACCGTCACTCGGAGGGTGTCGCCTTGCCCTGGGTGCGCTCCCCACACGCCATTATTATTATTATATACTAAAATTTGAAACAGCATCAGGTTTTTTATTTTTNCAGCTGGAAAGACCGTCACTCGGAGGGTGTCGCCTTGCCCTGGGTGCACTCCCCACACGCCATTATTATTATTATATACTAAAATTTGAAACAGCATCAGGTTTTTTATTTTTGATTACCTTCCTGTATTTCTAGAACGTCAAGCAAGATTGCCTTTTATTTGGTACTGTAACTTTATCACTCTAGGTTAGGAACAAAACAAGTTTTCTTTGCCACACTAAATTTTTTCAGAAAATATTTGACAATAAAATTTGAAGGCAAAATACGGCCATCAGATTTTTCCTTCCAACAAATTTTATCAAATAATATTGAATGTGTTTGAAAATGTGTTAACACTGTCAAATATTTTTTTTACTGGCAGGATCTAATTTGAATTATTATTTAAAAATTATTTCCATAGTGAGATACTGCTTTTGTTTATCCATACAGTACATTACAGGAAGAAATGTAAGGCATGTTGTAATTTATTTTTGCTTCTTTACAAAATTCAAATTTTATTTATCAGAGATGTTCCCTGCACAATGAAATTTAATGCCTCCAAGTTCGTAATATTATGTGAAATAATCAGTTAAAATAGTATTCGTGCCCAGACAGCTTCTACATACATTAATTATCTTCATAACCTACTTCGTTTCCAGCAATTGTTTGTTATTTTTAAGTTTCTTGACGTTCATTTTCGTCGTCGAAGGTTCTGATTGGCCGAGCCCGGCAAACATCAAAGACATTTTAGAACCGGTCCAGTCTTCAAATGTTTGATGGAAACTGAAGCCGTCCAACTTTCTCAGACAAATATGGCGACGTTTATAACGTTTCGATGGCTACACGATTGTCCAACTTTGATTAAACTTATTGGAAGTAGTTTGACAAAAATTTGGCAGTGAGACAGGGGTCTTATGGAAGAGTTTGGAATAGGGAAAATTTCCGCTGCTAGGTGCAGTGTTCCAAAGAGGTAACTTTTAAATATAATTTTAATTTATGTGAATAATAAAAGAGAAATATTTTACTTGTTACAAAGTTATTTTACAATTGATTTATGTGCAAAGTGGCAGACATCTAGCGGCGGAAATATGTACTTGATTAGAGGCTGTAAACTACCTATGCTGATTTGACTGGATGCAGTAAAATTAAATGTAATTATTATGAAAACGGATTAACTGATTCATAACAGTTTGTATAGGCCTACTTTCGGCACATAATTACTGTTTTTGTCATTTGGCATCTCCGCAAATGTCTTAATGTTATTCCTTAGTTCTCTGTTAAATCATTATTTAGATAATACAAATTTTTTCTTAGCTTTACTCCGTAATATATGTGGCAAGATATTATTTGTTAACATTGTCTGCCTACAAATAATTATAGATTATTATGGGCTGATTTTAGTTCAACCTCAAATCACTACGCGACTGCAGATTTATTCTACAACCTCTTCACAATTTTAATTTTTTAAATACACAACACACAAAAATGTTTTATTTGCTTTTAATTCTGTTTTACGGTCCTTCTGTGGGAAGCACCGGCCTCATTCGTCTTATGAAATGGCTTTCGATATTTTCTTGGAAAATTAAGGCNTTTTACGGTCCTTCTGTGGGAAGCACCGTCCTCATTCGTCTTATGAAATGGCTTTCGATATTTTCTTGGAAAATTAATTATACAGCAACATCATTTAATGTCAGTCTTACAAACACCACTGTATCATGCCTGGCTTATTCCAATTAACTACTAACTCCTGCAAACAAAACCTTTCACCCATTCAAACACATTATACACTAAACAACGTTTGTACAAACACATTACACAGTAAGCAATGTTTGTACAAAAACACTGATGCTACCCCAGATTCATCGCGCGAATGCTCCGGACCAAGCCGTCCATTAGAAGCACAAAGCAAGGAAGTAAATCTGTACGCTGTCTGTACGTATCGAAATAACAGAAGTAATGGAGGAACAAACACAATATAGCGCAGTCGTCTAACAGGAACTTAAGCTTCAAGATAGATTGATCGGCGATGAATTGGATGAGTGAATCGTGTAGTGCATCCAGTTATCAGTGAACAATGGCCAGCACTGATAAACCAAGTGTGTTAGACCTCACCGGTAACGTTAGTGACAATTGGGAAAAGTTGAAGCTAAATTTTGAAATTTATATCCCGGCGTCTGGGAAATCAGAGAGGTTGTCCGACATCAAGGCCGCGATACTGCCTAATCTGGTGGGAGAAGAGTGCGTAGATGTGGTCACGCATTTAATAGAATGCAAAGACACGACAAAGTACTAACAGCAGTGTCTTTGGATCATATGCATATGCATGTAAGTGTTCTGAATGAGTGATTGAAGCTGTATTCACGAAAGCAAAGAGGCAGAGCCAACTATACATAACAGATCTCAAAAAAAAATAGATGCGCTGCTGTGATTTTGGCGACCAGATGGATGAATCTGCATTGTTACGGTGTACACGACTAAACATTACAGAAGGAAATATTACTGACTGGATTCAGAAGATACTGTCTGCATGCTCTCCGATTCTTATAACCATCACCAGCAGCAAACGTGTTAACATACACACACATTCCCAGGTCTTCGCCTACTGGATCAAAACACTGATTAGCCCTGGTGCGAAAAAGGGTGTACCTTAGATTATTACAGTGTTGTTGTCGTCGTGAAAGAACGTCTATGATGGCGGCCAAATAATCTCGCCCTCCAGGGCACATTGCAGCAAGCCACATTATAACCGTCATTTGTCTCCCAGGCACAGATATTTGTACCAAGACGAAAATCAGTGTTATACAGAGATGAGCAAGTTAGTTTCAAAAACTAACTTAAGTTAAGTTCGAGTGCCAAAATTGTGAGTTAAGTTTAAAGTTAGTGGGTAGGAAAAAGCAGTTAAGTTTAAAAGTTTATGCCTGGAAAAATTAGCAGAAGTAAGTGGGCATGAAGACGAAACTTCCTTTTTGCTCTGGAAAGTTTATTTTACAACAGCCAAAAATTAAACAACAAAAAACTAATTCCTAATATGTCAAATACCTCAGAAGTTGAAAATATTTACGGACACATGATAATGATGTATACATTTTGTATACCGTATTTCTGGAAATATAATAGTAACACCTTTTGTCAATACGTTTTTTTTGCACACTAGTCTGCACTATCTGTATAGAGCTGTCTGGTATTTGTCTCAAGTGTGTTTGGTGCTGCGATGATTTTTCTTGTGTACCAGTGTCTAAGGAAACACCTTTTTTTTTATTTTATTTATTCCAAATATTTATACATTCCAATGTGACAACATATTCTGTATGGATAAAGTTGGGCCCCTTGAGCATTACTCACTTGGGGATATTTATAAAACACTACATAGACAGACACGTTGCAAGATGACAGACATAAACAGTAGGGTTAAAGTGAGAAAACATTAGTGATGCACATAATAAGGCATATAGGATTAAGGGTTACTAAACGCTACCCACTGTACGTTATGTACTATATATGCATACATATATATATATATAAGCAATATATGTGTAATAGATATATATGTAATATAGGTGTATGTACTAAAAGATGCCGCTAATAAAAGATAGACAAAGCTTTCGGTCATAGATCAAATATTACAATGATGCGTATTGTTATATTTTCTGAGTTCTCATTATCAAAACAACATGAAATTTAAGTGTGTGCATAACTTTAATTGAATGTGAAAATTAATTGCTTTTCTCAAAAAAATTATATTGTTTAAGTTGCTACTTTTACTGTATAATTACAAGTTGGGTTAAAAATATTGCTAATTGGTGAATATTTAATTTAACTTGTTAACAAGTTAGCGCCCACGATGGTGTATTTTGCAGAATTTCCTATACTGGAAGTCTTAAAGAACAACATACACCAAAGCCAACACAATGCACATTTCTGTTTGTAATTCAGTACTCGCCATGTAACAAATTTGAATCACAGAAATTTTGAGGCGAGAATGCAACTTCCAAGTACACCAAGTTGCTATTTAAATTTACAAATGAGAAAAATGTCTTTGTAATGTTGGCCTCCTCATTGCCGAAAAAACAACCATTTAAATTATCTATACCCCTACATAACCAATGCCTTTTTAATACAACAACAGACATAGACAAACATCAGTTTGCCGTACCACCGGGACGTAGTTCACAGCCACTGCATTCACCAGACACCAGCGAGCCTATGTTCAACACGCCGGGAACATAGCGCTCAGTATTTGTACGGCGAGACCATCGAGTGCTCAAGCGACGGCGGAGGTGAGTGGTGTCCGTCTCACAATTATGCGCCATAATCTCCTACAGATCAAGAAGTAGACATATAATTGAATCGGAAGAATTAACACGGGTATTAAAGATAGACAGGCGTATTGAAGAAACGACTGTCACGTTCATCGACACCAATAGAAGCAGTCAAACCTCCACCTATAGCAGAAAATGTGGCAGTAGCTAGGACACGCGCAGTCGAAACAAGACTGTCACAAGAGAACAAACAGCAGGAGCATGGAGTTGGAAACGTTACCAAGCCGATATGTAGTTCACCTGTATGCAGCCCAACCACACCAATTAAATTGGAAACAGCTAGAGGCAAAGATAAAAGTCTTGCATGTACAGAACAACAAAGGCCTAGTAAAGAACTTAATTCCGCTTGTCAACTACTGGGAAGGAAAGAACCAAAACCTATTCTTCCACCTGACGAACGTCTCCTACAAGCAGGACCGTCTAAATTACATTCAACAATGATTCACCTAATACTACCATATCAATCTCTTTGCATTGAAATGCTAAAAAAGGACGACACCACACCAATACACGAAGAGATGAACACGACTCAGCAGGTGACAGACTTTAAACGGATTCCCTGCAGCCATCTACGAGCAGCTATCAACTCACCATGGATGCAGAAGTATCCATTGTTAGTGAACCACATCAGAGCTCATCATCTGAAACCCAACATGAATCCCAAGAGCAAAACAGCCAAAACACAAACCACANAGTGAACCACATCAGAGCTCATCATCTGAAACCCAACATGAATCCCAAGAGCAAAACAGCCAAAACACAAACCACACAAATTACACGAGTATCTTCACCTGTACAGTGTGGCAACAAATTAGAACCAAATCAGCCAAACTAAAAATAAGTGCTGGAGTTCGGGATCACTTTCCGTGGCGATCATATAGGTACACACAATCTTTGCCATCCACTCCAACAACATCTCCCGAACCATCAGGCGAATCGCCTTATTCCTCTTTGAAGGCGACCATTCTAGAATTACAGAGGCAAACTGTACGATGCAACCAATCAGATATCTGGCAAGATTCCTTAGTTATATCGCACGTAAAAGTTTTGCCAACATCCTACGATTTGGAGCTATCACACCAGCACTGGATGAAATATTAAAATCATGCATCTAATCCAACGATGAAATTGACAGTCACGCAAAACAATGTAAACCGTACGTTAAAGGGAAAAAAAAAATGCAAAATTAAAAAAACATTGGCATACCAGATGTAACGTACAAACATCATCAACACCATTTCCAACTTTGTCCAAGAAAGTAAATCCACATAAATCCACAACCTAATGAAGAGTTTCTAAACAGGATTACACAAAAACAAGAGATGCTCCTTCAACTCCTTTTTGAGTTACACCAGACTCGCATTAAAAATGCACAACATAACTCACCAACAAGCCACCTGAGCCACGCACTATTACAAGCATATTACCACCAACTTTCAGTTAACCTATATACGCCCAGACGATATCCTTTGGCTAAAAGCAATAACAACATAGCTCCAGTGCAGTTTTACAAATGTTTCATACTAATTCAGTCCAAGATAAAAAAAAAAAAAAAAAAACAGGTTTGTCCTGGNAAAAAAAAACCGGTTTGTCCTGGAAGAACCTGCCAACACTGGCACATCCATGCTGACTCGCCTTCTCATGGAACCCCTGAACCTCATCAGTCGAGAGGGATTGCACGGGATTCCACTTTGACCAGCTCCCAAGTGCTACATCAGTGTCGTTTGAAGAGCCCCTCGTAAGTAATACCAACATAGGCACACGGAAGTTATTACTGTACGGGACACCAATAACAACAGATATTACACATCAGGAAAAGGAGCTGATCAAGAGAGTGCCAGTATTCTCGACTACTAATGTCCCTTTACACAATTGGTGCGAGGAAGTGGAATGCCAACCGTTGCAAACGCGCACATTCAATCTCAAAATTGGTACGCAAATTCACCATCGCGACCACTGCAAATGAAATGCAGCAACCACCTTACATCGTAACAACAAACACAGTGTACTGCCACGCCCTCGATCACTTTTAGTTATTACTTCGATGGTTATGGTATCTAGTCCCGGTGCTTTTTTAGGTCTACATTTATCAATTGCCATTTCTATCTCATCTGCACTAATTTCATCTGTTATTAAATTTTTTTCCCTCATTGTTTGTTGTAATGTTAATCTGTTCTTCTTTCAATGTATCAATATTAGGTAAAAGATTATCTATTAATTGCCCTTAATTGTTGTTGTGTATTCGTTATCTATTTTTATACTACTTATGGGTTCGTTATTCCTTAATTTTTTTCGTGCTATTTTGTCAACTATGTTCCATGGTGATTTATATGCCTCATCTTTAATAAACTGCATCCATTTATCGAATATGTTCTTTTTAATTTTTTTTTGTACAGTTTCCTGATTGATTTACATTCTTCTTTATAAATTAATTTAGCATTGCATTTGCAGCAACTCCTACACTTCCTGTTTTTTTTATTTACTTGTTGTCTCATTAAATTTAATTCGTTACTCCACCACCAATTTCTTTTAAGTTTATGATTTTTATTTACTTTTTCTTGTGATTTACATGTATTTATTATTAGTTCTTGTAATTTAGTTATTTTGTNCGGTCTCTCGTGTTTTCTTCTGTAATTGAAAGTGATTTTAGGTCGTTTCTGACTTCTTGTAGCCAATTGGTGGGTGTTTTTAGACTGTTGTTGTGATCGAAAATCTTTTTGGTTAGTCTGTAATTGTCCATTCGTTGTAGGTGGCCATAGAATTTTAGCCGTTTTTTTCTAATGTTCTCTGTAATTGGTTCTACTTTGGTATAAAGTTCGTTGTTGCTTTTGCATCTGTATGTTCCGTCTTCTGTTCTTCTTGGGCCTAGAATTTTCCTGAGGATCCGTCTCTCTTTTTTTTCGAGTTCTTCTCGTTGTCCTACCTTTTTTACATGTATAACTAATAATACATGTATTTATTATTAGTTCTTGTAATTTAGTTATTTTGTCTTCTATTGATTTTACCTGTTTAATTTGATTGATTTCCTTTTGAATTTTCTCTTTTACTTTTTCCCAATCGTGTACGTACTGGTGGAGTCTCCTTACAGTTTGTGATATCTCTATATCTCCTGTTATTAAACTATAGGTTATTTCATTGTGATCGCTGGTACTTTCATCTACTCTTCAGTTTAAATGGATCTTCAACGTTGAGCATCGCCATATAATGAGTAATGCTGGTGGCGTGATTTCCTGCCCTGCGACTGAAAGGAGTGAAAACATTCGAGAAAATATAAATGATTCAAACTGTGTGCGTGAAAATAAATTCTTTTTTAATTTGTCCGAGACAGCGAATTTGGGTTAACATTTGCGAGACAGTAGTTGTAGCTATTATCACACTTTGGACATCACGGCTAATATAACTGGAACTAAAAGTTATTCGGGAAACTTGATTGACAACGCACTTTTCTTCGCCAACGACTATTGATTGCAAAGCAGCAATTCTGCTATTACTGGTACTAAACAGTTCGAGTTGGAAATATGTGACGTGGCATAACGTAAGAAGTTCTTTTCACGCACGTCCCATTTTCTTTGTTTTATTAATACAATATGGTAACAATATGGAAACAAGGAAATGGGTTTTCGGGAGAACAATATGACGTATAATTTACGTAGACGAACGATTACCGGCAGAATATAAATTACTAGGACTCAAAATCGCTGTACACGAAATATATGTTACTTTAAAAATTATGCAGAGCTCGCAGAAAAATGAAACTATTGGTATCTATTCGTAAATTTCTTATATATTACACACAAAAGCTATTCTTTTCTGGCTGGTAATGCTTCAGGAAAGAGCAGACAGAAGGCGCGCATGGCATGACAGGGTGAGCTGTGAGCTCAACAGGTAGCAGCATGTTGGCCTGCCTCTTGATCCCTTCTTTTTAAAAGTTGACTTTTTCTTCTATTACTGGCTTGGAACGACACAAATTTGAAATATGTTTAGTAAAGTTATTAGAAAAAATAATTCAACAATATTATGCAATATTTCTGTATGCTTTTGGAATTAATATCAAACACTTATGGAAAGCATTGAAGGAGAGTGGATGTTTTGAAGTTGCGTGTTTCATTTGGATACAGATCGTTTTAATGTGCATTTCATTTTGAACACCTATTCATTACTACATTATCACAAAGTTTAGTTTGTAAGACTAACAACCACTGTTTTGTGACCACATAAAATAAAATGTATTAATTAATCTACGAACTCTTTCTTATCGCGTATTTTCTGCTTGTCTGATGTGCATCAGCAGTGCACTCAAAATAGCCAACGTAATATTAACTTTTGTTCATTCGTGCATCAGCTGATACAGGATTTTGTAAATGGCACTTTGTTTGTTTCGTATACATCAAGTTGCCACTCACTAACTGTTAAAATCTTGCCAATTTATATGAGACAGACAATATTGTACATCTTACAATGACATTGTGGAGGGGTAATTTCCATGACCACTGCCAAGAAGAGGAAATTTTAATTGCCACCATTTTGCAATATAACATCTGTAAGGCAGTGGTTATGCACACTTGGCTAGCACTTGTTAAGTCTTTCACAAAATAACACGTACTGTTCTATAGTGTTACATTTTAGCATTAGTACCGTAAAATTTTTAGGACATTTTGAAAAAAAATTTTTTGTTGCTCATGACAGAATTGAGAGTATTGGCCAATGTCTGTTGTCACGGCCTAATTCATCAGATCATCAATTTGAAGCCACAAGTGGATGGTATAACTACACCAGCGAGGACTGTCAGTGTTATCAGATGATTTATTAATGCATACGTCTAAAAAGAGAAGAAAATAGTTGGCAACGTAGAAAATTATTTAACTTTAATGTTTCTTTGTTTCTTGATGTAATGACATTCAGGGTTCCGATAGATATGACCTCCGTGTTTGTTGCGATGTTGTTTAATACAGGCCTCAGAATAAAATGCAAATATTCAATTTTTTGTTTTTTTACGTTAACTTCTACTTGTTAAATTTGGCGACTAATGAACATTATAATAGGTGACAGCACTCATAAGTCTTTCTGAACTTGGACGGCTTAAGGGCAGGCTCCTAAGTGTGCACCAAACGAACGTCAAAAATTTTTTTTATTGTTTTAAATGTCAAATTTTTTAATTTAAGTTCTTCCTCTTATTCTTCAGAAATGTTAGGTGAATGGTTTACACAGTTGGACAGGATAAAAAATGTAGTATAAATCATTTGTGTCCTTAACATTTTATTCTAACTATATTATGTACTTCCATCCCAGGGAGTCTACGTAAGCAACATATTCATTTCACAATTGTGCCATGGTGTGGAATATAAACAAATTTTTATTAATCCCCATTAAGGAGAGCAGAAATCTCTCACATGGCATATACAATGGCAGTACCATCCAAAGAAATAAATAAACTATGTCCCAATTACTGCTTCCAGATATCAATAAATGCTAGGGACTTTCTGCCCCACACTGCTGCAAACACTACAGAAAACTCTTCCCTCCCTTTGTTAGCACTGATCCCAACCCAGATAGCTGGCTCTCAGTCTGTTACCTATCAATAAGACACTAACCAACACCGTTCTTGACTTCATCTGAACAAACATCAACATTTATTGTAATAAAAGAACACGTGGAGAACAAACACACGACTGTTCACCAACAGTCATTGTCACAAATGAAATCATTACATTTCCTTTCCAGGGTAGTAAGTGCCAATATCGCAGCGTNCCTTTGTTAGCACTGATCCCAACCCAGATAGCTGGCTCTCAGTCTGTTACCTATCAATAAGACACTAACCAACACCGCTCTTGACTTCATCTGAACCAACATCAACATTTATTGTAATAAAAGAACACGTGGAGAACAAACACACGACTGTTCACCAACAGTCATTGTCACAAATGAAATCATTACATTTCCTTTCCAGGGTAGTAAGTGCCAATATCACAGCGCATTTACATTCCTAACACAGGTACGGTCTATGGCACGTCAAAACTTATTTACATTCTGCATTTACTTAAAGCTGTAAATTGTTTTACTAGACGTACAAAACACAGCAATACAAAAATAAACACCTGCTCAACAACCAGTCTTGTATAAAAATATATAAAATGTTTCTGAGTAAAAACGTGGTCCCAATCAGCAATGACAGGGCCCTTCACAATTACAAGTGTGAGTATTCTTCATTTATTGCCCTTCCAATAACCATTCTTCGAATTTCACTCGTGCCAGCTCCAATTTCGTACAGCTTTGCATCGCGCAACAGTCTTCCTGTTGGGTAGTCGTTGATGTAACCATTTCCACCTGCAGGGGCCACATAAACAACGAAGTCAAGAACACTAATTCTCCACATTCAAAATGCAGTTCATAGTGAACTGTATTAGGACATACCTCAAAGACTTGCCAATATTTAGGAAAAAGAAATTCATATTTTTTTCTAATCTACGGAACCTAACTGAATGAACTGTAATTAAAAATATACAACGTTACAGATTTAATTGATCTTTCTACACATAATGGAATAAGTTCATTACGTAACCAAAAATATTCGTAAGACACTCAAATGGAAATAATACTACCAACAAAATACTAATGTAATTTCTACCAAAAATCATCAACAGAACTTAAATTGTATATAGTAAAATTCTGTTGTAACGTATTTCACATTATGGTATCTTTCACTTTAATGCAAGATTTTCAATTTACACCCAAACACCATATGTTAACTATGTAAAAATATTTCACTTTAACCTTTCAGTACAACAAAGATTATTTTACCTCGTGACTTCCAAAACGGGATCAATTAAATGTCAAAACATGCACTTGAGTCTCTAACCATTTCCAACCAAAGTCAGGTTTTGTTTACCAACACGACACGTAAAAATCATGCAGAATGCCAAGTCTCATTCAATATATTGTTTACGTATATGATGCAAACAATCAATTCTTTCTGTAGACTCACAATGATGTGGATCCTCGTGTGTTGACCTAGATTATTTAATGGTGTTGACATGCAACCCAAGCACCATCTTAATTTCTTTTGCACGTAAAAACATGATTGTATAAATGGGAAGCTGTATATATGTGTTTTAGCACTGCATCTCATAACATACAGTAAACTCTCCGATCGAATGACCTTGTAAAATCGCTGCCCTCATAAAAATCTAAACTGATCAATTTTCAACAATAAGTAAGCAGTGTGTACTATTTGCAAACTAGGCATTGTTTATGTTTGCAGGATGTAATTTGAGCATGTTTATATTTTAAAAAGCTCTATTTCATCCTCGCTTATTTAAAAAATACTTTTTTGTAATAAAATATTAATTTTATTCACTGAAATTACTAATTTTGCTACAATATCACGAAGCCCATGTTGTAAAGGTGTAAAAATATGACTTTCAGTATAAAGTACTCTCAATACTACGTACATATAAAAGTCAAGGCTTTAATCACATACGTTATAATGAGATTTTACTGTACATTATGTTTATTTTTTTTATGAGAACATATGGTCAACCTAAATCATTAAACAGGAAAGAATATAAAATCAAAATTTATAAATATAGATTCTTGCTTTTTTTAAAATCATTTTTCTTGTAAACTCAGAAAAAAATTTTATGTTACAGTAATGCGAGTATTACACACTGACGAATTACACTTCACTGCAGTACTCGACAAGTTCATTGCTCCTAACGCAGGAACAAAACGCAGCGGTGTAGGCGGAAATTTAATTTGGAGGGGGTTTTGTTCATTGATAAGACAGCACCCAAAAAAAATTTTCAGCTAAAGAACAGTAGAAATGGAAACCAATAATTTTTAATTTAACTTACCACTTTAACAATTTTTACAGTTTTATTATACCATATTATTTACCTAAATTCTCATTTTACTGATAACTAGATATATTTATTTTTATTAATGTATCTCCAGACCTCGGCCGGTGTTTAGACTAGGGCGCGTGGCTTGACGGCACGGCACAAAGTCGGCTGTGTGCTCGGCTGCCCTTCGTATTACTGGTTGGCACAGCCACTGGTTTACCTATATTGGGCGTGGCCCGGGGTAGCTCCTGACTCGGTCACTGTTGCTGCTGCGGCTGGCGGTGCTGAAGGGTGTCTGCAGAGCGCTGCTGGTCCTGGTGCTTCGGAACAACGGGTTCGCTATCCCCGGTGGCATGTGACGTCTTTGACGGATGTGACTGGCCGGTGGTCTTGAATGGGGACTGAAATAAAGAGGGGGAGGGAGATGGGAGGTGAGGCCTCTCCAACTGTCGGGCGGCTTGAGCTCGTTCCCAGGGGGTTGTGCTGCTAAGTGCAGTTGGGACTGGGTTACAGCTCCCGTTGGAGTCAGAGGCAGCAGCTGCCTTCCTAGTTTGCCACTTTGCACCACTCCTATAGGTGTATGGCATGAAGGTAGGTACTAAAGTCGGCCCCACGAAGGAAGAGCAGGCGATGATGATCCATAGCTAGGTGTATAGCCGAGCCAACCTGAGTCGTACACGATTACTCCAACCAGCGACAGTTCAGCGCGGTGGTTACAGCGGTGGGTTTACCCTGGATGACCGACGACTTGGGTGTGGTCCAAAGGTGGGCAGACCTCCAGAACCAGTCTATCACTCCTTCCGGCGACAGTTCAACACGATGGATGGAGTGAATCGGCTGGGCTGGTTGACTAGCCGCCTGGTGGATATGGCTCTACCGTACTGCACACCAGGTGCACAGTAAGGGTAGCGGTCTAAAGGATGTGTTTGCAATGTACGTGCGCCTGGTTCAGGGAGCCCGCAGTTATACTCTAAGTTCGGCAATTGGGTTTGTAAATGATGCTGTCTCCTGCATTTCCAAGGTAGGCTGACGTCCATGGGTGATAAAAGAAACAGTGACCCTAGAATCAGCATTCGGAGGTATGATATAAAATGTGTTTATTCCGAGAGGCCCATACTACCTTCTAACCAACCAGGAAATGAAACGGAAGTAGACTACGAAATACCAGATGAAGGGGACTGGGGTCTCAACTAGACAAGAGCAGATGCAGCTAGGTAGCTATAGTACTAAACTAACTGACCCGATCTAACTCTATGCTGTTGTCCAGAAAGGACTTGCGTGGCACTACCAGAAGGGTAGCGCGTGTTGAAGGGGGTTGAAGACTTCTTCGGGGGTTGCTGGTGAATGTCTTGAAGAGTTTCTGGTAGTTGCGAAGGAGTTGCCAGAGAGCTGCAGCACAAGAGGTGGTGGAGCGAGCTGCTGAGAATGAACTGCCGTTCTGCTGCGGTGCATGGAGATGTATTCTACCTGCCCACGGGCTCTCTGAGGTGAGCTCCTCCCGTGGGTGGAGCTGCGCTCTCGGGTACCATCTCTTGGTTCATCTCTGTCATGTGGGGTCCATGGGTCCATGTCCATGGGTGCCCCCACGTCTAGGGGCGTGCTGGTAGGCTCTGATAGCAAGTCGTTTCCGGGTTCAAACCTCGCCCGAGGTGACATGATGACACGTGAAGATGAGGCAAAGTCATGTTTAAATAATTGTCAGTGCGCGTCACGCATCAGTTTTCGAAATTAAATTTCAGCTTTACATATTATATATTTTCACACAATGTCAAAACAGAGCTCCTCCTTACTTTGATAACAACATAATTTTGATAAGAGATTTAATAATTTAATGTAATTTTCAAAATGATCTCGCAGGTACCAAGAAAATGTTCAGAGTGCCATCAGCTGGAAACTACTGATAAAATCCAACCCTTACAATAGAAAATTAAAAACTACATCAAAATTGTAACATCGTTATTATAAGCTGAAATAAATCAGTGCAAAATCAGTATACTGTCTCACCAAGGCACTGAACAGCATCCAGAGCCACCTTAGTCGCCTTCTCCGCACAGTAGAGTATGACGCCAGCACAATCCTTCCTGTTTACGTGGCCGGCATCGCATGCTCTTGCGACGTTGTACACGTAGCTACGACACGCACTCAGTTCTGTGTACATGTCTGCTATCTTGCCCTGCAACCCATCACACCAATCAACTGGCTTCTGGAAAATAACAGAATGCTGTATACCCATGTTTTATCATGCAGTTCTACCAATTAACAAAGGCATGAAAATATTTTGTATTTTTCAGTGCACGAGTGATATTTTTAGCGTAGCTGACACTTAACCAGAGAATAGGCCGCTAGGCTACTAATTAGATTATAAAAAGTGGACAGAATACACANGAGAGACACACACAGACACAGAGAGAGACACACACAGACACAGAGAGAGACACACACAGACACAGAGAGAGACACAGAGAGAGAGACACACACACACACACACACAAGTCAGATGAACACAACCACAACGTTTCGTTGGCTAGGCCTGATGAAAACCACACAGTTGTGCATGTGTGTGTGCGCGTGCGTGCGTGCGTCTATCCACAAGTACCACCCTGTGAGCGCTTGTGTATTCTGTCTCCTTTTTAAATTGTAATCAACCAAAGATCGGTTGGTTCTTCCTCGCTGCAATGGTGTTTTACTTAGTAGCACTAAATACAACTAAGTTCTCCAATCTAGACAACAAAGAACTCAAAAGTCTCATATACCACACCTGAACATAAATTACACTTAATAAATGGCCATAGTGTCCGTAGACAGGTTAGATGGCTTAGGGGAGAGGTGGGGTGGTTTCTGCGGTGACCTGAGTTGTGAAAGGATATATGTACTTTCTCCTGCTTAGCAGAATGAGAAAGTGACACTGTTTAGTTCAAACTCTCACGACTATGTTCTTATCTCTCGCTGTTCATCCATTAGCAGTTACCAGCTACGAACTGTGCCAGTGTATCTGCATGAACAGTCGGAGAGCATGGTCTGTGCTGCTGGAATATACAGTATGTTTATTTGCAGTTATGACAATTGGCTCGCTTCTTTCCACACTTGCACTTCCATGTAAAAAATTTTTTAAAAACTACTCCTATGAAACTAGTAACTGTCTTAGGGGGATACAGGAATTTTGCAAAGAATGAGATAGGTTAGGGTGCAGAGATCACTCGATTAGAAATATACTAGAAATATTTAATCAACTCAGCACATTACAGAACCTCTTATTATAAAATGTATATTTGCCATCTGGCTTCTTTACTTAATATGTTTTTTAAAAAAATAAACATATTAAAATAGTAATAATATAGTAAAATATTTACTAGTATTTTGTTGTTAGGTTGTGGATTTGTGTTGAACTGAACAGGATTTAATTAAAATATAGTTATCTACATATGAACAAAAGCTGGAGGCTCAAGTTGGATGATGTAAAATTGTTGTAAAACTCAATCGCTAGTGAATGTTCTTGGGCAGTTTTAAATGTCTCTATAAAGTACAAGACTGATAACACAAAAAATAACTGTGAGGTGACAATGTGCGTTACACCAAGTGTGCTCTAGTAAGGTTGTCCTTTCATTCTTATTGTTACATGCTTTTGAATGTTTTCCACTTCAATATGTACTGATTAAAAGAAAGAATAACATATTCCATTTAGTTTTACTGAAAACATTACAAAAACAACAGATTCGTGTAATAATAATAATGCATGCAGTTTTTCCTATAAAATTTAACGAAATGAAAATATTTTTTTTTTTTTAAGAAATGGTGAAATTTTAATGACTAAATCAGCTCATTTTATTTACAGTAAAAGTGGGGCGCTATCTATCACGAGTCCTATAACCACAACACAAAACGTGACTGTTTGCATATAAATTAATCAATGAGTTATAAAAACCTGAATAAGCTGGAATTCACTGATTCTCTTTTCAAACTGTTTCCTCAAATTGACGTATTCAAAAGCAGCATCGCAACAGGCTTGCATGATTCTGGAAAAACAATTTTCACAACGTCAAAATTCTGGGGAGCTTGAAAAGTGCAAAAACTACACTCGGCCAGGTGGAACCCCAGACAACAAGTAAGGGAACATCTTACCCGACAGGGCCCCCGGAGAGGACAAGTCGCTCCAGGTCCAGGCCGCTGAAGAGCACGTAGATGCCCTTGTTCTCCTCGCCCAGGAGGTTCTCCCGCGGCACCTTGCAGTCGTCGAAGATGAGCTCACAAGTGTTGGAGCCCCTCATGCCCAGTTTGTCCAGCTTCTGTGCCGTCGAGAAGCCGTCCGTTCCTTTCTCGACGATGAACGCCGAAATGCCGTGCTGAGGCTTGGACGCGGCGAGGTTGGTGCGGGCGTACACCTGCCGGCAACCGTAAGCTCTCTCAAGAGGACTTCAGAAAACCAGTCAAGTTTGTCTTATAAACGAGCACAGTTCTCAAGGCACTCCTGTTTACAGCTGTTTCCATGGCAACCACTGCATACAAGACTACTTTCACAACTACTATATACATATATGGTAGTGCCCAGTAGATGTCTGCGAGCACATCAACTGGGTGATCATGTCCAGGGGCAGAAGAAGTGCAAGCACAGCGCTGGTCGTGCCATTTGCTGCCTTGCAAACATCAGGTGCTGCATCCTTACAACTGTTACTAACGGCTTGACATGCCCATCAGTGGCTTGCTTGTATTGTACTAGCAGTTTCACATTCCTTGGTATGAAGATAAACGCTAAAGACAATGGACCTTCCTTGTAAAGATTTGCAAACCATTTGGGTACCATCTTGGTGATCAAATTCTTTAATGAAGGCAAGCACATACATTCTCACGATCTGATCACACTTTCTCACACACACAAAAACACTTTCTCGCATGTACACTAACATTCAACACACTATTTTACTAACTCACTTTCCCACTCAATCATACTCTCAGCCACTGTCATTCTCTCACTCTCGCTTACCCACTGTCACGCTCTCACCCGCTGTCACATTCTCATTCTCTCTCATACGCTGTTACACTCTAATTCTTTCTCACCAATGTCACACTCATTCTCTCACCACTGTCTTTCTCTCACCCTCTGTCACTCTCAATTACTCACTGTCATTCTCAAATTCTCTCTCGCCCACTGTCCCTCTCACCCAGTCACTTTTCTTTACTGTCACACACCCATTTTCTCTCATCGTAACACACTCACTCATTCTCTCTTTCCACTGTCACTCTCTCATTCTCACACACCCGTTGTCTCACTCTCCTTCTCACACACCCATTGTCTCACTCTCACCACTGTCACTCTTACCCACCATTGCTCTCTCTCTCTCTCTCCCACCATCACTCTCTCACCTGCTGCTACTCCCTCACACCTGCTATCACTCTCTTATTCTCTTACCACTCTCACCCAGTCACTTTTTTGCCAGTCACTCTCTCTCTCACCCACTGTCACTCTCTCATTCTCTCACTACTGTCCCCAAAGTCACTCTCTTCTTCCATGTCTCTCATTTTCTCATCCACTGTCACTCTTTTACCCACTCTCAATCAACTCATGCTCACTGTCACGCTCACTACAACTATTTCTGTCTCGTAAATTTAAACTTAACTCTTGTAACACAATCTTACGACATAAAGTGACGTCCCCTACGTTGCTAACCAACTTCACTTGGAGAACATCTGTGAGTGGTTCTGATCTAGTAACGTAGATACAGGTACAGAAATTTTTAAGAGATTGGTTTAGAAATGTTTGGTGAACTTAAAACCCTGTTAAATCACCACTTTTGCCTTCTTTCAACATACATATCAAGTTACTAATCATACCTATTTGTGGGAACCCTTTTTCTAGATAATCCTTCACACACTTTCTGATGGTTATAATATGAGCCCCTGCTCAGGGCCAGTCACATAAATAAAAGCAGAACTAGTGATAACACGAGTGTACTTAAGTATACCACACACTCCACACAGTCACTAACCACGAGAGTATCTGCATCTGGTCCATTCGTAATCCAGAATTTATTTCCATTCAGCACATAGTGGTCACCTTTCTTCTCTGCTTTCAGTTTCATGGCGACGACGTCGGAGCCAGCGGACGGTTCTGACATTGCTAGAGCACCGATATGTTCTCCCGAACACAGCTGCAAAAACACAACTTGCATGAATAATGATACATCACACGAGTACAAGTTCAGTAGTAACTCAGTGTCCACACCGACTTCAACCCATGAGAATATAGTATTTAAAAATGAGCACAATTCTAAAACTACACTTTGTAAGTGACCTAGTTGTAAAGGAAAAGCTATTTGGCATGATGCTCATTCATATACGATGAAAATCAAATAATTTTTATACGAGATGAAAAAACTGAAAAACTATGTAATAATACATGGTGTGGTTATATAAATACCAAAGCAGCGTAATATGTAGAAAAATTCAGCTACTTTCAGTAGTTTAAAATGAATTATACTGCACATTTGCCTATGCTAGATGGAAAACCGTAATTTTTGTTTCTGCACAAATTTGTGAACCAGTAAATTAACTTACGTACAGGCACAATATCAGACCTGTGTGCGTGTAATCAACTTTGCAATTTTATCTCTGGTGTTTGATAAGACTTAAGCTGAGTAATGTAGTAGCGACCTGCAGGCTGGTCGTCAAGCGTAGCTAGACCGTAGCAATTATCTTTCACAAAAGCTACTAGTTTAAAAGGACCATCAAAATAAAAAATAATTTCTTCATTACTTGGTTCTACAAGGAACTTACATGGCTCGTTTTTCTCAAAACTAAATCTCCTTCTTTAAATTTATTTACCTTAGACAATTTGTGGTGTCTGCGGCGAGATTCTGCGGAACTAAATTGGCATTTTTTAACTAATGCCAATAGATTGTGTGCAAAAGACTGTTTCTCTGCTCCAAGCTGTGCGTTGCTAGTCAGGGATGGCAATAACTTGGTGGCGATAGTCTCGGACCATTCACTTTCAGTTTAACGGAGACCTATTAACGTGACTCCCTGCTCTGGGGGTCATAACTGACACCCTTTGAAATTGCATTGGCTGTTGCGGAAGTGGGGCTCGTAGATCCAAAGGTGATTGGCGCTGGAAACACCCTTGTGTGTGTAGTCTACTGCAGCGCTGATAGGAGCAGGTGCTGATGGCATAACTCCAACCGTCTGTGCAGCTGTGTGGTTGGTTGCCAGGCGACACACTGTTCTGATCTTGGTTCTGCTTGTCAGTCTTAGGGGGTGGAGTGTCCCTCTGGTTTCTTGTTCTACCCTGGTATCCGCCACCTCTATTCCAGTAGCCTGGATCGTACCTCAGTCGGCCTTGCTGTAAACGCCCCCTGTTCCATCTCCGATGGTAGAACCCTCTATCTTGTTGGGACCCTGGGTGCTGCGACTATTCGTTCTGCAGGAACCTTAAGCTGCTTCTGGGTGTTTGTTTTGCCCTGGTTATTTGCACCTTGCTGGCAATTAAAATACCTATTAGGCTGCTGTGTGCAAAGGAGGGGACATTGGCAGTTTTTGCCTGTCAATTTGATCCCGCGTAGCAGATGAACTCACCTGTCTTTCCAAACTATCTGCACGAATGAGGAGGAGGTGAAGCTCAGAAAGGTCCTTATACATGTTTCCCGTAAACTGCCTTTGATAGGCAAGAGGTTATTGAACAATGATTAAATTGATAAATTGCTCATCGTCCATGGGGAAGTCAAGTGACGTATCTTCTCGTAGACAACACTAAAATGCTCTTCTATCAATTTCTCCCAACGAGCATTCTAGTGTTCTTAAACTAACTGAGAACCAATTGTTACTCTGTATTTTTGCACTCCAAAAATGCTGAAAAAACATGGTTTCAAATTCAGAATAGTTGTGAATTTTGTCTTGGAACACCTCTCACCAAAAATATGCAGTGGACGTCAAACTAAGAATCACGCATCTTAAAATGTCACCCTCATTTAATGCAAAGAGTTTAGCATACTCTTCCACACGGTTCAGATAAGTAACAGAGTTCTCAGTTTATTAGCCTGCAAAAGTAGGGAGCCCCTTTAACCATTGTCAGGCTGGGTGATGTAATAATGCAGCGGTTGGATTGGTTGATGTATTTAGGGTAGGTGCTCCCACATCATCAGATCCTGTCTGAGGTAACGCATGCTGTAAACCAGGATTTGAACCAGCAGTTGTGGTCAGTTGTTTAACTACATTTAAAGAGTCTTGAAACAAACGGTCAGTCTGTTCCAGGCATGTATTTTTATTCTGAATGCTAATGTGACTGACTTTAGCAGACTAGCTTATCTTGTCATCAATGTGTCGGCTAAACTGTTCTAATTCATTTTGCAAATGACTTTCAACAGTCTTTAAGATTTCAAAATTTTAAATAATGCTGCTTCACCAATTTAAAATTGAAAGTTTAAAGTCTGAAAATCAATTTACTAGTAGTCTACCATAACTGCAACGAAAATCTAGTTCATGAACTCCAATAAGGAAACTCAAATTTACCGTTCCAAAAATCTCAAAATCACTGAAACTTAAAGAGTTTTCTCTTCAAAATTTATTCAGATCTCTATTCAACATGTTCTCAAAGAAAGTTAAAGTTTCTCAGGGTTTCAAAAATTTAAATTCTGGCATTAGTCTCACTCAGTAGAGCGAAGGACCACTGATTTGCATTTCTGCTACCAATTACAACTAATTATCCTTAAAACTTTATCAATGCTAAAATCCATAATGCTTTAAAGTTAAATCAAGTTCAGAAATAGATGGATAAGCCACTCCGACTCAGATAAAAGCTTAGCATCACCTTCCTGTAGTGGCGTCGCACTCAGTGCTAATGGTGCCTGGCGCTAAGTGGCACCGCGACGTCTGGCAGCAGGAACAACTCCAAAATTAGCTGACGTCCTAGGAATCTCAGCCCTCTTCTTCAAGTGGCCTGATTCTACTAATATAATTCAAACTTATGGGACCAACTATTAAAACCTATCTTACAGTGGCACCAAGGATTTTAACTATCCAAATCCGGGCATAATTAAAAACATGGCCGTAAGGTTTAAAGGTTCCACCCAGAAGCAAAAAACTTTAGACAATTATCTCTCGTCTCAGCAATATAAAAAAACTTCTTCCGGTGAAGCAAAAATTAAATCATGAGAAAAAATTTTACAATTACAATAAAAGTGAAAAATAGGTAATTACTGTTTAAAATTACATTAATTTAGGAATAAATTTACTAGGACTATTTAAGATTTTCAGGTTAAAATTCCACAATACCATAGTCATTAAAAAAAAATAGATGAGTGGTGTACAAAAATTAATATTTAGTGACTTTAAAATACTGAAAAATAAACTGTTGGGGCTAAAATTAATATTGCATCAAAATGTAAACAAACCAATTAAATTGATATTCAAAACCAACATTATAGTTTAACAGTCATCAAAACAAATATACTAATTTTCTATAGCAAACCGCTATAACATATACAGCATTATGGGTTTCAGCAATAAAGAGAACGTTGTTAGTTGAAGTTCAGAAAAATAAACTTAAGCTTCTAAAATGAATTGAAATGTTCATAATTCCATACAAGTCTGCAATATAAAAAAATTACAAATCTGTAAGAGGCATCAGTAACACCTGGTAAAGTTGATACAGAAACCAAAATGCAATCCCTGACACGAAACATGTACAACAGTTTACCAACACTTTACAGCGGGCATAAACGTAACCGAGGTAAAAATGCAAAACACGGCAACCTACTTTCGGAAGATACTTCATCTTTTGCTCTTCTGTCCCATTCCGATGAATCTGATTGACGCACAGGTTGGAGTGGGCCCCGTAACTCAGAGCTATGGCAGCACACCCTCGTGATATCTCTTCCATTATGACCACTTGGTTAAGGTAGCCGAGATTCGAGCCCCCGTAGCTCGGGTCCACCGTCGCACCCAACATCCCCAGGCTGCCAAGGGTCCTCCAGAAATCCTGCAACACATTTCCACAGCAACTGTCTGTTAACTGTAGGTAGGTAGGTTGATAGATAGGACTTAATGCCTCATCGACAGCAAAGTTTTTACAGACACTCAAATAGGGACGGAATTGGCAATGGCCTGTAGTAATAAACCTGGAGTGATTTAAGCAAACCATGGAAAACTGAAATCAGGACGGCCGGACCAGGAGTCGAACCTAAGTCCTCGCAACGCAAGTCCAAAGGTTTACTGCACCATTTCACTCAATAACTGGCCAATTATTCTCTGCTTGAACCGCTGGTCAGTGAACTGAAGAAATGGTAGATGTCCCCAACAGCTGCCCATCAACTAACATCAGATCTGTCAGAATAACATGATTAAAAGCTGAAGAAAACAATTTATTAAGATTAGGTCCTCCAACATAAATGTGCCTTTACATAAAATTACTTCGTGCTGCAGATACACATCCCACTTACGTTAAAACTTTGCAAGGAATTACAGTAAAACTGCTAAGGTAGATGGGTAGGCAGGTAGGTATGACTTGATGTCTTGTCAACAGCGAGGTCATTAGAGCGAGCAAAGAGATTTGAGCAGCTTGTAACATTAAGGTCTTGAGAGCCGATGAGGGTGAGGTGAGTATGGAACGGCGCTAGAATGCAAGGGCAGGGGAATCAAGAGACCTCCGAGGAAACCCGCCAGCCAGCGGCACGATTCCCACATGCAAACATCTAGGGCGACCCCGCCGAGAAGCGAACCCAGTTTCCCGTTGGTGGGAGGAGGCGAGTAATCTGACCTCTACACCACCGTGGCCCTGTGCGATGTCATTAGAGACGGGGCAAGTTGCTCAGAGAAGCCGGAACATGGAAGGAGTCAGTCACGGCCTGAAGTAAGGAACCATCCCATCATTCACCTAGAGTTATTCCAGGAAACCAACGAAAACTGGATTCAGGATGGTCAGGCCGGGATTTGAATCCAAGTGCCTCCAAATCCAAAGGTTTACCGATATGCCACCTCGCTCCGTAATTGGCTTTGTTTAAACCACTAGTCAGTGGACTGAAGATGAAGTAGATGTTCCCGACGTACTGAAGATGATAATGACGTTCCCTACATCTGCTTACAAACTAACATCATACACTAGGTTCTCCAAAATAAATACATTTTTTATGAAAATGTATTTGTACAGCTTGTAGGCCTACATGTACATCCTAGTTACATTACAAATGTGCAAGATGAAATGCAGTAAAACTGCATAGCATACACTAAACAATGTGTTAACCTAATTTTAAGAGCAAACCGTGATGTCTTGGCAGTTGTATTGGTAAAGGACGTTTCAATGTTTGGATATGAAAATAGGTTACTGCACAGGTGGCATGTTCTATCTATCCATTCCGTCTGTAACATACACATTGACTCCGCATGCTGGAGAAGGCTCGGAGAGATTCCCCCTCTTGCTAAAAGAGCCGGACGTTGAACAGGATTGTTCCGGGGGCGTGCCCGAGATCACGTCAGGGGCGTGGGTAGTGCTCCGGCTATACCACACGCTTGGTAATCTGAGTGCTAGAATCTCAGGCCTTGTGGTAGGACATGCTCTGTGCGATCTGCAATATCAGATCGGGGCTCTGCCTGGTGCGGCCTGGGTACAGGTCGGGGCAAACGGGTTTGGTCAATTCAGAAAGCGCTGGTCATGTCTGCGATGAGAGGGCGTGATCCCTCTTCCCCGCCTACTGGGAGGCCGGGGTGCGGCAGGGCCTTTACAGGCTAAGAGCGCCCCGTTAACAAATAAGAGGCACGCCTAACGGTGTGTTACTACTTTATTATGTAACATACACATCTTGAATTCCCTCTGTAATGTACGTAACCATCGTCGTAGAAGAGTGGCTAGTGTTGCCAAACAAAGAGCTCGGCAGAACGTAGCGACAACAACTAACTAAACAGACATTCATAACAGCCTGCAAGACCTGGACAGCTAACAACTTACCCGGCCTGCACTCACCCAAGTTTATCACAACAAATATGTTTTACGTACATGGGTCAGCTGGTTCAAAATCAACTAGTTACAACTTCAAACATTTTAACATATACAATAATTGAAATTATTTAAAGTAATGTGGGTGGGGGTGGATAAGAGGGTGGATGTATAGGTGGGTGGATAAGTGGGCAGGTGGAAGGGTGGATGGATAAATGGATGGATGGATCAGTGAACAGATAGTGGGTGGATAGGTTGGCAGATAGATGGGTAGGTGGTTTGATGGGGAGTTGGGAATGTAGTTCTAGGTGTATAAGTGGGTGGACAGATGGGTGGATGAGTAGGTGGGTTGGTGGACATGTAGGTGGATGGATGGGTGAGTGGATGGGTGGATATCTAACCATGTCACTTGATCACAAGGACTTAAGAGTGTCTTTTCAAAAGTGCTCAGTTAAGAGTGCACAAACTATAATAAAAGGTACTATGTGTGTGCCGGCAGGTCCGCCACGCCACCAAACTAACAAGCAGATTCTTCAACGTTACTTACCCGTAGGCCTGAGAAGTTATTGGACCTGTCTATTTCTGCTGCTTGGGGCGCCAATTCCTTCTGCACCACATCAAAAACAGTCTGGCGTAACTGAAAGCAAAAGTGGAAATGAATGGTGTCCCTTACACCACCAAACAATTACAAAATTACCCACATCATGAAATGCCTACTCTCTTTTCTTTCACACTGAATACAGTTTTTCATGTGCTGTAAACATTTTGTTTGTTACAAGACGCTGCAGTTGTGCATTTGGTATAGTTTGGCAGGGCCATAGTTACAGTGTAGAGCCACTGACAACTGCATGGCCCTTGCTTAGCTTTCCTTGATGCTTCTGTCTTTCAACTTCTGGGTCTTGGTATCGAGTTTTCAGATTGTAAATGAAATTCAAAAATACAGTTTAAGAACAGTATGTATCCAAACACTATTGTACACCTGGTAATTATTAAGTTTAGGGGTTTTCTGTAAAAATAAAAATAATTCACTGAAAATGGTATATGTCTACTCTACTAATCACGTAGAACACATGTTGTGCTTATTTTAAAGCTACGCCCCTAGTATATTCGTGTTCTACATTATTAGTAGAGTAGAAATATATCATAATTTTGAATTTTTTTTGTGTTTTTCGGAAAAGACCCTAAACTACCTCCAAAAATCCTAGGTTAGTGTAAAATCCAAAAATCCTAGGTTAGTTCAAAAATGTAAAATAGTGATTCACCCATCGTGGGGTTAGGTTCTGGTAGGTTAGGTGGGCACACATTACGAAATTAGTCGGATGTTCATGCGACTAGTATATTCGTCTTCTGTGTGATTAGTAGAATGGAAATATATCATAATTTTGAATTTTTTTTGTCTTTTTCAGAAAAGCCCGTAAACTTAATAATTACCCTCAACGGTGAACGCTGCACTTGCAGAGCTCTATAATGATGCATTGTTAACTACACAACTATTTATTTTGAACCATAGGCCTTCCCCAAAATTCCTACGGTCATGTTGAAAAACTGATTCGAATGTATGCTAAAGGGGACCATAATGGAAACAAATAATTTCATGATAAATTAGTTTTCATTAGCACAATGAACACGTCTGTGTGGAGCGTCTTGCAATGCCTGTAGTTGTACTTTGTTTACTTGGGAATTGTGTAGTTCTGGTGTTTTAACCAAAACAGTGCTGTGTCCAAATGTTCATACGTTATTTACAAAAAAAAATAGTTTCTACTTCATTATAGGCCTACATACTGAGCACCTCCCTTGTGTCGAAAAATACAAATATCAACTACTTATAAAGCCTTAAAACTTTTTTAACCTCAACATTACACCCTTACAAAAAAGTTTTTAAACAGACTGTTGTTGGTAAACGAAATGAGTAAGCTACTTTTGTGGACCCTAACAATGGAAAAAATTTCCCTGCAACTCCTAAACTTAGGAACCATTAAAATAAAATCTTACTGACAAAGTATACTAAAAATGAAATGCTCGAACCGAAATGTGATTATTTATTTCTTCTTCGTAAACAGATATGAATAGGCTACAATATAACTGAGGACTTGCAAATACAAAATACTTAATGTTTTTACCTGTCTTTCTTCCGGCGACAATCCATATATCTCATCGTCAATTGTATAATACTGACTGAGAAACCTTGGCATTAATGAGAAGTTCGAAATTTTAATTCTTTTAACCCATTTCCCTATTGTTGCCATTACTGTTGATTATTGACTACTGGTGATATAACAGTGAGTACTAATGGCCTATGGAAATAGGCGCCCACGGCCAACATCGACAATTCTAAAAGAAACCAAATTATCATAAGACGAAATATCCATTTAGCTCAGGAAAACGGTCAAAAAGTCACAAATACAAAATGACGCCGCTACCCCCGACGCCAAGATCCAAAAAACCCAACCGTCACCGACGGCTGCTACAGAAGAACTTACACTACCGCCGCCGTGCATCATTTTGAGCTACCTTTTATGGCTCTTGTTCCCCCAATTCGTTATCATTATGAATCACCTGGCTAGGCAGGGAGAGGTTCACCTGGTTAGGGGGAGAGAGAGGACCGCTCGCTTGGTTATCTGCCAAATTGCAAAACCCACGGTGAGGCCAGCGAGTATTGAGTCCTTGGCCACAGTTTCCCCGGTGGACAGGTTACCTACATGTTTACAACACTCTCTCTGTCTTCTGTGGGTGAGGGGGAGGATGAAGGCGGAAGTAGCAAATTCACGTTTATTGTTCAATAAAAAAAACCGGAATTCTGAGTATTGAAGGTCTTGTAATTTCCCCACCAGCAAGCCCACGACTGGACTCAGTGGTGGTTAAGTTGTTAAAAATATTTCAAGTGGATTCTAAATGCCAAATGTGTTGTAAAGTTATGGTACATCGTTATAATTGCCTATGATTTGTGCCCACGGCCAACATACTGACAATAGGCATTTCAGGAACTATTCAGACAGCAGTTCGATCGCCTTACCTTGCACGCTACGAACCTTACTTTAAGGTTTGGTATGGGAGGTGATTTTGGCTCGCTGTGGCCTTAACATGTTCGTGAAACTGCGGATTTCTTACGATTTAGGTTAATACTCACGTGAAAAATACAGAAAGGAGAAGAAATGTTTCAAAAATTGTATATTACTATTATTATGACAAATAGATTGCATTGTATGTTCAAGATATCTTATTAAATTTCTGAAAGAAAGATATATTAAACTGTTTGATCTTGATTCTGCACATTGTAAAAAGGGTTTTCATTTGATATGTAATTACTTTCTTTGCTTTTTGATATACTGAACAAACAAATACACGTCAAATAAATGAAAAGTAATCACACTTAATAGTTTATACATTACAATCATAAACTTCGCAAAGATTGCTATATGTTTTTTTTTTTTTTTTAATTTCACATTTTGCATAAATTATTTCACAAAGTTGGCAATCTTAAGTACTTATGATTAGATAAAAAAAATTAGATATAATTGGTTGTATAAAAGAAAAAATATATAAGTTAACACATGTACTTGTAAATCATTCCCTGGAACTACATAATCATATGTAATTATTGGAAAAAGTTACTAAATATTTCGTGGATTGTGCTCAACGTTGTCCTTGTCACTTGTTTAGAGTTTTGTTCCTTGGTACGCCGTATGTTACTTATTAAAATAGCCGTTTTTACCTTCGCCCAACTGACAACTTATGTCAGAATTATGTACATAGAAACAAATGTATATAATACTACAAGAAAGCAGTTTAGTTCGAGAGAAAAAAAACTATAAAATGTATTCTGGCATATTATACCCTTCCTGGTAAGTCTGAGCGAAACAATTTGAACTTAAAAATACTCTTATTGTGGTGTTCGTGTGCCAATAAATCTATTTGTTGGAAAATTATTTACATTTCTGTTCCACTACGGGTTTGGTATTATATTTCAAGTATAACAATTCACATCATTTCTAACACTGTAGGTGGTTCAATTCTTTTGCCTGAACCATTCGCAAGTTCACAATAGTTCGAAACGGAGAGCGGTTCCGTCTTCAGATCTGTTCGTTGGCCGGAACCGTTCGCGAGTTCAGAATAAATCATACCGCCTCCGGAACCGATCATTTGGCTTGCTCGGAACTGTAGTTCTAGTTTCTTTCTTCGGAACCGTTCCTGGAATTATTCCCCATTCCTAACGGATAAAACCTTCAACATCATATCCATACACCAAAACATGGAAATTCCGGATAAGAGAAAAAAGATAAAATAAATTTCAATCCTTAAATCATATTCTGGAAGAACGACTTTACTGTGCTCAATTTTTATTTGTCATTAAACACAGAGATATCGAGTTTGTGGTTATTATTTTATACACGTCATTAAAAAATTGATTGACACTAGCTTTCCTACCTTATCTATAATTTGCTTCAGTTGGCTCTTAATTAAAATAAAAAGAGACTGATAAAGACTATCAATTTCTGAGGTGGTTTTTCAAGCTGGCAATCTTTTTTCATGAATATCCACGTTAATCTTCTCGGGCGTACAGTATTACAAAGTTCTTTGTGAGTCCGAGAAGTCTGCCGACAAACAATCCTATCACTGTCATGGCTATATTGTCTTACTTCTTGCCGATTTTTTTTTCTCGCTCTCCATTATTTATCTGCCGTAGCCAGTGTCTATGATTGGTAACCCTGTCTCTTATTGTCTTTTAGTACAACATACGACACGAGTGAGTGAACATGTGGGTTTTGTTAATGTGATTGGAAGTTTTATAAACATGTTGGAAGGAAAAGCAAAAGTGACTGTTTCTGAAATGTGTTGGTTTATGATGTTAGGTAAACTGAATTATATCGAGTGAATACAACATAAGTACATGAAATAACCATGTAAGTAGAATTTAGTTAATGCTGTATGTGTATTCTTTACCAATTTTGAACCAAGCATGGTTTCAAATGGAGAGCGATGGGTATGTGGCGATTGCCCCTCCCGAAATGACTAGCAACATTGTTGAATCAGGATTAAATAAACACAGGATATATAACCCATAGTTTGCATCTCAAGTGTAATTTTTTTTTGGAGATGTATTATTTAATTTTGCCTACTAGTTGCGTAATTAACACATGTAATACTAATTTCATTTCAAATTGTCAAATTTCTAACTTCTGCAAATGCTTTGAATAGTACGTCTTCATCAATCGTATATCAAATTTAGGTGTTGCCATTGATCGCCCAGTCCAAAGCTAGTCTCTGGATCCATGCCTGTTTTGGACATACTGTACTGTAAAAACCACATCAACTACTGAGTAACAGATGGAGAAAAAACTGTAATTTAGAAAATGTACCATTCTGATTGCTTTGTTGGGGGTCTGTTCGACATCATCTGCTGGCCATGGGGCAAGAACAGCTGAAATTAAATTATCCACATTTTTTACTAACCACAACATATCCTTTCTTACTATTGAACATTAAGAAGTAGTACTAACCGATTGTTTCTATGATTACAAAGTTGCAGAGAACATAAAATTGAAAAGAACGTAGTGCACATCAATTGTCAAAAATTTTGGTGAAAACCATAAATGTGAACTTGCTACCACGCTTAAATCAACCAAATTTTGCATAATAATGGCCGAATCAACAGATATCGGTAGTGTGAAAACTTCCTCTGTAGTCGTGCGGTACTTCGATAGGATTTCCTGTCAGATTGTTAGCAGATTATGGCAACTTGCGCACGTTTTTGAAGAAGAAAACTACAGCAAAGCAGCTAGCTGTGCTACAGGGGAGGCTTTGTACAACATTCTAGTAAATACATTTGCCCAAAGGGAGCTACCCACAGACAACATTGTAGGGTTTGCTTCGGACGCATGTAATGCCATGATGGGACAACAAATTCCGTTTCCAGCCGTCTAAAACATGACATGCCAGGAATAGTTATCCTAAAGTGCATATGTCACTCCCTGCATTTATGTGCTAGTGAAGCTCGTAAACAGCTTCCGCGCTTGTGTGAAGACCTGGCACAAAATAAATACAACTATTTCAAAAGCAGCTCAAAACTACAAGCTCAGTTTGAATTTTAGCATTTCTTAAATGTTAAAGTTCACAAGCTGCTCCATCCTTCGCAAACTCAGTAGTTGTCACTGCAGGTTGTTGCTCGTGTGTTGGAGCAATGGGAAGCTCTGCGATTGTACTTCAATGACATATGGTTTGAGGAGAGAATGGCAACTGTAGAGCACATACATAAATCCCTAAATGATCCATACATGAAGTTATATTACTTGTTTTTAGATTGGGTGTTTCCGAAATTCACAAGTTTGAATCAGTATTTCGAAAGCTCTAAAACATTCATAACAAACTTGCATGAAAAAATTAAGGAAGTACACCAAGAACTGTTGTGTAGTTATATGGATAGGCATTATGTTTTTCAAACTCCTCTTGAAGAAATTTATCCAGAAAAAGTGATAAATTTCTTCCTGTCAGCAACTTGTATCTTAGAGTCAATATCATGATGCAAAAAGCTTCTCCTGCAATCTCAAAAAGACCAGACCTTGAAGTTTTTCAAATCAGGTGTAGAAACTTTCTGAAGACTGGGTAGACTGGGTATGCAGAAATTAGAAAGCGGTATGACTTTGGTAATGCTTTTCTGCCAATGATTTCCTTTCTCAATCCTTCAAAGGCACTGTCACTGAAGGATATAAGCACTACGCCTTTGTTACTGTCTTTGGTAATACAAGTCCCAAGGATTGTAAATCCTGAAGAGCTGGGTAAAATTAAAAAAATTAGCGACGATTGGAGAAAGCTGCCTAACAAAAGCTTACCTGAAAAACTTAGACAAAGTGAAGAACCAGATTTTTTTTGGATTAAACTATTATCTTTCGAAAGTGCTCTTGGTGAAGATGAATTTAAATAATTTTGTGAGTCAACGCATTTTATACTTTTCTTCCTTAATTCCAACACTGACTGCGAGAGTATATTTAGCAACGTTAACATGATAAAGACCAGAGCCAGGAACGGACTAGTAACAGAGACAGTGAATGTAACCCTACTGGCAAGTGAGTGTGTGAAAACTTTCCCCAGCTGTACAAAATTCAAGTCAACCACAGAAATGATCAACAGAATGTCTTCGAGTGTTCCTTACCCACAGCAGCCACGCTTGTCATCAGAAAATGAGAAAAACATAGTATATATTTAATTTGTATGACAGTGACAACAATGGACGAAAATTAAGCACTGCTTCAATTTGCGTAAGCACAGTGTACAATTCCTCGTTCATCAAGATCTGGGTCCTCACAACTTTCTGTAGGGGCGCCTTCGCTGATTTAACACCGGCCTCCCAACAAACATCCAAAATGTGCTGCGACTGGGGAATTGAAGTGCCACTTGATGTTTTGGTCACACAATGATTTTTGTATCTCTGTGTGCTAAGCGCCCCGAAGTGCGGCCAATAGTGCGCAGCATTTTTCTTTACATATCACATAACTTAATCTCATTCAAAACTACAGTCTGGGGTGAGTTTTATTGTATTAAGAGCAATCGAGCATGGAAACCCACACCTCTTTGCCCAGGTGGACTCGTCCATCCTTTCAGGAGACAGCCACCTTGCAACACTGTAGCCAGTGAAAAACAAACGCATCACAGGAAGTGAAATACAGGCACTTTTCACAAGAAAGCATAATAATGTTTTAAATGTTTAGTTATAAAAGATAAATTATGTTTTCAAAAAGGGAGATTGCCTATAAAGGCCTCCATCCTTTTCACATGTCATTTAGTGCGGTAACACTCCCTGTCAAATACACAACATCAACCTAACAGAAATTTGTTGATCAAAGTGGGTGTCACCAATGTGTTTCATTCAATTTATACCATTTTTCACCATTGCCATAATGTTACATAGTGTTCATGTCATGTTTTTCCATTCGGCGTTTGACTCCGGTTCTCGTCATTTGTAACAGAAGCCGATGTCACTCTGCCAGTTCGAATCAGCACTCGGACCAGAACGGCGGTGTTGGTCGCCTGCTCCGCGAGTCCCCTCTGTTCCAGCATTTAGGCTGTTACCACTTCACTGCAATAGTTACTTATTCAACCAGAATGTTTGTTTTTTTTCTTTGCTTTACCGAGGGGAGAACCACGCACACTCTCACCAGAGTGTTTAATGCTACCATGTATCTGCATAACACCATACTCATTTTCCCGCTAAGGTCACCGGCAAGTCGTAAGGGCTGGGTACATTTTCTTTCATTATTCACATGTAATCAAGCACAGTGAGTAAACAGCTTTACAAAGTTCAATGTGTGTTGATTCATTATCCTCCGGGACACGTAGAGTGCTGCACCCCTTGTAGCAACACCCACAATTGTCTAGGATATTTCCGGTGTACGAGACGGCTTATAGTCTCGTCATAAGGTGTAAATAGTTGACGTGATCGTATACCAGAGCTGTAATGTAATGATTATAAATTGCCCGGCGCGCCACAGCTCCGCGGTGAGCTGATGAGATTTTTGGGTCGTTCGGCCGACGGCCCAGGGGTACTCTGGTAATACACTGTCAGATATTATGAAATTGCGAGCTGTAAGGCCGCTGCGCACGCCTGAATTAATAACGCACTCAAGTTTATGTATGTAATTATTTTATTGAACACTTTGATCAAACACGTGGTGACCACATGGTCGTATAAACACACTGCTGGATTATAATTACTTAAGGCGTGTGACGTTGCTCTCTCCTCGGTGAGATTTAACATAAAATTACTAGTTGCTTCGTGAATGATATGATGATGCGATTGCTGAGTGAGGTTGCAGCCTGAGAGGCTGGTGCCGAGGTTCTTGTGAAACGAGAGACTTACCACGTCCGCTCGCGCCGATGTGATGTTGCCTACTGTGCTGAGCAATGCATCGGCTCGTGCCACCTAAGCACGGCCGACACCTGGCGGTGGAGAGATGAAACAAATGCGACTTAAAATGCTAATGAGATGTAAACATGATATACCTTATATAAACATAATTAAACACAATAAAACACAATTACCCTTGTATTTACATAATAAAACACCATTATATTAATATGAAATATAAGTATTGACTCGTAGCAGCCACTACATTGCCAACTTGAAAATGTCACATGTCCCTGGCTGGCTATGTATGTGATGACTGTTTTGACACACGATAATTATGGTATACATCAATACTGAATAAATACTAAACACTAATGCACTATACTGACGAAACTATATTGGTAAATAATAATGATTAAATTGTTAAACTGAATAATTAATGACACGGTGCACTATCACACATGGACAAATACACTTGATATACACTGAACACACTATCATTCTTGCACACATGTGCGCTGGTATGGTGCATCTGGAGTGGAGGACACTACTGCGGCAGTTACAGTGGGCACAAAGGTAACAGTGAACGCCTGGTTCACATCATAGTGTAACAGTAAGTACATGACAACATCATCTGCAAACTTACTGAGGACTCCAGAGCCCCCTGGGCCATCGACCGAACAACCCACATCACTAACTCTCCACTGGGTTATGGCGCTGGGCAATTCTACTATCAACCAGCCCTGGGTCACCTCGACCACGTCAATCATAGAGTCAATATAGAGCAGAGTGATCATGCTAACTGTGCAAAACCACTCTTCAGGTCCCAACATTGAACTTCATTCCTGCCAATACGACATCAATAGATAGTGCACCAGGCACAGAGAGGTCCTATGGCTGCCCAGTCCATGATACTGGCTAGTGTTAGGGCTCCTGTGTGCCCATGAACCGCTTCCTGATGCATTGCGGAGGCGAATCTGCGATCCAAGAGCTCGTTGCACGTGCTGCCATTAAATCTGCGCCAGCAGAGGCTCCATTTACAATCGTGCCAGGCCAAAGCAACATGAGATGCCACAAACTGGCATGATATGGTGTTTAGTGATGAGTGCCGCTTGTTATGGGGACTGATGATCATCGTGCCCGAGTGAGGAGGGCCCCTGGTGAATGCTAGAATCCCAGCCTTATTGCCAAGGTAAATTTGAAAGCACTCCTTCATCTTTGGATTCCGTCTTACCTTGTATCCTCATGGGACATGTGGGGCAAATGGGTTGCCCTACAGTTGTATCATTTTGTGTTTAATTTTTTACTATTCCTTCTCTAGTTGAAGTGATGAGATGTTTTTGTAAGGTGGAAGAGTTCCCACCAAGTACATTTATCGAGGGAGGACATTCACTGTGAAACCCATTTTGTACAAACGCGCCCTAAGGACAATGAAGGCAGGTATTAAGTATCCTTACCCTTTTAAACATCAGCATCCACCTTTCGTCTAACCAGACCTCATGCTGTCAGTCTTCTGCTTCGTGTAAAAATACACTTGGAAAACGATCTTTAACTGATCCTCAAGTTGTATTCGCCGCTGCCATACAGCAGATGTATCGCCAGGTACAGGTACAACACTGGGGATCATCCAATGTTGGAGTCGTCTAAACTGCGAGCTTCCCCTGTTGTCATCCCTTGCCCTTCCGGGACTTGGGAAAGGGTGCCCTGGTTGTTTGTATCAGTTTCATTTCTTTTGTGGTAGCTCAGAGGTAGGGTATGCTGCAGCAATTTGTTTGCGTGTCAGTGGGTCAGGGACTGAAGGCACCATACTCTTACTTGTGGCTAATCAAAGGTGGCACCTGTCAAGGTTTAGTCGCTGCCTCGTCTAGACCTTTGTGGGGCTCTGTTCTTAGCTCATCTCCTACATCATGTTGTTGAACTTTATGTTGACATCACTCCATCATCAGTTGAGGACTGAACAGATTCACAGGCCGTACTTTCATGGCTGAACACGTCTCATCTGATAAAAATTTTCTTTGCCAATCGTGTGGGCGACATTCAGTCCCTTGTTCCTGCAGAACACTGGAAACACGTCAAGTCAGAGGACAACCCTGCTGACAGTACCTGTCGTGACGTTCTACTTGCTCAACTCATAATAACACCCTTTGTGGTGGTTGGAACCACCCTGCTTGGAAGATCCGGTGGAGCTGTGGCCTTCCACTCAACCCTTGAGTGAAGCATATAACCCCGCTGCACTGAAGGAACAGGAGCTGCACACACTGGTGGTAATTCATTCGGATGAGTTAGCTACTCTGGTCACTCGATTCAGCAGCTTAACTAAGCTTCTTCGTTTTTTTTTTTTTTCATACTTGTTTTGTTTCAGCCACAAACTCGGGTAACTCAGGGTTCTCGTTTGACTGGGAATTTTAGTCCAGCAGAACTCTATTAGTCTTCGCAGCTGTGTCTTTTCCATGTTCAGGCAGTCTCCTTCAAAGAAGATTTGTCTGCTTTGCCGAAGGGTCAGAACATTTCGCTACAACTTCACTCTGCACAACTTGCACTCTTCATAGATAGTGCTGGGGCGATGAGAGTATGGTGTAGGCTGCATCATTATAACCTGCATTTTGATCACAAACATCCTGTTTTGCTTCCCAAGAAACATTTATTAACAGATCTAATTATTTGGCACCCCACAAGCAAACCCACCATCCCTGGCTGCAGACATTACAGGATATACTGAGAGAGAAATGCTGGATTCTAGGTGATAGGCATGCTATCTCGCATTGTTTGCACCACTGCATTAAATTTTTCCTTGCTAGGCCTTTGCCATGTCAACCAGCGATGGGCACTCTACCGACTATGAAAGTTCAACAGTTCGAAACCTTTGTCACATTTGGAGTCGATTATGCTTGCCCATCCATCAAGTCCAGTTGCCTACGCAAGGCTCCACTGCAGAAGGCCAACCTATGTCTGTTCATTTGTTGTGCCATTAAGGCAGTCCACTTGGAATTGGCATCAGACCTGTCCACTAATACGTTTTTAGCTGCATATAAGCATTTTGTGGGTCGTAGAGGTCGGTCTTCTGACATCTTTAGCGATTGTGGCACCAGATTTGTTGGTGCCCGCAATCATCTCTTGGAAATACAACTCATTTTGTCGTCATCCGCCCATCAAACCGCTGTTGCCGATACCTTCCCCTCCTATGGCATCACTTGGCATTTCATCCCACCTGCTGCTCCCCATTTTGGTAGTCTCTGGGAGGGAAGCATAAAGTCTGTGAAGGTTCACTTGTGAAAGTCATCGGGGAGCAAGTTTTGACACTTATAGAATTCTATATTATCCTAGTTCAGGTGGAGGCCGTGTTGTTACTTCAGGCCCTTATTTACTATGAGTCAAGTTCCCAAAAATTTGAATTCCTTGACCCCAGGGACTTTTTTGTACCTTGAACCCCTGGTTACAGTCCCTGAACGAGATCTCATAGATTTGCCTGTAAACAGATTGCAATGTTGGCAACTTGTGCAGCAAATTCACCAGGACTTTGGAGGTGATGGATAAGGCAATTATTTTTAAAATGGCAGTTATGTAAATTTTTTAGGTTGATTTGCAATACCTACCATACTGTTTGTCCTATTTCAATCGCACTTACTATACTAAAATTATCTTTTAAAAATCATCAAATATGCCAGTATATAGTATCTTTTGTACGCCATTCAGTAAAATAATGTCCAATGAAAATAAAGTTTTAGTGTTATATCTCGGAAAACAATCAACCCATTCCTACCAAATATGAAACTCAAGTAATACTACAGTAGGTCATGTAAACTTACTTGTTTTAGTTGGTCAAACTATTGTTTTCAAAATGGCGGGCATGTAAACAATGTAGAATTCTATGCAATATTTACGAAACCATGCAACAAATATCAAATTAAATTTATATGCTGGCAGTATCTATTACAATAATCAATTTTGTCTACCCAGAGCCTGTTTTGTCCTCCATTTTGTAAGATAGTGCCACATGAATAAATAAAGTTTGGTCATATCTCGGGAAACAATCAACCAATTCCTTCCAAATCTGGCAAACAAGTAATACTGTGGTAGGCCACATAAATTTATAGGCCATGTTTTAAGAGGGCCAAGCACTTATTTTCAAAATAGTGCCCATATAGACATTTTAGAATACCATGCCATAACTACGAAACAATGAAACAATTTTAAACCTAACTTTGTAGTTTATTGACAGTATATATGCAAGCATCGAATGAGCGAATACATACTCATTTGTTCACCATTTTGGAAGATAGCACCACATGAAAAATTAACTTTTTGTGGCCTACCTCGGGAAACTATTAACTGATACCCACCAAATTCAGGCGACAAGTTATGCTTTTTAGTCCATCTAAATGTACATGTCTTAAGGAGGTAGTCACATGTTTTCAAAATCACAGCAATTTAAATATTTTATGTCAGTATGCCACATGTCTCAAACACATTTAAACCTACTGAATATGTAACAGTATTCATAACATATTCTCTTCGAGTGTGCTATCTGTTTTTCGTTTATACGGTGCCATTCTGCAGGAATGGGTTACTCGAAACAAAAAAGAAATATTTGCAGTCCAAAAAGTAGGCTATACAATTATAATATGGCTGGGCATATGTGATTGATATTCATTTTCTATTAAAACGAAATTTATCCAAAGGCTACAATCATATCGTTGCAAAAAAAAAGTATCTACAATATAACTTACGTGTAAACATGTTGACGTAATCGTTATGGTTTTTGTGGTCTTCAAAGAAAAGCCAGAAATAGTGCTGCTAAGAATACGCAAATTGAGCATTTGGAGGGGGGGGGGGCTAAGAGTACGCAAGGAACAGCTCTTGCCCGCTCTTGGCCTCCCACGTAGTGTTTCATAGAACCACCGGTAGATGCCAGCACTCCAGTACGTTACAAACAGTGGAGCGCCAGCCACGCCTAGTTGTTGCACATGAAATGTGCTTTACTTTGGTTTTCATCTAAACAATATTGTGCACATTAGCAGAGCAAGAAAAGTGTAGTAGTTTCGAGGGAAAAAGAAGCACATGTATGACAATACGGTGTCTTCTTCTGCCGTTGTAGACACGCTAAAATGTCATAACACCAATCCCTGGCAGTGCTACCAACAGCACGTAATTGCACTCGGTACTCTTAGCCGCCGTTACCCTAACCCCCCTCCCCCTTAAAGAATATCTGGTTATGCCACTGTATATACTGAATCCACTTATAAATATGGAGCGAAGAATAGTATTGTTACAAGATGCAAGAGGGGCATATGCGAGTTCGTGAGGAATGGTGGTCTTAATAAAAATAAAAGAACTAAATTAATTTTTTTATTTATTCACACAGGTATTATTTTCAATATTAAATTACCTGTCTCCACTATTACTATTTGTATTCTCAGCGAGTGCAGTATTTAATTTCTATCTCATTTCTAGTTAAAGTCATTCTCAATGTCTCGAATTTTTTATAGTCAATTAACTCACACTCATCATTGACGCATTTTCAGTCTGTCTGTTGCCATCATTTTAAATGTCTTACACTCACGCATCCAGCTCAGTAGTCCCGCCTGCCAGTCGCACTCTTTACTATACCGATGCTCGCAGTCGCATATTTTACTCCCGCTGGTCACTCCCATCGCCACTCGCTGCTATTCTGGCTCGTCGTCTGTCGCTTAAGGGTCCTGCCTGCATCGTTTTTCTCCTTTTTCAGCCGAGGAGCGCGGAAGCTATAAGGGTCACACTGGCACTCGCTACAGGAGCGCCATCGCCGCTACGCGCAGGGCTCTGAACTGGCGTGCAGTGTTCTCGTAGTGCTGCGTCTACCAATGGCACTTTCAGCGGCGACGCTATCATATTATCGATGAGAAGTCTGTTGCAAAGTTCACTACAGGCTGCTATCGTAGTTTGGCTCGTGTCAGGCGAGTATGTTTTAAGATACGGCAGTCTGTAAAAGCCATTTTTAACTATATATTGAAGAGCTACAAAGTATTATTTGCAGCATGCGTGGTAACTTTAAAGTACAATTCCGTACTCGTCAGGGTGTGATGTATTTTCGTAGGTATACGTACTGGAGGTACGTGTAATAGTGTCGTCAAAACCAGGATGCGAACACTTAGCAGCGCAGTTCAAGCTCCAGGTAGGAGGAACTCTGAAGGTCGCACACTCGGCCCAACTCCTGCTCTCGTCAAGGGCCTGGTATCCTTGGTGGCCAGCAGGTAGAATTGGTAAGTGTCGCACCTGTTCCCGGACATTAGAGACAAAGCTTCAAAGTTCTCTTGTTTGTTCAGCTGTCCACCGAAATATGGCGATACCAGCGAAAAGTATAAGTAACAAAACACAATCGCCATTCTTGGAATGCACATGTCTGTTTTCCAGGTAACATAGTCCCGTTGTGAAGACGCCTTTGGTGACGGGGGGAGTAAGGTTGGAAGGGGGTAGCGTGGAGCTAAGAGCCTACTTACACTCCTACGATGACCTTCACCGCACCTTCCCCCGTTCTAATTCAGTACACACTTCTACACCTCAAATCTCCCGTTATAAAATAATCAGTGTNTATTGGGTACATAAATTCAAATGACAATATTGTTGTTCTCATATTCTACACTGGCTAATATATTGTGTAATTTATTTTGGCTGTGTGGTCAGGACGGATAATTGACTATGGTCAACACACCGAACTGCTGTCTCACCTAAAATTCAGCACGTTATAACCTAGTGATCTTTAACTTACATCAAATTATTGTTATCAGTTTTTAAAACGTTCTGCACACAACTGTGCTANAAACAATTGTTACCAGTTTTTAAAACGTTCTGCACACAACTGTGCTAAATAGATTCAAACTGCATTATTTGCAAGAGAAGCCATTTTTTCCAGCTTGAGTTGTAATGGATTGTGTGTTTTATATGTATGTACACATTATATATACATACGGCGTGTATGTGTAATGCATACCCAGAGAGCAAGCATCTGTATTTTGCAAGAAATATTTCAGTTTCATCTAAGCACTTTTTTTTTTTTGCGTATACTGCACATCTCTTAGACATTAGCGGTGTTCTAAACCGATAAGAGCTCGCTATTTAGGTTAATAAATTCACCGCTTGACCAAGTTTAAGCCCTAAATATTTGATGATTTACGGTCGAAGTTTGCTGAGGTGGAGTAGCAAAACTAAATTATTTAATAACTCGTAAAGTCGTCTTATGTTCTTTATTTACGCATCACATGTATGGTGCGTTTCGGCTGAAATCCAATTGAAGTCTCTGCCATATTTAATAAAGTGCACGGTAATAATGGTAATTAAGGGATCCCAATGTAATTTTGTGCGCAAGTAATACGTTAATAAGATTCTTATGCCATTTTTCCCAATAAATATCACAAAACAAATTTTTTTTAATTTTTTTTTAACAATTATGAAATGTTTGCATGAATAAAATTACCTATTTTATCCGATTGAGTTTGAAACTAAAAAATAAGCAAATTCTATTTGGTTTTTTTTGTTGAAATAGGGCTATCAGTCATTATATTTTAATAATAAAAATAAATTTAAAAAATTGTTATTTGGTGGTGATGAAAAAAGTAAAAGGCAACTGTCGTTACACAACCGACATTAGCATGCACGTTTTTTTTTTTTTCATTTAGCTGTATTGAAGAGCCTTGCCGATTATTTATTACAACCACTGCATACTCGCTGTGTCTGAGGTTTTCCAGTAAAGGCATGCGTTATACGTCATCAATATCTATAATAAACTTGTGTACAAGGTATGCAAATACTAATCGTTTTATTAGATGCTGCTTGCTTTGTAGGAATAGTTCAGTCTGTGCAGTATTTGTGCGCAGCATGTGAACAGATGTGTAACAAATAAGCAACCACTCTGCTTTTAAATTTATACGACGTAAATACAGACTGCGTAATATTTACGTCATAGCCAGTGCTGTATACTTGACGAACATTTATAAATAGTGTTGCATGTGTCGGCAGCGAATCGACACGCAACTCTGAATCAATCTTTGACTGTTCATTCGGCATAGTTATATTCGCTTCAATTACCTATATTTTTATAGTAAATTTAGTAATCTGTAACACCACTAGATATCAAAGAATACTGGGTTTAGATAGCTATTTAATATCTTTTGTGCATGGGAGAAGTTGTAAAGTACTTCTACATACTCGTACGTTTAGAATATTCAAAATGTATTTTTGTTTGGAAAAAATTTGGTATGCTTTGAAATTTTCGGATCGTTTTCTAGGAATGAAAATGCTATGTGATATGCAAATGCAAAATGCAAAATGAAAATGCAAAAATGTTAATAATCCTAACCAAAAAAAATATTATATAGAGTGCAATTCCTTCCGACGGAATTGCTGTATAGAGACATTAGCTGAAGAAGGGCTGGCTAAGGTTGTTATTGTCAGTCGTCATTACATTTCCGAGATCTGCTAGGCTCCTCGCCACGCCACGGC
>NQII01000292.1:822892-840427 GCA_002778355.1 Clitarchus hookeri | reverse complement strand
CACTAGCCTTTTTGCTAAAAACCTGTTTTCCGGTCAAATTTCCACCACCTATTATTTTTACTAGATACTCAAGTCACTAATTGAATCTATGTGTATTCCCCCGTGATTTGCCGTCTTTAGTTTGTTTGTGCTCCCTTTCGTTTGTCTGAAGTAGTAATTTCAAACGAGCGTCGAGATTTCAAGTTTCGAGAAGTACAGAAAAGAACCGTTTTCGGTGGGTTACAAAATGAAAAACATAACAATAAGGCACTTCAAAGCGTAGAATACAATAAAGTTAGTTTAAAAAGAGCTGCTTAACATGTGAAATTATCCTCAGATCGGGCAACTGCAAATAAATGGCCAATAAAAACTTAATTATTCCTTAACGGCGTATTTAAAAAACAAATAACTGAACTTGTAAGTACTTAGTTATGATCTTGCAGTGTACTAAAGAAAGATCGAGAACGAAAGTACACAATAATGAGCAAATGTATTAAGGATACTACCCCCTTAACTCCCTGCTCGGTGACCCGCCCCGCTTGTACAGTATCAGCAGCTACGATCTGGAAAACTCCCCGCACACCGAGCACCGCCGGGGCAAGGAGGGTAAACCAGAAAGTTCTTCCTGATAAATGCAGAAATTCTATTCGCCGAAGGTGAAAAGCGCGTAAGCCGCCAAACGCTTATCGCGCGGCCGCTGGCCTTTGTAAACGCCTCCGGCTTCCCATATTACTAGTCTCTCCTCAACACACTCTTCGCTCGCTCGCGCCACGCAAAGCAGCGACACGTGACTGTCTTTTAGTAGTTTCTATATTCTACAAAAGTTTCCTTTCCATAATTTTTTTGTTTCGCTGGCAGTCGAGATTCGGCTACAGTATTTTCATGTAACTGTCTTACGCTTGTTTTTCCTTATTTTGCGTCGCTTAATCTGTTCCATGTATTTTTTAAAGACTCCCTACATAAGTCATCACACGAAACTTACTCTTACTTGGGATTACCCTAAAATAAATATTATTATTGATGTATAATAAGTTGGCAGGCATTCAAACATAATAAGTGAAACAAAATGATTGTTAATATAATTATTGNAAACATAATAAGTGAAACAAAATGATTGTTAATATAATTATTGCTACAAATCAAAAGATGTGTACCACCTTGAAAAACATAAAATGATAAGCCTATTAAGTTGGGACATGGGAAATTCGCGTTATTTTTTGGCAGGCTATAATACTTCAAACACTTGGGGGTGTCCATTGGTTCTCTCACTGGCCGACAGTCTGACAGGCCATTTATGAAACCATAAAGAATGGGATGGCCGAATAATATGCAACAAATGTCGCAAACAAAATGGATCCTCCCTGCGACAGAAAGCCAGTGAACAAGCGTCAGCGACTCTCTTGTACGTGAAATAATGCGAATTTTACATGGCACGAAGACCGCCTGGACAGCCACAAAAGAAAAACGGACAATCGAATATGTGAAGCCGGAACAAGCTTCGACTGAGAGGTAGAGTGATCTCTCTGGCTGCGCACAACCAGTCTCCGTGTCCCAACACGACTAACAAGAACGGCGTGGATTGGATTTGAGGTTAGAACACTGTTTGGTAATCTAATGCTTTGTAGTGTTTGTATACTTTCTCTAGACAATTTGTAATGCAGTTCGATTAAATTTCAACTGGTAAAAGTATTTTCTTAATATAACAGTGGTTGTCACATAAAAATTAAGATATAAACAAACACGTTCCTCACTGTTGACCATATGACAGTTGTGTTACTTCGGGGTAGGTCAATGTTGGGTACATGCGCAGAAAACGAATAAGCTCTCTACCTCATCTTTAGTAAATGCCAAGAAACCGTGAAGGGAGTACTGGTGGTAATAGGTCAGTAAAAAATGTATCTTCTGGATTATCTAAAATTCTCTTTTTTAAAGAATACTTCACTTAAATTAAATTTTTATACTCAATGCATAAGACACTGCTCTCTCTCTCTATATATATATATATATATATATATCTTGTGGTGTATTGAAAGCATATAAACTGCACTAACACAAACAATTGATGTTCGTTCACAAAAATTAAAAATTAATCATCAACACTTCGGTGGCGTTCACATTCAGGCGACATGCGATACGCAATGTATCGTAAGAAATATACGACAGATGGAGCACGACNTGTTCACACCGGAGCAACTCCACCACGCATCATGCACCGAGGGCAGTGTCGCCAGACGTACCAGAATTATGGTATTTGCACCAGATTTTCTCTCTTCGTACCATTTCTGACTTTTCTCATTCTTATACACATACCTACAGTAAGTATAAACTAAATTTTTGTTAATCACAAAAATTTGCTAAAATTTACCCATGTACCGTAAATATCGCGTAATTTTAATTATTTTGTAAACCAAAATGAAAACAGTTGTACATCACAACTGCTTAAGAGGATTTTATGTTATACTAGCTANTTAATTATTTTGTAAACCAAAATGAAAACAGTTGTACATCACAACTGCTTAAGAGGATTTTATGTTATACTAGCTATCCCGGCCACGCGTTGCTGTGACATGAAAGATTTCGGTTCTATTCATTTCTGTGAAATTAATTCGAAGAAGTNGCTATCCCGGCCACGCGTTGCTGTGACATGAAAGATTTCGGTTCTATTCATTTCTGTGAAATTAATTCGAAGAAGTTTATGTATTTTCAAAATCTTTGTTATTGAAGTACTTGTTTGTATACAATGTTATTAGTTTTACCAACCTCCACGCGTATGAATAAGTTGTGTGGTTTTCCTACTCTGGAACACGACACATACAATTGGCCGTGCGAAAAACGTTCTGTTCTAAATCTATTCCGCACATTTGCAATGACTCCCCTTGAGCTTTATTTATTGCCATTGCAAAAGTCAATCTGACTGGAAACTGTGTTCTTTTAAAGTGGAAGGGAATTTCTGATGGATTAAGTGGAACTCTGGGAAGAAGCACATCTTCTCCTTTGAAAGCACCTTTCAAGATTTTAGCTTCTATAGTTTTGCCTATCATTTTTTTTTATTGCAAGGCGTGTGCCGTTGCAAAGCTTTGGTGGATTGGTGTTACGAAGTAAAATGACTGGCACTCCTATTTTCAATTTTAATATATGTGGAGGCAATTCTGGCACACCAAGCGAATTTATAAATTCTGGGGGATAATTTACCACTTTATTTTCGTGTAATGTTACATCCACAGATTTGTATGTGACATGTTTGCTTGTCGATAAGTATCGACATATATATTGGTATCGATATATCGAGCATGACGTACTTATAAGTATCGATATATCAATATATCGTTATATCTATAAGTATCGGTATATCGTTTTTATATAGATATATAGATATCTGTTGCTAGGTTGCGACTTTACATTGTTGAAATTGCATTGTTGACGTTGCATTGTTGACTAAGGCGCTTCCTAACGCGAAAGTATGGTAAAAATGAGTTTTTTTTTTGCATATTCTAGTATCTTTGCAGGTAATACAGATAAAAAAGAAAGGTGTATAAACACTCGTGGGAACGAAAGAAGGTTTATAAAAAAACAGAATGAAAATAGGTTGTTTTTTTCGGAAGTTACACGCGTCCGAACAAACGGACACAAGGTTTATATATATATATATATATATATATNTGACGTACTTATAAGTATCGATATATCAATATATCGTTATATCTATAAGTATCGGTATATCGTTTTTATATAGATAAATAGATATCTGTTGCTAGGTTGCGACTTTACATTGTTGAAATTGCATTGTTGACGTTGCATTGTTGACTAAGGCGCTTCCTAACGCGAAAGTATGGTAAAAATGAGTTTTTTTTGCATATTCTAGTATCTTTGCAGGTAATACAGATAAAAAAGAAAGGTGTATAAACACTCGTGGGAACGAAAGAAGGTTTATAAAAAAACAGAATGAAAATAGGTTGTTTTTTTCTGAAGTTACACGCGTCCGAACAAACGGACACAAGGTTTATATATATATATATATATATATTGTAGTTTGTAGCCATACATAGTTTTCAATCAGATTATATTGTAAAATAAACTTTCAAAATTATTTGTTTATTTTGTATTCTTTAACGGAATATGTATAAAGTGAATTAAAATGATCATTTAGTAAAGTGAGTACCCGTAAGTAAGCTAAGTGATCGCCTGAAATAATGTATAGATACAACATCTAACCAACAGCTATCCAAAGTCTAAATACATTTTTTTAAATGCCGGTCGCCAGTATCGTATGGCTGCCTGACCTGCCAGCAGGCAAACAGGGGAAAGGCCCGGGTTGGGTGATTCGTTCATTAACTTAGTAGAAAATGTAGTGTTGTATTTGTTTTTATGGATTGAGACATAAGCAGAANGTTGGGTGATTCGTTCATTAACTTAGTAGAAAATGTAGTGTTGTATTTGTTTTTATGGATTGAGACATAAGCAGAACATTACATATTGTATTAATTATTATTTATTTATGAAGCAAATAGGAATATGAAAATTTAACCCAGAATAGCTTTTAATCTCCTCTGTGTAAATAATAAAGGAAAATGAAAGCACAAGTTTTGTTATAGAAATTAGATATTCAAATAAATACAATATTTTACATCTTATCGAAAACTTAAGCTTTTATTTTCCTTTGCTCCTTGAAATAATACATGCAAATTATTATATTTGTTAATAAATCCCTACTTTACAAAAATCAAGTTAATTTTTAGTCGTGTATGATTGGTTGAAAGTAAGACTACGTTCACTATAAACCTCACATATTTGTAAACGTTCTATANGTTGGGTGATTCGTTCATTAACTTAGTAGAAAATGTAGTGTTGTATTTGTTTTTATGGATTGAGACATAAGCAGAATATTACATATTGTATTAATTATTATTTATTTATGAAGCAAATAGGAATATGAAAATGTAACCCAGAATAGCTTTGAATCTCCTCTGTGTAAATAATAAAGGAAAATGAAAGCATAAGTTTTGTTATAGAAATTAGATATTCAAATAAATACAATATTTTACATCTTATCGAAAACTTAAGCTTTTATTTTCCTTTGCTCCTTGAAATAATACATGCAAATTATTATATTTGCTAATAAATCCCTACTTTACAAAATCAAGTTACTTTTTAGTCGTGTATGATTGGTTGAAAGTAAGACTACGTTCACTATAAACCTCACATATTTGTAAACGTTCTATANATTTTTAGTCGTGTATGATTGGTTGAAAGTAAGACTACGTTCACTATAAACCTCACATATTTGTAAACGTTCTATATGTCTCTTACATAAACTAAATTGGTGGTGAGCCGACCTTGAGGCCTAGAAGAGTGAGATCACTAACAATTAGCGCACCACTTTCTGTTTGCAGCAAAAATAAATTAACGCAATTATTTCACAAAAATGTTAACAAAGAAGAATTAAACACCAAACCACGGCGTGTTGTGTTCATTTCACTTTTTTAATTATATAAAAAATATTGCCATTTCGTACATACATACATGTAGAGCGGGGCCGCGGTGGTGTAGTGGTTAGACTAGTCGCCTCCCACACCGGCGAGCCGGGCTCGATTCCCGGTGGGGTCGCTCCCGGATTTTTGCATGTGGGATTCGTGCCGGACGATGGTTTTCTTGGGGATCTCCCGTTTCTCCCGCCCTTGCATCCCGGTGCTGCTCCACTCACCTCACTTCACCCTCATCGGCTCTCAAGACCTCGACGTTAATGATGCCGCCAGGTTTTAAGGAATTTAGCCTAAAAGCGCGGGAGCGCTAGGGGCGACCGAGACACGCGCATCAACTCTCTCATCGCCTCTACGCGCAAAACACTAAACTGGTGTGCAGTCTTGCCGTCGATAACGCGCCTCTATGAGACTTTCAGCGGAGACCCTGCAATTTTATGATGTAATAATAAAAATAGAGGTTTTACACACGTCCCTATTACTTTTTTAATGTTTTGTACTTGAATGCTCATACCTAAAAATGACCGTGCAAACACCCGTTTGAGCCATTTTCACTATCACAAAACCATGCTCTAGAGAGAAATGGAGGAACTGAAAGCCGTATACAGACGCGTAACGTTTCTTAAATGCTATTCGTAAGCAGACCTCACTCACACACGTTGGACTGTTTTTAAATAAAACTCTTTCTGCTGAAGCTGTGGCCACCGTACGGTGGGCCAACCAGGCGGTCACCTTTAATAGCCGGCCAAATCTCTACACTCACTCACACGTCGAGGATATTCCTACACGAGACGTAACACGATGGCCGTGAGCAGTTTTGTGGAAACACCTTCTTTCACTTCGATACGTACAAGTTTCTGATCGTAAGCCGGCCTTCAGACACGCAAGTTACTGTACCTCCAGATAGACGGCGCCCATGAACTAACGGCTCATTGGCGGAGCGGGGTTGGCGTAGGTCAGTTTAACTAAACTATTTCTATTTGGTAAGCCATACCGAAGTAAACACTGGCTTAATTTATATTAGGAATTAAAGTTAAAGTTAGAATTTAAGGTTATTTAGTTAAATTGCAAAAGAGAAAATCTAGAGGCCATGGCTTTTAAAGTTACTGTGTAAGGGTAATTTTTAATTAACTTTCTATGCTTATTATTAACTTAAAAGTAGGGATTGTGTGAACATCTTTGTTCATAATTTTGGAATTATCTATATTTATATTGGGGGAAAAGGGGAGTACCCCCTGTATGAAACACCGATGCACAGTTAGTGGGTTAAATTATTACGGGCTACTGAGGGCGTTCATTGTTTCCATTACGATCACTCGCCCCCTGACGGAAACACAGCCGGCTCGCAAAGCAGGCAGGGCTGTTGCCGGTTCCGCGTCTCATCTTCGCTCGTGGTTCCCCGGCGCGGTGACCGGTCCTCTCTCTCATAACTTCAACAGCGTGAAGCCTGCACCTGCGCTGTAGTTCTCTAGTGATGGGCAAAATCGAATTATTCCCGAAATCGATTGTTATTCGACTAGTCAAGTCTGAAATAGAATCAGTCATTCGGATTCCGAATATTCTGTTTTCTTTTCCGATTGCGTCTTAATCGAAAGGAATGAATGTTAGCTGCCGCAAGTTAACAGTTCGAAAGTACTTTTTTGAAGCTAGTAAGTTAATGGCGTATTTGGCTGAAGTTTTTTTAAATGTTATGTTGTTTACGGGTTTCACTGAAGTACCGACGGAAGGGAACTCATTCCTGTTCCCTTCGCAAAGAATGTTGCACAGTGTAAGTAGGCCTAGTTCAGTTTCTGTTTCTCACAAGAAGTAGGTATGCCAAACTTTCTGCAGTACAAAATTTGGATTGAACGTTCACAAAGCTAACATTTTTGTGTCAGGGTAATTGTCAAGAATAGCTGCTTTTCCAAAAATAACAAAAAAAAAATCCCAAAAAGTGGTATTTTTTAACTCTACTAATTACACAAAACACGAATTTACTAGAGGAATTGACATATTATTATTACAAACCACAAAAACGATAGTGGGGAGGGCTATGAAGATCAGGGAAATTGTGGGGTAAAATCATTAAAAATACATCCACAGAAAATATGAAAACACCTCAATTTAACATTTGTCCACCCATTTTCTTAATATGTGCCCATCTAACCTAACTTAACCTAACCCCACGCTGAGTGAATCACTTATCTACATTTTAAATCTAACCTAGAATTTGAGTGTTTTAATCTAACCTAGGATTGTATGGTTTTAATCTATCCTAGGATTTAACTGTTTTAATCTAACTTGATGACAAGGTTTTAGCTCTTTCATTGTTGAAACATAGTGGCCAGGCGTACAGATTGCTGTAAGAATTGTTTTCTTTGCCTTCACGAAAGACTATGGTGAGGTTGCTGTCTGGAATTCCATTCAGCACTGGCATTAATCAGAGGGCAATGGAGGACTTGAAGCGGACTGTTTCCGAGTTGTCTGAATCAGACAAAGATTGCCGTCTGATAGTAGTTAGAAATGCCAGTTGAGCCAGGGCTTCAGTGCAGTGTGCCATCAGACACTTCACTTGGATTTGAAGATGTAGGTGTTGAAGACAGAGCACTTGTTTGTGTGATCCGTGGTTTGAAGACAAAGTGAAAACAGCCTGTGGCATTCTACTTGTGTGACAGCACTACAAAGACTCTGCTCCACTGTGTGAGATAATTAGAGAAGTAATCAGGAGTGTTCGTTTATGTGGACTGAAGGTCGCAGCCACAGTTTGTGCAAGTAACCAGGCGGCAATTAATTTTTTATGGAAGAGACAAGACAGCAGTGTTTAAGGAAGGACATCGCAAATAGATATCAAATTTTTTTAGTAGATGAAGAAGTCGTGCCACTTTATGACATCATTTATTGAAAAGGAATGTGCAAAAACTTATTGACAAAAGATATTACATTTAACAAGCATTGCAATATATTAAAATTGATATATAATTCTATATATTTGGGAAGGTTTGCATACAGAAAAAAACTGGTATATGGGACACTTTTGCACTGAGCAATTCGAAATTCCCGCCACTTGTGCATAGTTCGGTATGCAGTCACCGAGCGCTGCAGACAGTGCCTCTGAACAGTGAACAGTGCCCTTTCTATACCTTTTCCCTTGTCGATACTACTCGCGTTTTCGAGCAAAGTGGCTGGCATCTAGCGGTGGAAATATGTACTTGTATAGAGGCTGTAAATAGCATTTGCAAATATATCCAACTGTAGTAAAATGAAATATTATTATGAAAACGGATTATTTTTAACTGACATTGTGTAAATGTGTGTTATCATCAATTAAGTAACTTGTTAGGTAAGCATTTGTGAATACTGAAATAGTTTTGCTAATTGAAGTTGAGAGCTTTGGGCGGCTCTTATCAACGGAGTCTTGAGAGCCGGTGAGAGTGAAGCGAGGTGAATTTGGGGCGGTGCCGGAATGTAAGGGCGAAGGTAACAGGAGATCCCCGAGAAAACCCTCCGACCAGCGGCATCGTCCGGCACGATTCCCAATTGCAAAAATCCGGGAGCGGCTCCACCGGGAATCGAACCCGGAGCCCGGTTCGCCTAGATGTGGGGCGAGCAGTCTAACCACCATGGCCCCCATGAGCCCCTGACATGTGCGTAAAGGAAGAAAGAACATGGCGTCGTTTACCAGCAAAGATTCACACTCGCAAACATGCAAATTTTAAAGAAAATAAAAAATGCTAAATATTTTTAATCAATGTAAATTTTCAACACAATATCACAATATGTTATGGAAATCCATTATTTACGAACGGTGCCAACTGACGTCAGAGTCGTTGCAAAATCTCATTAGCTGAAAATAATACATAAGTGTTCAATTGTGAATCAATTTCGCACAATAATTCTGGTTGTGTGAATGTTACGTCCTATGCTCTGCGGCTATATTTTTGATTGTGAACCAGCCCTAAAGCGAGAGTTGCTAGTGCCTTGGGCCCGTTTCACAACGTATACGTTAGAAAACGGAACTCGGAACACGCAAGGGGAACAATCGGACGACTTGGGGTGAATTTGAACTAATCTGCAAGACGAAGAAACACACACAGACTTGCAACTTACGAAATCAAAATCAGTCAACTGTTTCAAATTACTGGTATAGGTTTTATAGTGTACACATCTCATTTTATGTATTTTTACAGTGTTTATTATTGCGTAAATACCACTGCCGAACCATGTGCACTTATTTATTAAAACAAAAATGATAATCGCGACGGCAAATCGAAACACTTGTTGCCATGTATGCTAGCACGATGGCCACGAAAACGAATATCAACAAACCAAATACTCGATTCCTATTGGCTGCACGGACACGGAAGAGATGGGAGTGACCCAGGTTTCTTACGTGTATCTGTAAGTTCTCCGCGTCCTCGTCAGTGGCATTGTAGAACTGACCTTAGGCTGAAGGAGCTGATGCAGGGCGCGTCTGTCCAACCCCGTGGTTTGGATTCGAACAGCAGAACATCGCGTTTTCGATGCCTCCAGAGCGCAGCACTATATGGCCGGTATAGAGACGACAATTGCATTGCATGTTCCAGTAGAACGTGAACGTTGCGTTTGCTTGTGCGTGTATTTGGTCGAGAAACATGAATGTTCGAGGCTGTAATTGAATTGCTTGATGGTTCTCTTCGGGGATTTTATATGCTGAATGTTTGAAAATTCTTAAGATGACATTTAATGGAGTGTGACATTGTGTAGCGAAGTGAAAATGAAACTAATAAGGCTCTACGCTGAGTATAGTTACGTGAGTATTCATCAGAGCATATCAAACAAGAAGTTGCTGATATAACTAATGAGCCTGCTTTCCTCAACGTGGGTGCAATTAATTTTTAAATAATTTCCTTAAAGCTGAGTTTGTAGGACGGGTTTGACTTATCTTTGAAAGCAATAACTTTAGAAATGAAACCAGAAACTTATGCAACAGTAATGAGACACACATGCCTTACCCGGGACTCGAACCCAGAAAACATCGCACTATAAGCTAGTGTGCAGTTCTCTGTGTTACGGAGGTCGAATTCAGAGCATCAACTTCAGAGTTAATCAATCTTATGTTTTGAATGATAGGAAACCTAACATATTTACAAGGCCTTTATTTGGGAAATAACTGACTGAGCCACATGAAACATGTAAATTTACATGGCCTGCCGTAGAGCTACCTGTGTGAAGAATATGGTGGGAATTTATTTTGTAATTTGATGCTATCGTACAAAATTGCCAGAAAAAGAGGCTCTATGTACGATGCTTCTAATGTATACTGTCTATATACAAATCTTGGTTCAATTTGGTTAAATTGTTTAATGTATAAGTCAACGTTACATAAATGATTTATGAAGCTGCCATTTTGAACATCGTTTTCTGGCCCATTTAAATCATGAAAGTTTATGTGACCTTCTGTAGCATTTGTGGTGTGCACAATTTGGTACAAATTTNGCTACCTGTGTGAAGAATATGGTGGGAATTTATTTTGTAATTTGATGCTATCGTACAAAATTGCCAGAAAAAGAGGATCTATGTACGATGCTTCTAATGTATACTGTCTATATACAAATCTTGGTTCAATTTGGTTAAATTGTTTAATGTATAAGTCAACGTTACATAAATGATTTATGAAGCTGCCATTTTGAACATCGTTGTCTGGCCCATTTAAATCATGAAAGTTTATGTGACCTTCTGTAGCATTTGTGGTGTGCACAATTTGGTACAAATTTNGTCTGGCCCATTTAAATCATGAAAGTTTATGTGACCTTCTGTAGCATTTGTGGTGTGCACAATTTGGTACAAATTTATTTGAAATGTTCCAGTGTAACGTTTGGTGGGAATCTGGTGAGTGGTCATCGAGACATGGCATAAAACGTCCATAATTTTCATGTGACGATCTTCATAAATGGATAACAAAAAAGTAGTGTAGTAGCAATTTCGATGATTGCATAATGCCAATATACAAAATTAGGTCGAAATTGATTACATAGTTTCATAGATATCGTCCACAAAACTAAAATGATTTTATAGCCACCTTTCTACTTTAACAAAATACACTTATTATTACGTCCTACCACAGTTCAACATCTTCACCAAATTTTGTAAGAATTGGTTGATTGTTTCCCTAGATACGAGAGAAAATCATTATTTTTATTGGTATGTCTATCTTACAAAATGGCAGAGAAATTCGGCTCTGCATAGACAAATTTGATGATTGTGATAGGTACTGCCAGCATACAAAGTTAATTTGGAATTTGTTTCGTTAATAAAATATACTGAGCTAAAATATTAATAAAGCCACCATTTTGAAAATAAATATCTGACCTACATAAAACATAGCAGTTTACACCATCTACTGCAGTAGGGTCTACTATTTGTTTGCCAAATTTGGAAGTAATCCGTCAATTGTTTCCCAAGATATGACAAAAAAATATTATTTACTCGCATAGCACTATCTTACGAATTTGCGGACACAAGATGCTCAATATAGATACAGTTGATAGTTGTAATATCTACTACCAACATACAAAGTTTAGTTGAAATTAATAAAATGATTTCGACAATAGCCTAGATGTAGAATTCTAAGCTAAAAATAGCCATATGGCCGCCATTCTTTGAATAAGTATCTGGCATGCTTATAATATACCTCTTGACATCATGTGCCTCAGTATTACTTGTTTGCCAAATTTGATAGGAATTGGTAAATTATTTCCTGACATATTACATAAAAACTCAATTTTATTCGCATGGCGCTATTTTACAAAATGGCGTACTAAAATTATCTATGTAGATAGAGTTGATAGTTTTAATGTCTACTGCAAGCATACAAAGTTATGTTGGAATTGATTACATAGTTTCGACAATATAGCATTATAAGCTAAAATTGCTATATGGCCGCCATTTTTAAAACAAGTGTCTGACATACTTAAAACATATCACTTAACATCATCTGTATTAGTACTACGTGTTTGCCAAATTTGGTAGGAATCTGTTAATTATTTACCGAGTTATGACATAATAACTTTATTTATTCGTATGGTGCTGTCTTCCAAAATGACCTACAAAAGTGGTTATTTGTTGGTATTTATNACATAATAACTTTATTTATTCGTATGGTGCTGTCTTCCAAAATGACCTACAAAAGTGGTTATTTGTTGGTATTTATAATGCTTGTAATAACTTTCAGTATACAAAATTTGGTCGAAATTGTTTAAATGGTATGGCTGATATACTAAATATACTTAAAACCTATGTATGGCCGCCATTTTTAAAATAAGTAATTAAAATATGTTCAATCACTTACGTTTACATGGCATACTATAGTATTACTTACATGCAAATTTGAGTGTTGGTTGAATTGTTTACGAGNACATAATAACTTTATTTATTCGTATGGTGCTGTCTTCCAAAATGACCTACAAAAGTGGTTATTTGTTGGTATTTATGATGCTTGTAATAACTTTCAGTATACAAAATTTGTTCGAAATTGTTTAAATGGTATGGCTGATATACTAAATATACTTAAAACCTATGTATGGCCGCCATTTTTAAAATAAGTAATTAAAATATGTTTAATCACTTACGTTTACATGGCATACTATAGTATTACTTACATGCAAATTTGAGTGTTGGTTGAATTGTTTACGAGATATAATGTAAAATATTATTTTTTTAATTGGTGGTATTTTCCAAAATGGCGTACCAACAACATCAATCTTAAAATTCAATTCTTTCACATTGCTCTGCCAGCATACAAAATTTGGTTTAAATCGGTTGACTGATTCCCGAGATGGCATAAACCAGAACATTTTAGTGGCCGCCATTTTGAAAGTAAGTGTCCAACGTTTTCGAAAACTATAAAAGTCAGGTGTCCTCACTAAGTATTGTATGTGCAACAAGTTTGGTGAAATTCGNGGGGGGGGGGGAGACACACAGCACGCAGATCTCATGAGCCTTTCTTTGCTTCGGAAAGTTGGCTAAAAATACACGTTTCATTAGCATATGCATACGCAGCTCGGTATTATAAAGAATACCATATTTTCGGAAATGGCAATACATAACTGATAACTACATTTTTTGGCTTACAGCATATGTTGAAGTATTGTAATATTTATGTGCATGTTTGTAATACGTTTTTTTTTTTCCTCCTTTAACGAAGGAAGTTTACGAATCACTTTAGTCAGCTGGGATAGTAGGTGAACCATCATTATATGTGGCACTTTTTACTCGTTTACCATCAAGATTTTTTAAAACTTTTTGTTAAAGTTAAATTTTATTTTATTATTACATTTATCTACGCCAGTCTTCCTTGTTTTTAATAATTCTCGACACTATCGTTTTGCTGGCATTTTACATCATTTTTCCTTCGGAAATTTTTGCAGTGGCTCACCGCATCCTGCCTCGACACAAATACTTACTTTACTAGGTATTTACTTGATTTCACACGGCGGAATTGACGGGGAAAATAATTTACACAGTGTAAGCTAGAAATCGCCCGTTTTCATAAACATTACATTTCATTTTGCTGCGTGCAATTTATAGTCTCTATACAAGTACACATTTCCGCCGCTAGATGTCAGCCACTTCGCTCGAAAACGCGATTACTCTGTTAAGACCACTTTTTGACAGGTTTGAGGATAGCACCAGTGTTGTTTCGACGACATATCTTTCTAATCTGAGCAGTTCTGACGAATTAAAGCCATGGTGTTGTGATTGTTTTGTCATTTGACCCGAAATGGTGTTGACGAACCCTGTCCTATTTAGAGAATAGTTTGCTTCTCGCCTGCCACAAAACTGCCAAACAGTGGTCTTCGCTAGCTAAAGGCCCTTTCACACCATCAAATATTTATTCAAATTGCCTTCAATTTTTATTGAATTCAGTTCATTGTAAGCTATATGACGTAATAGACATGTCATAATCGCTTTCATTTCCTCTATCAATTTCTTGAATGTCTCGTTTTCCTTCAAGATTTTCGTTTCGAATATAATCTATATTTTCCTGAATCTAAAATTTTAATCGATAATCACAGCTTTTCTGCGAATATAAATGGAAGTAATCCCATAATAATGTTGCTGTGTGCACATATTTTAAGTAGTTACAAAACAAGGACGCATATTTTTAAAAAAATGTGCCATAATTAAAGAAAATTTGTTGTGATTTAAGCAATTATTTTCGTGTCATACAAGGTTTGTAGACACTTCTAAAAATTTCCTTTTGCTATTTTTTAACTGATTTCATTAAAAAAGTTCATGATAAATTTTTATTTGGAGACTTGAAAGCTTATTGAGTGCAATTCATTAAAGGGCAAATGAAGTAATTATCTAGTTCAATAAATTTAATTCAAGTAATTGAATCGTGTGAAATGGCCTTAAGACAGAGTATACTGACATCACCGCACTGATAAGGTTGCCAACTGTCCTGTAATGTACGGGATTTCCCGTATCCTGGGCCTGGAAGCGTGCATTGGACGAGATGTCACATAGCCCGTGTCTCAGACTTCTTCCAAAATAAACTGAATATTAATAAACACAGTGTGAGCAATTTACCACTTCCAAGATTTAAGGTACGTTTACTTCGGATGGCCTAAACTAAATGGCCGCGGGTATTTACAATTGACGCCGACAGGTGGCGTTCATCAACACGTGCGTTCGTGATAGTAGCACTTGCCGGGATGTGCATGGCATCTTATCTTCCAGTGGGGCCGCGGTGGCTGAGCGGTTAGCCTGCTCGCCAGGTTCGATCCCCGGCCGGGTCACTCCCGGATTTCCGCATGTGGGAATCGTGCCGGACGATGCCGCTGGTCGGCGGGTTTTCTCGGGGTTCTCCCGTTTCCCCCACCCGTTCATTCCGGCGCTGCTCCGTACTCACCTCGTTCAACCTCATTGGCTCTCAAGACCTCTCTGTTAAGAGCCGCCCAAATCTCTTCACTCGCTCACTTCCAACTTTCCTGAAGCCCTGCCAAAGTTCTGCTTCCAGGATATTCCTCCACCTCATGCAAACAAAGCTTAACCGAGTCTAGAAAATTACACTAAAGGGACAACGCACAGCATTCCTGCGCACTCAGTGTAATCATATTTTGCGCAAGAACTATTTCTTACTAGGCATTACCAATACAACTATTTTTATTTGGTTTTATTATCATTAATTACAAATGAATTATTATAATTTATAGATAAATTATAAGTGAACATTAATTATAAATGAAANGCATTCCTGCGCACTCAGTGTAATCATATTTTGCGCAAGAACTATTTCTTACTAGGCATTACCAATACAACTATTTTCGCTTTGTTTTTATTATCATTAGTTACAAATGAATTATTATAATTTATAGATAAAATATAAGTAAAATTTCAATTTTACCAAAAACACGGTACTTCTATGTTAGCACAAGTATAAGACAGAGATATTTAGGAAACAGCCAGTCACGTCATACATGGGGCGGCTTTTCAAAGGTTTGATTTAAAAAGTGTGAAGAAACCGCGAATAGACTATAGTTTTGAAGTAGGCTAAATAAAAACAATGTTCCTTGACTATGTCGTTGGGGTGATGTGTGTGTCCAAGTGTCGGAAGGGTCCGCTTAGGGCCACCTGGTTTTCGCGAAACGATTTAGCCACAAGTTAGACTTCAACTCGTTACGTGCATGCTTGCAAATTTCCTTTCGCTGTTGGCTATTGGCCTCGTGTCTGTGCGAGGATACATTTCCTTCTCGGCTGGGCCAATTAGAATAAAGCTACCCTGACATTGAGCGTCCGTGATTGGCTGGCAGACAAGACGCGCGCGAGTTAGAATGACCCAACCGCGATATTGGTTCTGAAGTAACGTGTTTTGGAGCACAACTTGTCCGTCTCATTCTTAGATTGCAGTGGATAACTAGGGCCAGTGACTTTTCGCGTAAAAATCGGAGCACACAGTAGACTTCAATACTATATACATACCTCAGCTGTTGTTATACCTCCATTGGCTGCTGGTGCCGTGTCCGTCTTTGACCATTCAGGACCACTCAGGACTAAGTAACTCCGACACCGAACCTTCGTGATTCGTGCGCAAACGGTTAACACGGGCCAGAGCATTTTTTAGCCAATGAAAGAAGTTGGACGACCCTACAGTGCTTTGGACTGTATCTTGTCTCGAAATCTTTTCGCGAAATATCACTGCCCCTATGGATAACTAATCAATATGGCCGTGTATTTTTCTGCGAAAATATTAATACTCATGCTATACTTCAATATCCTACGTCCACAACCACATCTTCCTTTGTTTATTGGATCTCTCAGGACCTCGCTGATAACAGCCGCCTGAATCTCTTCGCCCTCATTGGTTATTGGCCGCGCGTCTACGTGATAAGTAGAGACCTGAAAAATTCGCGGTTTCATTTCGGGACAAGCTAAAATTCAAAACCTCGTACGTTTGTATTGCTTATTCTATTGGCCCACCCGTTAGTTTACACCTCCTGGACAACTCTGAGCCAATAACAAACACACAATAACATGTAAACCGAATCACCGTCTTCCGCTAATACAACAAGCAACCAACGAACAGTGATATCTGCATGATTTTACATACGACAATGGAGAATAGCCTACAGGTCATTGAACTCGCGAATTTTTTCAGGTGTCTAGTGATAAGACATTCTTATTTGACTGAGCCAATCAGAATCAAGTACTCCGATACTAAACGTCCATGATTCGCTGGCAGACACTTGAGGCACGTGACGTTAAAAATAATCCAACCACGAAGGTGCATATGAACTTAAGTGTTTTGGAGTGCAACTGATCTTGAAATATTTTCGCGAAAATCACATGCCCCTACTAAAGAAACAATTTTATATTTATACATTACTATACAATTCGGCAATTCTTGTTACTTTTTATGTACATATGAACTTATTCTGCCAACACAGCATGACTCCTTGGCTGTTGATAATCGCTAGCCATCCGGAAGCAGCACGCTTTACTGCAATCTAAGGGCGAGACGGACTATAGCAGTGGAATCTTTCCGCGAGAAACAGGTGGCACATCTGAAGGAAGTTGGTAACCGGAAGTCGGGGGCGGCGGCGCCGGCCGGGGGCTGGGG
>NQII01000292.1:695513-822746 GCA_002778355.1 Clitarchus hookeri | reverse complement strand
ATGAACACTGCAGTACCAGCTATGTTCTGGACCTGTTCCAAACTGTTACAGACCTGTATCTGCTACTATCTGTATCGGATCACAGACTAAAGGCGAGCTGGCTGCGCACAACCAATCTCCGTGTCCCGACATTGAACTGCTTTTCTGCCAACACGTCTTGAGAAAAACAAGGTTTGGATGTTACGTTATAAAACTGATATGCAAACTGATATTTTGTACTTCATCTAACCAATTTGTAATGCAGTTTGATTAGATTCAAATGGGTAAAAGTATTTCATCCATATAATAGTACTTGTCATTTAAAAATTAAGATATAAACAACCACGTTCATCAGTGTTGACCATGTGACTTTGACAGTTGTGTATGTTTGGGGTAGGTGAATGTTGGGCACATGCGCAGAAGACGAACAAGCGGTCTTGCTCATCTTTAGTCTATGTATCAGATACAGGAATTCTCGAGCTTCCCGAGTGCGTCGCTGCTTCGCCACTGTCTCGAGTAGCGGGCGTGTATCAAGTACACAGTAACAGGTAGGCGTGTATCAGGTACACAGTAACAGGTAGGCGTGTATCAGGTACACAGTAACAGGTAGGCGTGTATCAGATACGCGCGTTATCGAGTACGTGCGTTATCGAGTAGGCTACTTGTTCTCAGTTGGTGTAATGTGTTCTATTTTACAGTGAAATATTGTATGGATAAGAACAAGATCACAATAAAAGACTTCACTTGCGCAAAAATGTTTCAGAGAGGATAATGAACTTGCTATATGTAAATCGTGTAAACAAAAACTTAGTTATAAATTATTATTATAATTTTTTTTTTTTTTTTTACTAAAATTACCTAACTGTACAGTTCATAAATCAAAACCAAAAAATTGGGTTTCATCTTAACCGCACATTTTAATTACAATTAAAATGTTATGTTATCGGAGTTAGATGGAACAGTAGACGCAGCATACTGGTGGCGAATGTTAAATCGATACTAACGTATCTGATACTTTGGCAGTGTATTCGTTTACCGTACTTGATACAAGTGGGTAACAGTTACGAAGTAACAGGTTGATACTCTGTGGCCCGCCTCTACACAGCAGGGGCCCGCAACTCCGGAGGCGGAATCACACCATTGAAACATAAAGCAACCAGCGTAGAGCCGATGTGCAAAATAAACATTTTACCGTATGGAAGTTACGCAATTATATAATTGTAGAGCGGAAAACCCAAAGGATTGAAAGAACTGTGATATTCCTATCTAAAGAAGTAAATGCCATGGCCAGTGCAGGCGATTGAGAGCTGTGTTTTGTTGGCATAGTACCGCGGTAATGGATGGTTATTTAAATTATTCTTTAGTATCAAAATCTGCTTTTGATGGTAGAGCCAATGAAGGAAGGTCTTTTAAAATGATGTAGCATAAGAAAAGGATAAGAGGCGAACCTTATTTGACTGGCTCTGTTCGATCAAATTTGTATTTAAATTGTAATTTTGTAATAACATTAAAAAAATTAAATTGTTTTAGTTAACCCCTTAGCATCCTATTTTCTACACAATAAAAATAAAGTCGGATTCACAATTTCTTCGTGACTTACGTACGTACGTATGTTCAACCAAAAACGTAACGTTGAGAAGCGAGATTATTATTTTGTGTTTTGTTTTTGCATGCTTTGTTCAGAACATTGTACGATTTTTAATAATTCACCAAATAATACAGAATGTTATGTATTCGTGTTATTATCCTAATAGTTTTTGTTTGAATAATAGATTTATTATTAAGTCGAACGTTATGATTGTTTGAGGGTTCAGCCGTACGCACGAACTCTCTTTTCTACATACGTACGTACGTAAAGTGTGCGAATGTGAATGGCTGCATGGAAATATATAGTGTTCAACTTTTATTCTTACCTGCGTGCGTGTGCTGCCTGGAGGTTGTGAATCCATCTTCAGATTAAGGGCTCGTGCATATCTTTCTTTTTTGTCGAGCCCTTGATACAATGACATCGGAGGTTGTAATGCCTACTGCTATGCTATTTTAATGCCCTGTGATTCAAAGCTGGATACGACTAAGAGTTTAATGTTCCACGGGCAGTGNCCTACTGCTATGCTATTTTAATGCCCTGTGATTCAAAGCTGGATACGACTAAGAGTTTAATGTTCCACGGGCAGTGCAAGTGCTTCTATGACCGCAGACAGATTCCCTAGGATCCCAGCAACATTGAGGATGCATTGTTTCACGGCTTCAAGCAACAGGATATGTACAAACAAGGTGCAGATCTCACAGGACTGATCCAGTTACCTCCAGTACGAAGACGGAGGCATGGCTCCTAAACCGAACGCATCGACAAACTGCAGTCATCTGCACTGTTCCAGGTGGTAAGCGCACCCACTAACGGGTATGTAAGAAAACTTTTATGCACATTTTTGGGTTCAAGTCATCCAAGAAAATCGATAACATTGTGAAGAAAAAGAAAGAAGGCAAGACGGCAATGAAAGACATGAGAGGGGANATGCGCAGATAGCCAGTCAAGACATTAAGGGGTTCGCCAAATCCGGACGCGAGTTAACCCGCCAGTTTACCGCAGAAGCCAGCCAGTTCCAGTCAGTTGCAACGCACCGAGGAAGGGAGTTGTAAGTACGTTCCTTCGAGGTGTCCGCCTGGTTGAAGGAATTGTGCACGTCTGAAGCATAAAAGTGTGGGAACTCTAGGGGCGACCGAGACACGCGCATCAACTCTCTGATCGCCTCTACGCGCAAAGCACTGAACTGGCGTGCAGTTTCGCCGTCGATAACGCGCCTCTATGAGACTTTCAGCGGAGACCCTACCATTTTATGACGTAATAATAAAAAGAAAAGTTTTATGCACGTCCCTATTCCTTTTTTAATATTTGTATCGGAATATTCATACATAAAAATTACAGTGAAAACACCCGTTTGAGCTATTTTCCCTATCACAGAACATGCTTTAGAGATAAATGGAGGAATTGAAAAACGTACACAGACGCGTACCGTTTCTTAAATGCTATTCGTAAGCAGACCTCACTAAGACACGTTGGACGGTTTTTTAATAAAACGTTTTCTGCTGGAGCTCCGGAAACCGTTCGGCGGCCCAACCAGGCGGCCACCTTAACTAAAGAATTTTGAAAGCTCTGCTTAAGATAANTCTACGCGCAAAGCACTGAACTGGCGTGCAGTTTCGCCGTCGATAACGCGCCTCTATGAGACTTTCAGCGGAGACCCGACCATTTTATGACGTAATAATAAAAAGAAAAGTTTTATGCACGTCCCTATTACTTTTTTAATATTTGTATCGGAATATTCATACATAAAAATTACAGTGAAAACACCCGTTTGAGCTATTTTCCCTATCACAGAACATGCTTTAGAGAGAAATGGAGGAATTGAAAAACGTACACAGACGCGTAACGTTTCTTAAATGCAATTCGTAAGCAGACCTCACTCAGACACGTTGGACGGTTTTTTAATAAAACGTTTTCTGCTGGAGCTCCGGAAACCGTTCGGCGGCCCAACCAGGCGGCCACCTTAACTAAAGAATTTTGAAAGCTCTGCTTAAGATAAACTTTTCTCACCTTGTAAAATTAATGAGATGGTAAAGACTGTTGAAGGTAGAGTGAGAACTTTTGAAAGCCCTGCTTAGGACAGGGGCATAGGTAAATGGGAGGGGGTCATAGGGCCTTTGCCCATTGTGTAGGTGAAGGGTCCTGCAGAGTCACGCCTGTTTTCAAGAATGGTTTTGCTGGAGCGATCCTCTCAGCCGGAAGAACTGCCATCGCAGGCGTCATTGCTTTGGGTCGACAACGGAAACAAGTCACGCACCGAAGCAATCTCTCTCTAACCGCATCTCGCCCGTTTACAACCCAGAATTCCTGCTGCATAACAGACAACAAGTGTTGCGGCCCTGGATGAAGTAGATCGTTATCCAGTTGGTCAACTATCAGTTCTACCAAGTGACACTTCTTTGGAAGCAGTACGGGGTGCTTCTGGTTATTAGGGAAGCGATGATGCCTGAAGCCTTCCGCCCAGCCTAAGGATACCATCCTTGTCCACGAAGGGACTCAACCTCTTCATGGAGGCTCAGCACTCCTCGTTTGTCGTGGCTGCAAGCTCTGCACTGTATTCTACTGCCTGGGTTTTCTTAGCCCAAAACAAAACAGATGCCAGCAACTCTGTAACAGTGGGAGTCCCTTAACTTTTGTGTTTCCTGGCTTTCTTAACTCAATGAAGCGAAGGCAATACGCAGATATTCGTTTTATCTTATTCCAAGATGAATATCGATCAGGCAATGATAAGTCAATGTGATGCACACTTCCAATCAGAGACTCTGCGGCATTTTGCACAGTAGTGTAAACTTCCGTGTCTGCCTATTCGCATGCCCCCCTCCTCGCCGAGCGAATACCTTCCATAGTTCTTCCCATCAGTCATGAACAGTAGCCAAAGGAAAAATGGAAATTACGGTACGAAACACTGGAATTGTGGTACGTTCGCACGACATTTTGGTACACATGCCATAATATTGGCGCACATACCATAATTGAGTAAGCGTACAATCCATTTTTAGGGTATTGTAACAAATGTGCAATAATTATGGTATATGTAAGTCTAGCCCCCCCNTTTCCGACCCAGCAAACATGAGGGATCGAGCCTCCAAAAACGTAGCTTGTCCACCGCCCCCTAGGCCTTCATTGATCCCCCCTTAGCCCACCCTACTACACCCTGGACGCAAAGCGTTTAAGTTTCATTCTTGATTAATAACACTCTAAAATGTATGGAGAAGAAGCCACGAAAGAAGTTTCGACAGGGAGCAAATTTAAAAAATTCCCCCTTAAATTTAGAAAAATTAAATTTGTTAGAAGGTTTCCGAAACCTTAAAGAGTGAAAGCAGCCATGTTCTCGAGTGTGCGTAGTGAGTCCCGNTTAAATTTGTTAGAAGGTTTCCGAAACCTTAAAGAGTGAAAGCAGCCATGTTCTCGAGTGTGCGTAGTGAGTCCCGCCACTGCAGCTCAAACTGTTTAGAAGATATAGCAATTTAAGATTCGTATCCAACTTAAAATCGTACATGTAAGGCGAGGTTGGCAATACACTGTGAGACAATGGAAAACGATGAGGTTAATAGCAAGTTGTAATGTTGTACGTCAATTAGTTTTGGAAAGATGGGGAACAGAAAAATTACCTAGGCCTACCTATAAAAACTCAAAAATTCCTAAAACTCCTGGTATGAAAAAAATTTCCCTTAAAAGTACTTTTGTGCTATATCCTAGGGTTTTCGTTGGTGGGCGTCGGGTGAGGAGAGTTAGAAAAATGAAGAATATGGCGTTAAAAAGAAACCACTTGGGAATATGCGTCGAATGTAGCAATTTTTCGAGAAGCAATTTTCAGTACCCGAGAGGCCCGAAAATGGAACCATTCAAAGAAGNTTAAATTTGTTAGAAGGTTTCCGAAACCTTAAAGAGTGAAAGCAGCCATGTTCTCGAGTGTGCGTAGTGAGTCCCGTCACTGCAGCTCAAACTGTTTAGAAGATATAGCAATTTAAGATTCGTATCCAACTTAAAATCGTACATGTAAGGCGAGGTTGGCAATACACTGTGAGACAATGGAAAACGATGAGGTTAATAGCAAGTTGTAATGTTGTACGTCAATTAGTTTTGGAAAGATGGGGAACAGAAAAATTACCTAGGCCTACCTATAAAAACTCAAAAATTCCTAAAACTCCTGGTATGAAAAAAATTTCCCTTAAAAGTACTTTTGTGCTATATCCTAGGGTTTTCGTTGGTGGGCGTCGGGTGAGGAGAGTTAGAAAAATGAAGAAGATGGCGTTAAAAAGAAACCACTTGGGAATAGGCGTCGAATGTAGCAATTTTTCGAGAAGCAATTTTCAGTACCCGAGAGGCCCGAAAATGGAACCATTCAAAGAAGGGCTGCCGAAGCAATTGTTGCGTGGACGATAGTGACTAGCCAGTGTTCCTGGTGATTTGGTGAGCTATGGTGGCAAATTGTGGCATAGAGACAGCAGCAACCCTCGATGCTCACAAGGAAGTGCTGCAGTGTTTGTTATCCACCCAGGTGACATCAAGGATGGTCACGAGTCCATGAGAGACACCAGTAGATCGTAAGCAGGGCTTTCAAAAGTGCTCATTTTACTGTGAACAATATCTAGTAAATTTAATTTGTCTCTTTTATTTCATTAAGGCCTCCATCCCCTATGAACTTGGCCACGTCCGGGCACTTATACTGGCCAATAAATTTGCAACACCCAGATAGCCGTGAGCTACCACAACCATATACACAGAGGTGACAAAAGTCATGGGATAGCAATATGCAAATATACAGATGTCAGTGGTATCGCGTACAAAATGTATAAGTGGGCAGTGCATTGGTTGGGCTTTCATTTTTAGTCAAGTGATTCATGTGAAAAGGTTTCTGACATGATTATGGCCGCACGACGGGAATTAACAGACTTTGAACGCGGAATGGTAGTTTGAGTTAGACGCATGGGACATTCAATTTCGGAAATGGTTAGGGAATTCAACATTCCGAGATCCACAGTGTCAAGAGTGTGCCGAGAATACCTAATTTCAGGCATAACCTCCCACCATGGACAACGCAGTGGCCGACCGCCTGCACTTAATGACCGAGACCAACGACGTGTGCGCAGAATGGTCAGTGTTAACAGACAAGCAACACTGCGTGAAATAACCGCAGGAATCAATGTGGGACGTACGACGGACGTGTCCGTTAGGACAGTGCGGCGAACTTTGGCTGTACTGGGCTATGCCAGCAGAAGACCGACTCGAGTGCCTTTACTAACAGCACGACATCGCCTGCAGCGCCTCTCCTGGGCTCGTGACCATATCGGTTGGACCCTAGACGACTGGAAAACCGTGGCTTGGTCAGATGAGTCCCGATTTCAGTTGGTAAGAGCTGATGGTAGGGTTCGAGTGTGGCGCAGACCCCACGAATCCATGGACCCAAGTTGTCAACAAGGAACTGTGCAAGCTGGTGGTGGCTCCATAATGGTGTGGGCTGTTTTTACATGGAATGGACTGGGTCCTCTGGTCCAACTGAACCGATCATTGACTGGAAAGGGTTATGTTCAGCTACTTGGAGACCACTTGCAGCCATTCATGGACTTCATGTACCCAAACAACGATGGCATTTTTATGGATGACAATGCGCCATGTCACCGGGCCACAACTGTTCGCGATTGGTTTGAAGAACATTCTGGACAATTCCAGCGAATGATTTGGCCACCAAGATCACCCGACATGAATCCCATCGAACATTTATGGGACATAATCGAGAAACCAGTTCGTATACAAACTCCTGCACCGGCAACAGTTTCACAAATATGGACGTCTATAGAGGTAGAATGGCTTAATATTTCTGCCGGGGACTTCCAACGACTTGTTGAGTTCATGCCACGTCGAGTTGCTGCACTTCGCTGGGCAAAANTAATATTTCTGCCGGGGACTTCCAACGACTTGTTGAGTTCATGCCACGTCGAGTTGCTGCACTTCGCTGGGCAAAAGGAGGCCCGACACGATATTAGGAGGTATCCCATAACTTTTGTCGCCTCAGTGTATACTGCCAAGGATTCCCATCGTACAAAGGTGATACGATTACTCTTGCAGCTCGGTATGACGTACAGAACGTGTGTAAATCAGTAGTGTGTGGCCACGGGCGGAAATAACCGCTGCTGCACTATGCTGCATTCAGAGGCATAGACCTTAGATGTCCGTCTGGGGTATTTCCGCCCATGCTGCTCCGATGTGTCCCCAAAGTTCGTCCGTTATGACCGCTGGTATCCTGTGGCAGACCAGTCGTTGTCCGACCATGGACCGCACGTTTTCGATGGGCGAGAGATCTGGTGAACGCGCGGGCCGAGGAAGCAGTGTGATGGAGTGATCATCCAGAGACCATCGGACGATGCATGCCACAAGCAGCCACTCACGGCCCAGGTTGACCTTGAATATAGAGGACGACAACAAGCGTAACCACCTCCATGATGTAATGGTTGCTGGTCAACGTACCAGCGGCGTGAACCAGGCGCGAGTGGAACTGGAAATACGACGTGCACCCACGCCATAACTGTAGGTGCTGGGCAAGGATGACGTGCATAATACAAGACTTGGACAGGTGTGCACTGCGGTGCCGCCAGACACAAAGGTGACCGTCATGGTGCTAAAAACAAAAGCTGTATTCGTCGGAGAAGACGATGGCATGTCATTTGTCCCTCCATGTCCGACGTTCCGCGCACCATTGCAGTCGCAAGCGCCTATGGTGAGCAGTCAGCGGTAGTCCCAGTAATGGCCGCCTGGACAAGATGTCCTAATGCTACGAACGTGCATGTGGACACACATTGACGTGCCACATGCCTGAACTCCTGGGCGGAGGTGCTTGATNGACGTGCATAATACAAGACTTGGCCAGGTGTGCACTGCGGTGCCGCCAGACACAAAGGTGACCGTCATGGTGCTAAAAACAAAAGCTGTATTCGTCGGAGAAGACGATGGCATGTCATTTGTCCCTCCATGTCCGACGTTCCGCGCACCATTGCAGTCGCAGGCGCCTATGGTGAGCAGTCAGCGGTAGTCCCAGTAATGGCCGCCTGGACAAGATGCCCTAATGCTACGAACGTGCATGTGGACACACATTGACGTGCCACATGCCTGAACTCCTGGGCGGAGGTGCTTGATNTCCTAATGCTACGAACGTGCATGTGGACACACATTGACGTGCCACATGCCTGAACTCCTGGGCGGAGGTGCTTGATGTGGCTCTGCAGGACCGTAATCCCCACGCGCACTAGATGTCTGTCGTCGCGCTCGTTGGTGCGACAGCGCCGTTGGCTTCAGCCAAGTCGCTCAGCCCGTCCCTCCTCGACTCACTGATTCCATATCCACTTCACTATTGTTGCATTTATTTCATAACGAGAACCACTTTCGCAGTAGGATAGTCTACGATCNGATTCCATATCCACTTCACTATTGTTGCATTTATTTCATAACGAGAACCACTTTCGCAGTAGGATAGTCTACGATCGCAATAGGCCATGTTTCTCGTATCGTTGTCGTGTTCTTCAACGCAGCATGTTCACTCCTTTTATGCGCACGAACGGAGGGGGAAACACAATGCCTAGGGACCATAAAATCTCGCGATTTCATTTCAGGACAAGATAGAATTCGTAGATATGTACATTTCTGTTATGTTAGCAATTGGACCACAGTTTATTAGGCACGCCCAGGGGAACTCTGAGCCAATAACGGACCTGCAAGGANCGTTATGTTAGCAATTGGACCACAGTTTATTAGGCACGCCCAGGGGAACTCTGAGCCAATAACGGACCTGCAAGGAAACAACCACCGGATCCTGTGCCTCCTGGTCTGAGGTATAACTGGCCACACACTGGGGCAGCAGCCAATGAACAGGAAGATGAGGCTCGAGAATACATAGGACAGTGGAGCCTAGCCTGCGGGTCGTTGAAAACGCGAGCTGTCCTTGACAATGCCATTTCCTCTGAGTAGTTCCCCGACCTGCACTAATACCCGCGTCGCCACTCGTGCACATGTTGCGCAACACGGCTGAACAACTAATCACGTCTTTGTCCTCCCCTGCTCTACGCAGTCCCCCAATGTGGGGTCCTCCGGGTGCATCCTTCTTGGTACTACAATTTTAATGGTCAACAGTGTACATAAGGACAGGAAGATTTGAAGGACCTGCAAGCTAGAATCCACGGTCTTGTATATTCTTTAGCCTCAGCTTTGTGTTGATTGACTGGTGGCCCAGTGTGTAGCCAGTTCCACCTAAGGCCAGGTGGCACGAGGTTCAGGTGTTGTTTCCGTCGCTCGCATGTGAACGCACGCCGCTCGTACCTGCACGCCTTACGCACGGCTGGCTTCCTGCCGTTGGTCTGCTCTCATTGGCTCAGCCACATAGCCGTCTCTACTTCATGCCATACAAGTGCAAACATAACAGAAATGTACATGTGTTTCAAGTATAGCTTATCCTTATATCTTGGAATAATAATGGACAATTGACTTACTTTTATTTCTCATATAAATATGTTAACAGAGAAATTGAGGACTTTATGTAACAAAATTAAAAATAAAATCTGGCAACATACTAAATACAGTGCATCATCGAGGAAGATAATTCATAGGTCTTTGTTTGTTAATACAATAGCCTATGGAACAATAATTTTGGACAATAAAATACAAAATAAATATATAATAAAAAGATTAAGAGCCTTACAACGATTTATTTTAATTAGATTACATGATATGGTATCTACCACATCCTTTGCGGTTATAATAATATTAAATAAACTGTTAGAAGCAGGTGAGATAGTCCCTTCTACCTTGGATTGCTGTTCGCCGGGATTCTTGGTGCGGGAAAAGAATGGTGATAAATACCGATTGATCTATTGATAAAAAATAGGAATATAATATATTAACTGAAGTATACAGAATTACAAATAAGTGTAAGTGAACAAACATATAACGTCATCGCCCTGAGCCGGATACAGCTTGACAGGGAAACAGTACGCGGGACTTTATATCTGACGCGACTGGAAGGCCCACGCCCATTTCTGTCTTTTGGCAGGAACTACGCAGGTGCCCGAGCTCGCCGCTACAAACACACTTCCTCTGTGACACTGAACGCCTGNTATAATAAAAAGATTAAGAGCCTTACAACGATTTATTTTAATTAGATTACATGATATGGTATCTACCACATCCTTTGCGGTTATAATAATATTAAATAAACTGTTAGAAGCAGGTGAGATAGTCCCTTCTACCTTGGATTGCTGTTCGCCGGGATTCTTGGTGCGGGAAAAGAATGGTGATAAATACCGATTGATCTATTGATAAAAAATAGGAATATAATATATTAACTGAAGTATACAGAATTACAAATAAGTNTAACGCGATACCCACTGGAAGCCGCGAGGCGACCTTGAACCTCGCGTAACTCGCGGAAATTACGTGGCGTGGAAGCGAGCATGCATTGCGCACGTGCGTGTAGGGCAACGTTGTCAACGTCGACAATGACTAATTCTGTGTCGCTCAATTGCAGACACAAAGGCGTCGTGATATTACACACGTAATCTACAGACTCACACATTGACTCACCCGGCTCACGTTAAAACTGGCGCTTAACGCTTGGTGGGAAGGGGAAAGGGGGGGGGGGACAGAGCCTGAATCACTCGGCGCGCGTTCAAAACCCAAAAAGGTTCCACCTTCTAAGGACATAATTTCCTCACGGAGTAACTGCAATACAAATCCTTCACAATTGATGGCGAAGGCTTTTAACAAACTGTCCTCCGAATCCAAACACAAACTGGCTCATTTATTTACGGCAATAAAAATTTGCAAAATGTGGACAGGTTCTAAGGAAGTCAGTGGAGAAATGCGTTGAAGGAAAAACATGAATAATATTTGTCAGTTTTAGGTGGCCCATTGGTGACTCTCACTGGGTTCGCTCGCTCGGAGGGTGGCTCCATCAGACCCTGACCTCGCCAACAGCCCACCACCGTCGTCGAGGCCTCGTCCACCTCATTGTCGAGGTCGCGTGGGAAATGTATCAGCTCGTCCCTCTTCAGAGTGTACATGTATCCCACCTCGGCCATTTCTTGCAACAAACACAAAATACAGATATGAGACAAAACGTAGCAGTGTAGCGCAGAATCATTTGTTCCGTAGCACACATAATACAAACACGATGTCACTTCCAAGCTCTGTAATGTCAGAATATTTTACAAGTTAGTAGCACCTTAGGATTGAACACTTGCATTGAACATTTACAAAAAATATGACATGTAACATTCTAAACGCCAAAGGCTTGCATTACAAAAAAAATAGATTAAAATACTTAAACAAATAGATTAAATTGCTCTTTGAAAGTATTGCGTAGCTCAGAGTATAATAAATATTTAACTGGCAAACAAGCCAAGTAGTATTAAATGTTTCAAAAATATTAAAAAATAACTCTGTTGACTAGAAATACTTCAAACACTCATACAAAAAGATTATTAAATTGCTGCGAAATTGCTTATTCAAAACCGTTACGTTACTCCAAAATACACAACAAATATTTAATTGAAAAAACGTGTAGGGTAATATTAAAACGTTTCTAAAATACAAATAGTTACTTTGATGACTATATAAATTCAAGGTATTTAGTGGAGCAACTTGTGTAAAGGAAGGCAGCGCTTCAGGCCCAGTAAAGCCTCCTTTGCGTGAAAATACAAGTTAGAATCTGAAATAAGATATTACTTTGAAATAGCGAATCAATGGACCAAGTCCATAGACCCTAACCTTAGCTGCGTCGAATAAATAATCAAAGACGACAACTGGAACACTTTAACAGACTACGCCCAACGCGTAAGTCGTGGTAGCGACAAATAAACTCTAAGTAAATCATTGGGCAGCAGACAAAAACTATACACAACACGTAAAGCAACTGGAACTATACAGCGAAGCAAGAAATTAGTTACGCCGAAACTACAATTTAGGCAGGCATCCAAAACCAGAATTTAGGAGAAATATAACTCACTGCAAAGCCCAAGACAAACACAATACTACGCCACGCAATTATTTAAAAACACTAAACTGAGCCACAAATGTAAAGCTGCGACCTCGACTCACCGTTTTACAATCTCCAGCGTAATCAGCCGCTCACGCAGCTACATTATTTAAACGGCGTCTCATAGTACCCTCGTCCNCTCCTTTGCGTGAAAATACAAGTTAGAATCTGAAATAAGATATTACTTTGAAATAGCGAATCAATGGACCAAGTCCGTAGACCCTAACCTTAACTGCGTCGAATAAATAATCAACGACGATAACTGGAACACTTCAACATACTACGTCCAACGCGTAAGTCGTGGTAGCGACAAATAAACTCTAAGTAAATCATTGGGCAGCAGACAAAAACTGCAGACAAAATGTAAAGCAACTGGAACTATACAGAGAAGCAAGAAATTAGTTACGCCGAAACTACAATTTAGGCAGGCGTCCAAAACCAGAATTTAGAAAAATCTAACTCACTGCATAGCCCAAGGCAAACACTATACTGCGCCACGCAATTATTTAAAAACACTAAACTGAGCCACAAATGTAAAGCTGCGACCACGACTCATAGTTTTACAATCTCCAGCGTAATCAGCCGCTCACGCAGCTACATTATTTAAACGGCGTCTCATAGTACCCTCGTCCAGGGGTGGGTAAACTGACAATTGTAGCTCGCACTACCATTTAAATAAGCTCCAGCAGCCGTCAACCCGACGATCTTCTTCACAGGCGGAGAATGAGGCGTAGAAAGAACGCTGCACAAGGCGTGTAACAACTTATCTAAACTAGCCCTTGAATTTAAGGAAAACTGACGTACAAGGAGGGGTAATGAAGGGTGGTAAATGAGGGGAGAAAACTGGAGGGGAGCCGAGTCGGCCAAGGAGCAGGCCGTCTTAGAGAGGAGCGAATCCAAAAACGATGCGCACTCTGATTGGCTGTGCGAGGCTCTGGCGATGGGCCTTGCATCTGATTGGCTACCTACTGCATGGAGTACAAAAGGTTGTATGTCAGCTGCCGGGTGACACGTAAGTTACCAGGCGCTGGTTGGCCAATGCCGTTCCGTCATGTTGATGTCCAGTGACGTCATTTTGCTGGCGTGTGCTGCTGGAGTTCGCGGTACAAGAGGCTGCTTCGTATCTGTATCCTTCAGTGCTCTGTGATTTAGCCTCGAACCACGCAGCACGGGATTCGGTTCTCTGTGTCTTGACCATGGTTAACAATGATCAAGTCTATTCGCGGTATCTTCACACTTTTTGAATCAAACCTTTTAGAAATTACCAAATGTATGACGGGCTTGGTAGTTTCCTGAATATCTCATTTATCACAAGCGTCTTACACGCGTGTTAACCTCAAAAGTACATTATTTTTTAATAAATTGAACTTCTACTTATATTTTATATATAAANGTAAGTTACCAGGCGCTGGTTGGCCAATGCCGTTCCGTCATGTTGATGTCCAGTGACGTCATTTTGCTGGCGTGTGTTGCTGGAGTTCGCGGTACAAGAGGCTGCTTCGTATCTGTATCCTTCAGTGCTCTGTGATTTAGCCTCGAACCACGCAGCACGGGATTCGGTTCTTTGTGTCTTGACCATGGTTAACAATGATCAAGTCTATTCGCGGTTTCTTCACACTTTTTGAATCAAACCTTTTAGAAATTACCAAATGTTTGACGGGCTTGGTAGTTTCCTGAATATCTCATTTATCACAAGCATCTTACACGCGTGTTAACCTCAAAAGTACATTATTTTTTAATAAATTGAACTTCTACTTATATTTTATATATAAANATCTTACACGCGTGTTAACCTCAAAAGTACATTATTTTTTAATAAATTGAACTTCTACTTATATTTTATATATAAATTATATTATTTCATTTATAATTAATATGAATAAAATAAGGAAAAATAGGTGCCTTGGTAACGCCTAAAAAGAAATAGTTCTTATGCACAATTTTATTACACAGTGTGTGCACGAATGCGGTGCGTTGTCCCTTTAATGTGATTTTCTAGATTAGGGTAAAAGCTTTGGTTTCATGAGGCGGAGGAATATCCTGGAAGTAGAACTTTAGCAGGGCTTCCGAAAAGTTAGCAGTAGCCGTGAATGAACTATACCTAACATGCCTACACGTGTTTTAAGTCGAGCTTGTACTGCAATGAATTAGCGAAACATTCCCACATCCACTCTATCACGAACCCAATGGCTAAATAAAATAATCTCCCCCCCCCCTCGCGTGCTTAGGGTTGAAATGTCAACAATAGTGTTAACGAGCAAGGCTGACACACCAGTGAATTAACTACAAATAAACCAACGCTTTAGTATGTACCTGCAAAAGTCTCACACAACTATTTTCGTTTGGGAAATGTGAAGCGTTGGCGTGGGTAAAGTTGTCTGCGTGATGTGGCTGCACTGTAATTAGTCCATGTGGGTGCGCAATGCAAATGTACATTGCGCATGTGATAAGTAGGCAGTCTAATGACGCGAAGATAGGATACATTAATTTCGTCGTTTTCATATCTAACACGTTTCAATTTGCGGCAGTGTCAAGTCAAATAGTTCCGGGTNAGGATACATTAATTTCGTCGTTTTCATATCTAACACGTTTCAATTTGCGGCAGTGTCAAGTCAAATAGTTCCGGGTACATGCTTTTATTTTGTGTAACCGTAATGTAATTACTAGCGCCAAGTTTCTTTTTCTCAAGCAACAAAAAAAAGAAAAAAAAAAACCATACTGGCGAAAGTGAAATGAGTGAAACTTAACTCCTAACCCTTTCGCTACAAAACCAAAAGAAACAGCTAGGGTGCAATATCAACCATCATCGAATGGNGAAAAAAAACCATACTGGCGAAAGTGAAATGAGTGAAACTTAACTCCTAACCCTTTCGCTACAAAACCAAAAGAAACAGCTAGGGTGCAATATCAACCATCATCGAATGGTGTTTATTACTGAGTAGGTTTATAGAATGTTAAGCTGTCAGTTGCTCGCATGTACGGTATACAAATTTTCCGACTTTACAACGTGTTCAAAGTTGATGCAAAATTCAGTAGGTACATAAATATTGTCTCGTGTGGACTACTAATTAAAAAAACAATTTTATTTGGTTTTTACGACATCATCTTGTGATTTACTTAAATGAGGTCAAATGTTTCACAGTTGCTAATTTATTTTTCTTCTTAAAGCAAATCACGGAGGCTCAACTGTGAGGAGGGGGAGGGGGTTGTAACGGTAACGTACTCCTGGAGTACAGCTGGAAATGTTGGGTGCTTGATAGAGATGTGCAATCAGCGAGTTTGATCACATAATTTATACCATTTCGTGATGTGGACGCGAATGGGCGGTAATATTANGAGATGTGCAATCAGCGAGTTTGATCACATAATTTATACCATTTCGTGATGTGGACGCGAATGGGCGGTAATATTAAAAGCTAGTTCAAGCACTCGAAAATGGTACGGTATAAAACTCGCTTATAAATTGCACTTTGGTCGCTCAAACGGTATTTGGTGATTCGAGTTCTCTCGAACGCCGGCCGTTCGAAGTACTATGAGCAGCGAACGAGCGGGCTGTCCAGTTCGACCTCTCTCTCTCTCTCACGCCCCTCTGACTGCGGCGATGTTGCAATACAGCGTCGACACCACGACACAGTAAATGTACGTGAGTATTGTGTGTTCACTCCAGGCATAAGTTGATAGTTTCATACGTGATAACTTGGCAGTACGGAATGGCTTCCAAGAACAGTGAAGACGTTTCCAGGAAGATGACGGAAGGGACGTATGAAGTAGACATGACCAGAAAAAGGAGACAAAGGGACGTGTGGGATCATTTTGCATTAATTAGAGATGATATGTGGAAACACCTTGTTGGTTTCGTTCAATGTCGCAATTGTAAGGCTGTGTGTCGGATCAAAGCGGGTTCATTTTGCATTAATTAGAGATGATATGTGGAAACACCTTGTTGGTTTCGTTCAATGTCGCAATTGTAAGGCTGTGTGTCGGATCAAAGCGGGATCTGGACAACACATGTAAAGCGTCACTTCTGCCGTGAACAAAACGCAGCAGGCGATGGCTCTGTTCTTGTGCCTGTTTCTGTGAAATGCAGCGTAACGGAGAAATGTGCCAGGATGTGTGGAAAAGATCTACGACCGTTGTCATTTGTTGACGGCGGCGGTTTTATGGAACTTGCACAGGAACGTATTAGTGTATGGTCAACTTATGGACACGTTTCCGCAGCAGACGTGTTGCCCCATCACAGCACTGTCGCACGGCATGTGGGGGACGTTGCAAGGCGCTGGAGAGCGGAGATAACTCCCAAAGTACAGTCTGCTGCGGTACAGAGGGCTTATGCAATCACAATGGACTTGTGGGCCGATGATGTTAAGAAAATCCATTACTCGACTGTTGATTGTTACTGCCCATTATGAATGGCGACTGATAAACAATGTACTGATGATGACAAAATACCCAGATGTTCGGAAGAGTGGAAAGAACATCCGCGCGAAACTATAAAACCATTTGACGGAACTTGCGATCGCTGCAGAAGTGTTGCAGAAAGTGACATCTGTAACCGACCAAGGACAAGGTTGCCTCCTGCAACACGCGATGTTGCCACCTGCAACACGCGAGGTTGCCACCTGCAACATACGAAGTTGCCACCTGCACACGCTAGGTTGCCACCTGCACCACCTGCAGCATGCGAGGTTGCCACTTACAACATGCGAAGTAGCCACCTGCAACACGCGAGGTTGCCACCTGCAACATACGAAGTTGCCACCTTCAAAACGCTAGGTTGCCACCTGCACCACCTGCAGCATGCGAGGTTGCCACTTACAACATGCGAAGTAGCCACCTGCAACACGCGAGGTTGCCACCTGCAACATGTGAGGTTGCCACCTGTAATACGCGAGGTTGCCATCTGCAACGTGCGAGGTTGCCATCTGCAACGTGCGAGGTGGCCACCTGCAATAAGCGAGGTCGCCACCTGCAACATGCGAGGTTGCCACCTGCAACAAGCGAGGTTGCCACCTGCAACAAGCGAGGTTGCCACCTGCAACATGCGAGGTTGCCACCTGCCACACGTGAGGTTGCCATCTGACACAAGCGAGTTTGCCACATGCAACAGGTGATGTTGCCACGTGCAACATGCGGAGTTGCCACCTGCATAATGCGAGGTTGCCCCATACAAAACGCGAGGTTGCCATCTGCAACAAGCGAGGTTGCCACCTGCAACAAGCGAGGTTGCCACCTGCAACACGCAAGGTTGCCATATGCAACAAGCGAGGTTGCCTCCTGCAACAAGCGAGGTCGCCACCTGCAACATGTGAGGTTGCCACCTGCAACTCACTGCATTAACACAGTCTCGCGGCACACACTGGATGACGAGTCTCAGCAAGACGAAGTCTATTCCGCGCTGTCATCTATAAATGCAGTCAAGGATATTGTCGCGTATCTCAAAAGACCTGGACATGTGAACAAGTTCGCCCGAACTGTGAACGTGTAAACACAATGGAACAGCCAGTACGTTAAGCTTGAGTATGTTCACTCCGGATAGGCGAGGCGATATACGTCAGATTCTGTGTGACGTGGTGATTCAGACAAACTTTGAAGGTTACACTGATGAGGTGGTTGCTGAGTTGCTGTCCTTCCTCGGTTTGCTCAGGGAAACTACAGACACCCTGGAAATGGAAAAGGAGCCAACTCTTCAGCTGGCTTATGGTTATGCTGTGGTTATGCAAACTAAGATATCATTGCGTACCACTTACCAGTGATATTGAAGTAAGTCGTACATGTGTATTTGTTACGTAGCAGGACGGACTATATATTTGCACCTTAAGGCTCGAGCTCATACGCCATACTAGTGTTATTGGTTTCGTGCCTATTTGAGCTGTCGTTAGTAAGCAAATATAAATAATGCCTGTTCGTACTATAGCATCTATTTTATTTTCAGGAAATCGAAATATTGAACAACAGAGCACAACTGAATTTGGATTTGAAGTGGGAGGTACATTCATTGGATATCATTGCAACATTCATGTGGCCTTCTTTCAGAAACCGTTACCGGCGATTCTGGAAGACGACGGAACTCAAACCTACAACACCGTACGCAGCTTATGTGCCAATATATATGTGCAGGGTGGCGACCAAGGAGGACCAGGGGTGCTCAACGTGCTACCTTCACCACCTAAACTAACAAGTACAGTATGTCAACCGAGTGGCAGATCGATGAGGTTTCTTGCGCGCTAGATGATGAGATGGATACATATCTCGAGCAGAGCAATGTCGGAAATGTGGTGATGTGGTGGCATCTGCGAGAGAGTATATTTCTCCTCCTCTCTCAGCTGGCACCCAGAGTTCTTCGCATGACTTCCACTAGTGCAGTGAGCGAACGTGTTTTCAGCAGTACTGGACATATCATTACCAACAGACGGTGCCGCATACTGCCTGAGCGTGTGGACGAACTGATTTTCCTCTATGGCAATACACACGTGTTGCGAAATGTACAGTTTCCAATGTAACCGGCGGTAAGAAACTTCCATATGCAACAGTGCTGACCCTGTGATTTATATTATTTTTGTTCGATAGTTCCACCTGCCTCAAAGGATAAATACATATATTTGTGTAGGAAATGTTATTTTACTTTTTAACTATGTGCTGCGTTCACTGTTATCACCCAAAACGAAGGGTATACAGAACCTGTACGTCCTTTTGTGTGTCTGTGCGTGCAGGAGCGTTGTTTCGCGAACGCCGAGTGGACTTAAGAGTGCGTGTCGTGAGTACAAGAGATTTGTCGGAAATGCGGGGCTTTGAGTCTTATACCGGCAGAACAAGAAGACGAAGGCTGACCCACTATTATGTCGGATGCGCCAGATACGTACAAGATTACGAAATTCGCCGGCTACTTTGTAAGTCAGTGGCTGGACAACATCAACTTGCAGGTGCGACCTTGGAACGTGCATAAGGAGGAGCACAGGACAAATGACGTAGTCGAAGGATGGGACAGGAAGATCAACAGCATCGCACGAAAGCAGGATTCTAATGTTTTCTCTCGGTTCACAAATTAAAAGAAGAAGCAATAGACACCGCGTTCCTGAAGCGGAAGGCCGACTTGGAGAGACTGGTTCCAAACGAAGCAAGCAGTTGGCGTCTGTTCAGAAATTTGCATGTGGATATGGTTGTTAAGGCGATGTTGATGCTGTATTTCATGCCCAAATAGTCAAGTAAAATATCACGANTTTGCATGTGGATATGGTTGTTAAGGCGATGTTGATGCTGTATTTCATGCCCAAATAGTCAAGTAAAATATCACGACACCTGTTTATGACAAAGCCTAAAAACTGCAAAAAAGCAAAATCGAATAAATAGAAGAAATTAAAACGTATAACAAAATCTCTTGAACACTCTATTAAGAACTAGCCAGCCAATCCTGAACCTGGAAGGGAAGTTCGTCGACTAAAAAACACTGCGACGCCTTAAATTACGTACTTTTAATTTTTGAGCACGCACCACACGCCTGGAAGTATGTAAGTACGATGAATGTTTAGTGTACTCCTGGAGCACTGCACGCCTCCAGCACGTGGCCAGTGTAACACACTCCCCAATTTGACCATTAAGGTCCCCGTCTACCTGGGGCTTGAACTGCGTTGCAGCGTGTTTGAGTTTCACGGTTTTTTTTTTCAAGAAACTATGAAACGTGCTTCCAATGGGCTGATCTACGAGAAGAACACACACTTCAGACGAAGGCTGACGAGTGCTTTCAAGACGCCACGCCATTTCAGAGAACCAACTCCACAACGATTACGCACTGTATCTCGAAATATACGCGTCAGATACGTGCAAAACTACTCAAGCACCCAGCACTCAACTTCCCTAAAGACTTTCCACCAATAAAATAACAGGGTCACCGCTGAAAGTCCCATAGGCACACGCAGTGGGACGAGAACACAGCACGTCAGTTCAGAGCCTTGCGCTTAGCGGCGATGGCGTACTTGATGCGCGTGGCAGTGTCGCCCTTATCGCTCCCGCGCTTCCCGGCCTCAAACGCGGATAAAAGCTCCAGGTAGGCGGGTGCCTTAATTTGTCGAGAATTTGTGTTAAAATCATTAACAATCCTTAAATTGTGATTTAAAAAATGCAATTGTTGTACAGTAAATTATAATCAATTTTATTATACTGTAGGGTAATTTTCTCCTAGAATCTTGTCCTTATTAACACGTGTCAGCACCGCTGAGGACATTGCCAGTGTAACCTCCCCCCTTCACAATATTTTAACTACAGTCAACATAACCTCCCTCCTCTTTGCGCCTCACCCCCCCCCCTCCATGATCCCTCCAGGATATGCCATTCATTCTGTGAGATACGCAATTCAATCTGTGAGAGATCAAATTTTTTCCCACATTACGAAAACGACGAAACTGTTGTTATGTCGGTTAAATGACACAATTCGTAGATTACGAAAAACGAAAGAAATTGTTTTAATTATATTAGTTCAAAATTCATAAGCCTATAGTCTGGCCTGTACAAAATTAAGACTACTCGGCCAATATACTGGCTTTCAAGACTAAGTATAAAGGCCCTTTCACACGATCAAATTTTTTTTCGAATTACCTTCAATTTTTATTGAATTCAATTCATTGAATGCTTTATGACGTCATAGGAACGTCATAATCACTGCCATTTTCTCTTTCAATTTCTTGAGTGTTTCGTTTTCCTTCAAGATTTTCATTTAGAACATGTTCTATATTTTCTTGAATCCAAATTTTAAAATGCTTGTTACAACTTTTATGACAGTATAAAAGAAAGTAATTTCATAATAATAGAGCCGTGTTCACACATTTAGATTTTACAAAATAAGGAATCATATTTTTTATAAAGAAAAAGGTACATTAAAATAAAGAAAATTTGTTGGAGTTTAACCAACTATTTTTGTGACGTGCATAAGTAGTAGATACTTCTAAAAATTAACCTTTAAAACTTTTCTCACTGGTTTCATTAAAAAGTTTGTGATAAATTTTCATTTGGAGACTTGAAAGCTTATAGAATAAAATTAATTTAAAGGCAAATTTAGTAATTTTTCAATTCAATAAATTTAATTCAATAAAAATTTGATTGTGTGGAATGGCCTTGAGTGAGTCTCCCCGAACCCACCTCAGCAGGTACACCTGTTCTGATAATCTCTTTGATTCCACTTACCACCGCCATGTTGGGCAACACCACACTCGACATCCTTACTGGACATCCTTACGTCCATCATAGTCCACTCATGGTTACTTCTCTAACCCTGCTAAAGTTCTACTTTCAGTATATTCCTCCGCCGGACTTAAACAACTTAAATCTGTAATTTGCAACAGCTGAGAATTTTTTGTTTCGTAAGTTAGAACTGTACGTTTCTCTGCATTGTGAGATTCGCCACACTTCGTCCGTTCGTTCCGTAAATGTGTTCCGTGTCCGTTTTTTTTTTCAGGCATCTGTGTCATTGTAGAGCGGGCCTTTTAACTTGTAACTCGTGACGTGAACCTTGTTCTCGTGGTGCGGTACCTTCGTCAACCTCAGCTCCCAGAGATGTAGATTGTTGAGGATGTGTAGCTGGGTACATGTTGAAATGTCGACGAGTTCAGAGGGTGTAAAAGTCGCCACCCGTTCTCCTGAGAACTAAACCGAGAAACTATTTGTGTTANCGTTTCTCTGCATTGTGAGATTCGCCACACTTCGTCCGTTCGTTCCGTAAATGTGTTCCGTGTCCGTTTTTTTTTTTCAGGCATCTGTGTCATTGTAGAGCGGGCCTTTTAACTTGTAACTCGTGACGTGAACCTTGTTCTCGTGGTGCGGTACCTTCGTCAACCTCAGCTCCCAGAGATGTAGATTGTTGAGGATGTGTAGCTGGGTACATGTTGACATGTCGACGAGTTCAGAGGGTGTAAAAGTCGCCACCCGTTCTCCTGAGAACTAAACCGAGAAACTATTTGTGTTANAATGTCGACGAGTTCAGAGGGTGTAAAAGTCGCCACCCGTTCTCCTGAGAACTAAACCGAGAAACTATTTGTGTTAAATTTCCTACAATTATATAGATTTCAAATGCATTAATACTGCGTTTGTGTAAAATCACAACATATATTCAAACTAGTTCATTTATTATCCCTTATTTTGAAGTTATTTATTTCAAATAAAGAACGTGCGCATATATTATATATATCTATACATATACCACAAAACTAAGTATTTAATTCTTTTAAGTATTTTTATTGAATATTAGCCATTCACGACCCTCTCAGCCATGATTGGAATAATTACCTCGTCCGAAATACATTTTAAACTTATCTGAAATTCATAATCTATGTCTCCCACCTAACGTGTATTTTACACCTTCTGCACCTTAACTCCAGCTCCTCGAGTTGGTGTAGGTGTGGCACCCAAGTGCCGATGTTCCAAGTACACCCTCCAGAATAATTACCTAGTTGTAGCAACCAAACCACTAGTTCCGGCAACGAGAACGCGAAGTTGCCGGTCGGGTGCAGAAGTTGTAAGAGGTGCCGGCCATGCGAACGAAGCTNCGCGCGCGGCCGGCGTCGTGCGTGGCGCGGGGCCAGGCTTGTGGCACCCCTGTGCCAGCCTACCCCGCCCCCTACACCCCCTCGTCCAGGCGTGGTGAAGCTCCGGGGCACAGCGAAGCTAGCCTGTCGGACTTCCTTCAAGCCTGCCGCGCCGCCATGTTGCCTACTGCTTGCTACTCCTCGCGTTCGCTGCTCCGCGCGGCGTTACAAAACGTTACTCCGAGAGTCAAGTAACAGCTGAGGAAGGCAAGAGTAAACGAGGTATTGGAACGGGCATGCTGTGTTTACAAATATGTACTCATCAAGCAACCAATGTCAATTTCAAAAGATATTTATATCACTTCCCCAAGTTCTTCCTTTTATAAAAAAAAATTAGTTATACACATAACCCGTTTTACTTACCATAACTTAAATATAAACATTACGTCTGAAAATGAAACCGTTACACAAGTTAACTTTTGAAATAACAATGCGAATTTTATCACTCGTCGTTTGTAATCTTCTCGCGTGTGTCTGCAACCAGAATGCCCCACGTTTCCTTCCAGTTCGTTTAATTCTGCTTAACTTCCCGCCATTTTTACTTTACTCTTTGCTACCCGCTGAAATAGTGCGTGTGAAAGATTTACTCTGGCAAGATGCTCGGAGTAATTACTCTGCAGTTTTTTTGGGACATTGCCACGAGCAAGTGAAACATTTTACTCAAGGTGTTTTGGGACAGTCAAGATAGAAGTTTGCTCGCAGAGTAACGTCGTGGAACGCCTCCCAGCAGTACGATTGTACACCTTGAGGGAGAGGGGTTACGATCGCTTCCCCGAGAGTACAAATTGTTGGATAGTTATCACATTCTGGTATTGTCGGATTGGAAAGTATAGTCCATTCATGGTTACTTACAACTTCTCCGAAGCCATGCTGAAGTTATGCTTTCAGCATGTTCAACCGCCTCATGCAAAGTTTAATTAACCAAGAACACAAAATTACACCAAATAGATAGCACCCCCCATTTATGCGGATTCAGTGTAATAACATTTTGCATAAGAACTATTTCTTACTAGGCATTACCAACACACATAATTTTTTTATCTGTTTTTTATTTATGTAAATTATAAATAAAATATTATAACTGATAGATAAAATATATACGTAAAAGGTAAATTTAACCAAAAATAAGATACTTTCATGTTTGCAGGAGTATATAACGACTGTGATACATGCCATATTAGGGAGACAACCCAAACACTTCATGAAGCTCTCTTGGTGTAAACGCATCGAAGGAAAGATGTGCGAGAAAATACTACATTGCAACTGTTTCTGAAACGATAATTGAGCGCCTGCAAGATACGTGATAGCACGAGGAACGCAGACTATAGGTAGGCCTAAGTCCTACCCAGTTATTGCTGTCAATATTAATACTCATGTGCTCAAAATGTAATTACGCACGCACAAATGATATTTTAATTGTTGTAAAGAGTAGCAATCCCTGCATCACGTAGAAGCGGACATGTGTGTATAATACTCGTGTTTGCATCCTGTACACCTTCGTTACATTACCTAGTCTACCAAACTTCAAAATAACATGTCCGTGCACATTTTATTTGGCGGAACATGTTATTTATTTCTTACCATCGACGGCGTTTCCCACCCTTCGGAGTGGTTTCCGGACATAGGTTGTTAAAACATCTGTCGAATGATCTGTACTGAGTACAGAAACATCCTGTGTATGTGGCACATGAAGATTAATTACGTTCAGAGACTAGTAATTCTCGCAAATTATGATCAGGGCAAATTAAATTCGAGCCACAGGCACATCGGAGTTTCTGTTCCTACTGAACGACGCACAATCTGTTAGACACACTCCGGACTACCGTCGACCGCGTCCTCCGTCAAGGACATGTTGCATGCGAAGGATGTTTATGGCAGGAGCTGTACGCGACAAGGAACCAGTCGACGGTGTTTGGACAGCCTTCTCTCCGACAGATCTGATGTGTTGGAGCTTCTGCTGCTCTTATAATATCTGTCTGTCAATGGTCAATGCTGGTATCAGCGAGCACGCAGAACGCTGGTCACTTCTTGCGAGAAGCACGCTCGACACACACACACACACACACACACAGCAGTCATCAGAAAACTGAACTATTGCAAAACTTGAGCTCGTAAATTATTTCGGGACTGAACGCGTTTTGGTTCCATTCGTGTTTCCGCGGTCGAAGATAAGGTGACTGAGCTGGTTAATAAATTATCTGGTTGACAGAACACGTGGGTGCCGTACAATAGAAATTACAACTATCAATTACGTTGAGTACGTAAGACTTCAATCACGACTCTTCTGTTTAAAAATAGCACGAGTAACATAAAATTCCATTAAAATAATTCTGAAAAAAAAAAAAAAAACCAGGAGTTAAGTAATAATGATTAAAGGGCACAAAAGTAACAAACTGTGCAAAAAAAAAATGTTAACAAAAATAATAGTTTAAAATTTGGCATATATGGCTATAAGTAGTCACCTGTTTTTCGCGANGTATCAGCGAGCACGCAGAACGCTGGTCACTTCTTGCGAGAAGCACGCTCGACACACACACACACACACACACACACACACACACACACACACAGCAGTCATCAGAAAACTGAACGATTGCAAAACTTGAGCTCGTAAATTATTTCGGGACTGAACGCGTTTTGGTTCCATTCGTGTTTCCGCGGTCGAAGACACGGCGACTGAGCTGGTTAATAAATTATCTGGTTGACAGAACACGTGGGTGCCGTAAAATAGAAATTACAACTATCAATTACGTTGAGTACGTAAGACTTCAATCACGACTCTTATGTTTAAAAATAGCACGAGTAACATAAAATTCCATTAAAATAATTCTGAAAAAAAAAAAAAATCAAGGAGTTAAGTAATAATGATTAAAGGGCACAAAAGTAACAAACTGTGCAAAAAAAAATGTTAACAAAAATAATAGTTTAAAATTTGGCATATATGGCTATAAGTAGTCACCTGTTTTTCGCGAANAAAAAAAAATGTTAACAAAAATAATAGTTTAAAATTTGGCATATATGGCTATAAGTAGTCACCTGTTTTTCGCGAAAAGATTTACGCGGAGGCTAGACTTCAATATAAGCCTACCAATGCCTTGCAGTCCTCATTCGACTATTAACCGTTTTTCTTTGTGTGGAAACAGTCTGTTATAGGCTATCCACGGTAAAGTGGGCACTTTTGAAAGCCCTCTCACCTCTTTAGACGTAAACTTCTGAGTGCAGTGGAATACACACATATATATATATTTATAATACATATATATACTGTGTTTATTACTTACATGGCAATATTTAATTTAAAAAACTGGTTAAAGGATAAGAAATGAAGTAACTAGGGCCTCAAAAGTGCTCAATTCACCGTGAACAGCCCATACGTGAATGAGCCAATCAGAATTAAGTTTATCCGTGATTCGCGGGCAGACANGGGGGTTGCAAAACGTGCTTCGTAAAGCACCCAAAAATATAAATCCGTTTAGATTTTAATTAAAAATATTTTCAAAATGTTTGATTTTTAACTCTTTCAGTCCCGCATTAGTTAATGGTTTGAAGTGTTTCAATCAAATAATATTTTGGTTCGTGCTGTACTTATCTAGTTTCAACACTTGCTTCATTCACATGCCTAAACACGTGCTTGGTGCTAAGGAGACATTGGGGAAACCACTCACCAACCAGAGCCGTATAAATGTCCACAAACCACATAATTCACAGGACAGAAACTGGCTGCATTGGGCCATGATCCTAGCCGTGTACAGCTCTCGTCATATGTTTTATTTCTCTGCAACATTTCAACAAGGAGTGAACACAGGTAGCTAAAGGGTTTTAAATTAGCTTCAATAAGTAAACTCAAGCAAAATATTTTACAGTGTTACAAAATATATGCTTTCATATTCCTTATGCTACATAAATCGTTAGAGCCCTGAGTATTTCTCGATTTNTACAGTGTTACAAAATATATGCTTTCATATTCCTTATGCTACATAAATCGTTAGAGCCCTGAGTATTTCTCGATTTCATTATGTGGCGAGGTAGAATTCAAACACTTGTTCTTTCCTCCTCATGTTGTGGTTGGACAACGGTTTTTTTTAGACACGCCCCGTTTAACTGTGGGCCAGTAATAAGCAGCAGGAAGCAGTGGTGTGAGTGAGCTTTGAACAGTGCTGTACAGATGCCTCGCTTGATCTCAGCAACCAATCAGCAAGCGATAGCGTCTCGAGTATGTACAGCACTGTGCAGTCTAGACTAGCTGGCACATCAATCCGCGGAATTTTCGCGGCTCTGGTAATCGTACTTTTCTGACAATTTCGGTGGTGTATGTACTACTTTCTAATGAGTGCCGCGTGTTGTACAGTCATGTTCAGTGCTACACCGGAAGTAATTCTTCTTCTACTCCAAGCACGTTCATGCCTGCCATAGGTTCGTTGTTGTTTGGCCATGCTGTTCGTTTTGCCACGCCCTGGGAAACTGCACCAATGGCGAGACGGAATCACACGAAGGTCTGTCAGGATGGGAACGGCATCACTTNATGAAGTTCTGTGAGAATGGGAACGGCATCACTTCAAGGCATTAGTTAATTAACAAACGATGCCGGCCCGAGTATTTACAGGGCTCTGAAGTCTAGCGTGATGCTAGGTAATAAGGCGAAATTTGTAGGTCTCTGATAATGGGTGATATACACAGTAAAAACAATAGACTATATGTACTTTAGCAACTAGTTGTTANGTGATATACACAGTAAAAACAATAGACTATATGTACTTTAGCAACTAGTTGTTAAAGATATTCCCTGTAATACTACAACCAAAATACTCTAACTTTACAATACATTGTTTTATGAAACACAACAAATCTGTTTGTGCATCTTTTTTTTAGCTCTATAATTCGGGACAAGTAAATTTCACGTTTTAAACGAGCTGCAGGATAGACTCCACAGTCCTATGTATTTCAGAGTCTCATCTCTCTATTCATTGGCTGCTGCTCCCGTGTGGCACGGGATTCGGTGATTGTTGCCGTGTAGGTAGGTCATTGGCTCAGAGTTCACCTGGGCGTGTCTAATANTACAGTGTTACAAAATATATGCTTTCATATTCCTTATGCTACATAAATCGTTAGAGCCCTGAGTATTTCTCGATTTAATTATGTGGCGAGGTAGAATTCAAACACTTGTTCTTTCCTCCTCCTGTTGTGGTTGGACAACGGNAAATCGTTAGAGCCCTGAGTATTTCTCGATTTAATTATGTGGCGAGGTAGAATTCAAACACTTGTTCTTTCCTCCTCCTGTTGTGGTTGGACAACGGTTTTTTTAGACACGCCCCGTTTAACTGTGGGCCAGTAATAAGCAGCAGGAAGCAGTGGTGTGAGTGAGCTTTGAACAGTGCTGTACAGATGCCTCGCTTGATCTCAGCAACCAATCAGCAAGCGATAGCGTCTCGAGTATGTACAGCACTGTGCAGTCTAGACTAGCTGGCACATCAATCCGCGGAATTTTCGCGGCTCTGGTAATCGTACTTTTCTGACAATTTCGGTTGTGTATGTACTACTTTCTAATGAGTGCCGCGTGTTGTACAGTCATGTTCAGTGCTACACCGGAAGTAATTCTTCTTCTACTCCAAGCGCGTTCATGTCTGCCATAGGTTCGTTGTTGTTTGGCCATGCTGTTCGTTTTGCCACGCCCTGGGAAACTGCACCAATGGCGAGACGGAATCACACGAAGGTCTGTCAGGATGGGAACGGCATCACTTCAAGGCATTAGTTAATTAACAAACAATGCCGGCTCGAGTATTTACAGGGCTCTGAAGTCTAGCGTGATGCTAGGTAATAAGGCGAAATTTGTAGGTCTCTGCTAATGGGTGATATACACAGTAAAAACAATAGACTATATGTACTTTAGCAACTAGTTGTTAAAGATATTCCCTGTAATACTACAACCAAAATACTCTAACTTTACAATACATTGTTTTATGAAACACAACAAATCTGTTTGTGCATCTATTTTTTTAGCTCTATAATTCGGGACAAGTAAATTTCACGTTTTAAACGAGCTGTAGGATAGACTCCACAGTCCTATGTATTTTAGAGTCTCATCTCTCTATTCATTGGCTGCTGCTCCAGTGTGGCACGGGATTCGGTGATTGTTGCCGTGTAGGTAGGTCATTGGCTCAGAGTTCACCTGGGCGTGTCTAATANAGTGTGGCACGGGATTCGGTGATTGTTGCCGTGTAGGTAGGTCATTGGCTCAGAGTTCACCTGGGCGTGTCTAATAAACTGTGATCCAATTGCAAACTTAATAAAAATGTCGATGCATGTGTTTGAAGTCTAGCTTGTTCTAAAATGAAATCGCTAGGGCCACGTATTTTTTCGCGAAAAGATTTGTGCTCACGCTATAATCCTACGTCCACAACCACAATTTCCTTTGATTATTGGCCGTACGTCTACGTGAGAAGGCATGCTCTTATTTGACTGGGCCAATGAGAATGAAGTGCTCCGATATTGAACGTCCATGATTCGCGGGCAGACACTTGAGGCACGTGACATTTGAAATCATCCAATCAAGAAAGTGGATCTGGGCTAACGTGTTATGAAGTATAACTGGTAGTGAAATATTTCCACGAAATTTGTTTGTCCCTAGATATTGCTGTAGTGGGGAATGTAGGCAGCTCACGTCAACATAGTCTTCAGTGGCGTTGAACTTGCGCCGTCTTCAAAATATTAAGCACATGAACGTCTCCGGTACTTTTGTCGCTGAACAATGCTTTATTTAGAGGCGTTATCGTGTTTGGCGTTATAATTTAGCGAAATACAAGGCGTCATGAATGTACGTGTCAGCTTGACGTGTTTCATTGGAACTCCGCTCATTCGACACGCCCTGTGCGGCTCTGGACCAATAGCAGACGTGTAGCAATCTGGTGGGCTTCATTCCGTTCGGCGGAGTCGAACAGGTAACGCTGGCAGCGGCCAACGAGAAGATGAGATCTTCTTGAGTTAAGCGTGAGACTGCGAAGTCTGGCATGGTACCGTTTAATAAGGGCGAAATTATAGGGTCTTTACATTATCCGACACACCCAGGGTANCTGCGAAGTCTGGCATGGTACCGTTTAATAAGGGCGAAATTATAGGGTCTTTACATTATCCGACACACCCAGGGTAATTGTGCGTAATTATGTGTCTGCCGATCAAATTCCAGGTAATTGTGTGCTCGACTGACTTCTGCCATTGTCCGNTTAATTGTGCGTAATTATGTGTCTGCCGATCAAATTCCAGGTAATTGTGTGCTCGACTGACTTCTGCCATTGTCCGACAATTTGTGTGGCACGTCACGAGGACACTGATAGCCAATAGTTAGAGACTTGAAAAATTCGCTGATTCATTTTGAGACAAGCTAGAATTCAAAACACTTGGTTTATATAACTTTAGCCATTGGTCCACAAGGTGTTTGACACCTCCTGGCGAACGCTGGCCCAATCGTCGCCTTCCACTGTGACAGCAGAGAACCAGTGTACGGTAAATATCGGCATAGTTGTACATAAGATTGTAGAGTCTAGTCTGAGGGTCATTGAACTCGCGAATTTTTCAGGTTTCTACCAATAGTAAAGCGCTCTCTCACGTGTAGAGCTACCAACCTACAGTAACGCGGCGATGCAGGTAAATGACGCCGTACAGTTGCCAGTAGCCAATGGAATTACTGAATCTGCATAGGTATAGGTAAGTGGAGCCTAACTTGTGAATAAACAATAAAGCGAATTTTGCCGGTGTCTAGTAATCACTTGCAGTCCTGTCAAAGGAGGGCTGACTATACTTTAAGACAGCAACCAGTTCACGATAAAGCGAGCATTTTTTTTAAGGCCCTCCCTACAATAATTAACCACTAATAAATGTATGTCATTGCAGCCTCAGACGTTAACTTTTGAGAGAGGTGAAATTTCCTACACTGTATCACTAGGGACACCCGATTTTAGCGAGGAAAAAAAATTTATAACTAGTTGCATTTCAAAACTTTATAGCTCAGATACACTTTTGTTATTGGATGATTTACTTCCTTCGAGATTGCTCATGAATAAGGCGCGTTCACAACCGGAGCGACCTGATTGTGATTTGCCAGTCAAGTGAGGAGATATCTCCTCCCGAAGATCATCAGCCAATGAGCAAAGGAAAACTGCTGGAAGGGTGGTAGCGTGTCGACGCGGAGGGGATCTTCTCGCGAGAACCGGGCGACCCCATGCACCACTTGACCGTGAATGGCCTATACTTGAAGATGCCGAGGTGATACAGAAGCTTGTGCCGTGAACTGCAGCTCCGCGCGCCGGCAAAACGTTGAAGCGCCGTTAGTCGACCAGCTGCTGGTAGGTAACATACTCGCCGGTTGGTAGACCACACAACGAGTACGCCCTCGTCGACAGAAGTATAGTCTATTCAGGGTTACTTCCGACTTGACGAAGCTGTGCTAAGGTTCTACTTTCAGTCGTGCAAACAAAGCTTAACCGAGTCTAGAAAATCACACCAAAGGGACAGCGCACCGCGTTCGTGCGCACTCACTTTGATACTATTTTGCATAAGAACTATTTCTCCCTCTTTTTATTCATGTTAATTATAAATTAAATATAATTCATGGGTGGAATTTAAGAAAAGTTCAATTTAACCCGAAACATGGTATTTTTTAGTTCAGAGAAGTATAAAACGCTTGTGATACATCAGGAAACAACTAAACACTTGACACATGGGGTAATTTTTAAAAGGCCTGATAAAAAATAGTGAACAGACTATACTCCGTGATGACGCGCCAACATGACGTCACATTCCTTGTGCTTCAGACGACGCGTGCAGTTGATGCGCGAGGTTGGCGGGAAGTGGAACGACGTAGGATGTGCTACGAGTGAGGGAACGGACGACTTACTTGCGCATAGTGCCAGTGCACTTTGCACAGGTAAGCTGGACTCACAATAGTCCGTCAGGGGTCCGTCCTTCCGACAGTCATCCGTACGGACGCCCAAGTTTCGCGAAAAGATTTCACGACCAGTTGTATTTCATAACACTTTAGCTCAGATCCACTTTCTTGATTGGATGATTTACGTATTACGCGTCTCAGGTGTCTGTTCGCGAATCACAGACGCGCACTACAGGAGTATCGTGATTCTGATTGGCCAACCAAGTAAGAAAAAGTTTCCCCGCAAAGACACACGACCTATAAGTAGGGCCAGTGACTTTTCGCGTAAAAATCGGAGCACACAGTAGACTTCAATACTATATACACACCTCAACTGTTGTTATACCTATATTCGCTGCTGGTGCCGTGTCCGTCTTTGACCAAGCCACTCAGGACTAAGTAACTCCGACACTGAACCTTCGTGATTCGTGCGCAAACAGTTAACACGGGCCAGAACATTTTTTAGCCAATCAAAGAAGCTGGACGACCCTACAGTGCTTTGGACTGTATCTTGTCTCGAAATATTTTCGCGAAATATCACTGCCCCTACCTATAAGTACCGACCGGAAAAATTCGATAGGTCAATGACCTGCAGGCTAGACTATACAGTCTTATGTATACATATGCCACTATTAAATGCACATTGGTGGTCTGCTGTCACAGTGGAAGGCGGTGATTAGGCCAGCGTTCTCCAGGAGGTGTCAAACACCGTGTGCACCAACGGCTAAAGTTATATCAACACACGTGTTATGAATTATAGCTTGTATTAGCGAATTTTCCAGGTCTCTACCTATAAGCAAACGAAAACTGCTAGTATACCAGTAGGATATTGAAGTCTAACGTGGGCGGAAATCCTTTCGCGGAATTCGGATGTCCCTAGTCATCCGTCTATCGTTTTCGTCCGTCAATTGAAAGCGATTCACAATAATCTTGGTGTCTGTCAATCCTTCTGTACGGCAAAATTTCAGTGTGACAACTTAACANATTGAAAGCGATTCACAATAATCTTGGTGTCTGTCAATCCTTCTGTACGGCAAAATTTCAGTGTGACAACTTAACATCGCGATCTTTCTTTCGTTGGAAGTACATTTTGGTTTGAAATACATTTTCAAGACGAAAACGTTTTGGGAAAAATAATTTTTTTACGTGATAAAAATCTATTCTGAAATGTTTTTTTACATTTTAAATTTTTGAACTTACCGCTAAAGATTAATAAACACAGATCCACCGCCTTGTATTTTATTTCAAAGTGTGTATTCCCGTCTGAGGAATGTCAGGAGGCGGTGGTTCACCCGTCCGTCCGTCGAAAGTTAAAGTTTGGTCAATATTTGACGGATGGACGAATAGAAAAAAAAGTAGNGTGGTTCACCCGTCCGTCCGTCGAAAGTTAAAGTTTGGTCAATATTTGACGGATGGACGAATAGAAAAAAAAGTAGACCTGCGGTTGGTTGAAGGCGTAGACTAAAGATGACGTAGACAGTTTATTCGTCTTCTGCGCATGCGCCCAACACTGACCTACCTCAGAGGAACACAACTGTCAAAGTCAACTGGTGAACAGTTATGAAAGTGTTTGTTTATATCTTACTTTTGTAAGTGACAAGCACTACTGTATGAATAAAATACTNTGGTGAACAGTTATGAAAGTGTTTGTTTATATCTTACTTTTGTAAGTGACAAGCACTACTGTATGAATAAAATACTTTTACCAATTTGAATTTAATCAAACTGCAACTACAAATTGGCTGTAGGAAGTATACATACATCTCAAAGCATTTGTTTACGAATTAGTTTTCTAACGTAGAATCCAAACCACGCCGTTTTCGTTAACACGTGTTGGCAGAAATGCAGTTCAATGTCGGGACACGGTTGTGCGCAGTCAGCGACATCTCTTAGTCTGTGGTCGAAGGTCACGTGATCGCCTGACGGATCACGGGCGAGCCCAGCCGTAACGGAACACGGCGCGATGGTAGAGGTGACGACGGAGGTGATGGTGGCGTCCTTGAGTGTGTGTGCGGGCGTGGTCCCGTCTCCCCGCCCCCAGTCCCTCCTGCTGGCGGAGGGGGCGGGACCGCTCAACGCCTCGCCGACAGATAACCTTCCGCCGTGCCCCAGCTCTCCCCTCGAACCCCTCATATTCCGGTGCTCCAACCGCTCCCTCACTCCCGCTGGACACTTTGCGGCATTCCTATAGCGAATGTTTATTCTACTCAAGTCAGAAACGAAACGTGTTTTCTTATGGGGTAGTTTAGCACTGGGAAAATATTTCCGCCGCTAGGTAAGCAGTGTTCCAAAATGTACTGTCAAATGGGGTGACTTTAGCTCATTTTGTCTTAAAAACTGCAAAAACAGACCAACAACTGTAAGGCCATATTTATCCAATATTTTTATTGAATAGGAGAGATTCCAACTAACAATTTAACTTCCTATTTCAAAACTATAAAATTTTGCAAACGTTCAAAACTTTGTTTTCGTCACGCTAGCAGCTCTACCTAGTGGAATCAACTATCGCAAGTTTGTTTCTTTATACCATATGGGAGATAACGCCACGTGAATGTTTTTTCCAAGTGGTGGGACAAAGCTACCTCATGGTAGACAAAGTCACCCCGGTAGACGGTAACTTATAATTAGAATTTTAAGCTACGTGAATAATAAAAGAGAACGATTTTTCTTAATTAAGAAGTTCTTTTATATTTTATTTGTGATTATTACAATTATCTTGTTTTTTAACGTATAAAATTAAAAAATCCTGGTACATTGCCGACACTAGCGCTTACTTAGTGACGGAAATTTCCTATTTGCCAAACCTGTAGTACAAGTATAGGGGCCGCGGCGGCTGAGTGGTTAGACTGCTCGCCTCACACAGAGGCGAACCGGGTTCAATTCCCGACCGGGTCACTCCTGGATTTTCGCATGTTGGAATCGTGCCGGACGATGCCGCTGGTCGGCGGGCTTTCTCGGGGATCTCCCGTTTCCTCCACCCTTTCATTCCGGCGATGCTCCATACTCACCTCGCTTCACCCTCATCGGCTCTCAAGACCTCGACGTTAGGAGCCGCCCAAATCTCTTCACTCACGGCTATACTTATCTCGCACTTAATTCGTAATATTTTTTCTACTTACATAAGCGTGCTTAGAAACGCTCTACGCAAAATTAATTTGATTTTTACGGTTTGCTTTTGTAAACACTATTGGAGGGCACGAATAATAGCTAAGAAATAAAGTTAATACTCAAAATTTTGGCTGGGGAAAATATGTATCACAATTTGAGCAAAACGAATCTTTACGCACAAATGAATAGAGTTAGTGAGTGGATAGTATGGAGCATCGCCGGATTGAAAGGGTGGAGGAAACGGGAGATTCCCGAGAAAACCCGCCGACCAGCGGCATCGTCCGGAACGGTTCCCATATGCGAAAATCCTGAGTGACCCGGCCGGGGATTGAGCCCGGTTCGCCTTGGTGGGAGGCGAGCAGGTCAACCGCTCAGCCACTGCGGCTCCAAATTAATAGAATTTCTCAATTTACCGTCAGCTTAAAAGTGACCTTGGAACTGCAGCGCACACTCTGGCAGAAATCTTCCCTATTCCAAACTATCCCATAATAAATCTCGTTTTGTTCCTAAACTGAGTAGACTAAATCTCAACTATAATAACAGAGGAAAAAGCCAATGCACAACTAGTCGAGGCTTGAGCAATACTGTTGAGTTTAACCGAAAGGTCAATGATCACGCGAAAATTTTTCCAATTCCCTAAACAACAAGTAGAGATACTGGGAAACCAGGAAAATTTTTGCGGGCCAAAATATTTTCTAATACCCTAGCATCTTTTTCCTTCCGCGATTGGAAGATGCAGTTTTGTCGCGACCTAGTATTTTTTTNATATTTTCTAATACCCTAGCATCTTTTTCCTTCCGCGATTGGAAGATGCAGTTTTGTCGCGACCTAGTATTTTTTTAATTTCAGACAGATCGGAAACAGTCAGTGAGTACCCAGCCACTCACAGACTCAAGTGGGAACATGACTTCACGTGCAGACGAGAGCATGTAAGCAAGAACAATGTCTGACATTCCCGTGACAACAGACATTCGAGATGATGGTTTATCACGGGAATATTTGACTGCTTGCTAGGCTTCGACGTGNACATTCCCGTGACAACAGACATTCGAGATGATGGTTTATCACGGGAATATTTGACTGCTTGCTAGGCTTCGACGTGAAGTACACATGTCCAACAGTTTCCTTTCGTTCCTGTCCTTCGCGAGAAGATTCCACGACAACTTGTGTTCCAAACACTGTAGCTCAGACCTACTTTCGTGATTGGATGATTACAAGTGTCACGCATTGCAGGTGTCTGCCCGCGAATCACGGACACTCATTGTCGGAGTTACCTCATTCTGATTGGCCCAGTAAGGCAAGGAATTGTCCGTAACAAAGATACGTGGCCAATAACCAAAGGAAAGCTGCACGTATGTCATAGGTAGAGAGAGATCTGAAAAATTCGCTTATTCATTTTGAAACACGGTATAATTTAAAACACGTGTGTTGATATAACTTTAGCTATTGGTGCACACGGTGTTTGACACCTCCTGGAGAACGCTGGCTAAATCGCCGCCTTCCACTGTGACAGCAGACAACCAATGTGCATGTAATATCGGCATATTTGTACATGAGACTGTAGAGTCTAGCCTGCAGGTCGTTGAACTAGCGAATTTTTCCGGTCTCTAGTCATAGGATATTTGAATCTANAGACTGTAGAGTCTAGCCTGCAGGTCGTTGAACTAGCGAATTTTTCCGGTCTCTAGTCATAGGATATTTGAATCTAACCTTCACGTAAATATTTTCGCGATAAACATGTGGCCCTAGTATTGGTCGCCATGCTTGTATGAAGCGTAGACTAAAGATGGTATGGAGCTACTGCCCCATTTCACTGCACCAACGAGGACTCTGANCCATGCTTGTATGAAGCGTAGACTAAAGATGGTATGGAGCTACTGCCCCATTTCACTGCACCAACGAGGACTCTGACACTTTTGAGCAGAACGTTTGTGATTGGCCTGAAAAGAACTTCGCCCAGTCAAAACCTTGATCATCCAATCGTAGAAGGATAAACCAACTAGAGAGTTATCGAAAATATGTTGGCTCAAAAAGTTTTTACGCTTTTCCAGTGTATTGAAGCATTGTCCATTACTAGGGCCGCCTGTTTTCAGAGAAAACATTGCACGACTGGGTGTACTCCAAAACACGTTACTTCAGAGCCAGTATCTCGGTTGGATGGCTCTAACTATCACGCGTCTTGGGTGTCTGCCCGCCAATCACAGACGTGCAGTATCGGAGTAACCTATTTATTATTGGCCAGCCAAGTAAGACAATGCCTTCTCACAGAGACACGTCGTAAATGATCATAATAATACTGCTGGTATGCACGTAGGGCATTGAAACTTAGCATGTGCGGGAATATTATCTTGAGGAGGACCTATCCATCACCTCTAACGATAACCCATAACTATAGCCGCGGGTAGGCTTCATAGTCCTGTATACACTCGAGACACCATCGTTTACTTATTGGTAGAGACGATGGAAAATCGCGAACATTTTCTGAGCCAACATATATTCTATAACTCTCTAACCAGTTCATTCTTTCATGATTGGATGAACAAGGTTTTGATTCGTGTAAGTTGTTTGCAGGCTAATCACGAGCGTTCTGTCTTATAGTAGTACTTATCAGAATCCTCATTGGCCCAGTGAAGAGAGGTCGTGGCTTCATACGTGCACGACAGCCAATAAGCAAGGAAAANCCAGTATCTCGGTTGGATGGCTCTAACTATCACGCGTCTTGGGTGTCTGCCCGCCAATCACAGACGTGCAGTATCAGAGTAACCTATTTATTATTGGCCAGCCAAGTAAGACAATGCCTTCTCACAGACACACGTCGTAAATGATCATAATAATACTACTGGCATGCACGTAGGGCATTGAAACTTAGCATGTGCGGGAATATTATCTTGAGGAGGACCTATCCATCACCTCTAACGATAACCCATAACTATAGCCGCGGGTAGGCTTCATAGTCCTGTATACACTCGAGACACCATCGTTTACTTATTGGTAGAGACGATGGAAAATCGCGAACATTTTCTGAGCCAACATATATTCTATAACTCTCTAACCAGTTCATTCTTTCATGATTAGATGAACAAGGTTTTGATTCGTGTAAGTTGTTTGCAGGCTAATCACGAGCGTTCTGTCTTATAGTATCAGAATCCTCATTGGCCCAGTGAAGAGAGGTCGTGGCTTCATACGTGCACGACAGCCAATAAGCAAGGAAAACTGTCGGTTACGTGTGCAGTGCGCTGAACCCCAGCAAACAGCAACCTTTTCCCGCGATAAACCATCACCTCTGTTTATTGGTTGGTGTGGTAAAGCGAGACCTTCGTAAGGACTGTTCAACGCTAGGGATAGGAATATTTCGAGAATTCAATGCAGGAATTTCCGTATTTTCAGCAATTCATTGAAATTGCAAAAAAACATTTCCTTGCACGTTTCGGTGTGAATGATCTCTTTCTGTACGCGAGTTAGTTTTAATTATTCGTAAATTTCTAAAACAGTAACATTGCGAGTTTGACATGTATTTATGCAAAATTGTTTTGCTGGGAAAGAGTAATAATTGTTACTGGCTAAAAGTTGAACGGTATGGGGGTATAAATATAAAATAACAAATGTTTCGTGGCAAACGGCCTTACACGCGACGATATGCATATAACTTGTTTGCCGCCACTTCACGATATCCGCATTCTTGGAAGAACTGAGTGAGGAAATACGAAACACTTCACGAGCAGTCTCCATGAGATTCTCTGCGGCGTGATACCACACGTGAGCATCACTCGAAGTGTCAATCACTCAAGCGAGCACGGTGGAGTGTGTATTACTGTACGTAGGAGGGAACATCTGACAGGTAGGGACACTTTCAACCCGGCGTCACGGGCTATCGGCAGGAAGTCATGCTCTACAGTGGTCGGCGTTCGGCTGTTGTGTGGCCCAATGAGACGGTTGTAAATATGAACACAGAGACCAACAACATAGGCGGCTCATCTCTATCTTGTCTCATCACGATATTTCGAACGAAGAGCAACGGCAAACGCCGTTGGTCAGCGAGATTCCATTACGTTAGCAGGTTCTCATCACCGTGACATTGAACCATCTGCCCGAAATTATTCTAATCTCCCTCCTCTTGTTACGTACAGGGCAGTTATGTTAGTACAATCATGCATCTTTTTATTCATCGCAGTGTCACTGCACTCACCTATATGCGATAAAGCAAATAAAATTATAGAAGTTTTTATATATATTTCTTTAGAAATGAACACGGGCGCGCAGTTCATTGGAATACGTCTAAGAGAAAATAAAGTTTTTGTCGAAACAAAGTTATTGCCCAGACACGTGAGATTCAAACGAATACCTAATATTTCCACACGGATAAGCTGCTCTGTAAGGAACATGCATTCTAACACCTGTAGTTAAATTAAAGAGTTTGAAGCAGGAAATAAAATTATAGGGACATAATTTTTCTTTCGCTTGATAGAAACACCAGCAGAGATAGAAATTTATCATGGAATTTCCCTATAATTAGGACTAGGATATTCTGATATATCAAACGATGTAATTACAGAAGAGTTATGAAACTGAGTTTCGATGGAATAATTAATTTCACTGACACCTACTGCACAAACTGGCTGTTGTTTTATAGTGGAGTTCTTTAATTCTTCTACTTTTACAACAATGAGAGTGCATTCTATTTTAATAAAGTTTAAAAATCAAACGTAGGTAGTACGTAGTTTTTTTTTTTTTTACTGAATTCACAGCATGTACATTTTTTAGGTAAATTAAGTTATTAGTTTTTTTATGAGTTTACAATTATTCCTAATGATTACTGATCCCTTAATTAGTCTTTATAATACCATAACATTGAATAATAATGGTTAAGTGTATGACAAGGAATACTTGCCCAACTTTGCCATTTTAAAGAAGCAAACAAACAAATATGCTGGCTCCCTACACAGAAACTAACACGTTACTCGATCTTCAAAAATAAATACGAGCGAAAACATGACTACAAATGCGGGACTCGTCGCGGCCAGGCAATACCCAGTTTTCCGTCAACTCACTGAAGTCAAAGAAAGGCGGCGATAAAAAAAAAGAACACGTGAAATGTGAAGACTCAAGGCCTCTCTTTCTGTCGAGCGTTTTTTTTTTTCGCTCGCTCTCTCGCTATTTCCTCGGTAATAACACTCGCTTCTAAAAAGCAGAACAAGATGACCTTGACCGAAATCTCTGAAGAAAAAAAGTCGCTCGCAGAATTAAAACAAAGGCTGTCTCTTATTTTCACTTACAATTTTTATCGATTCTAAACTTTCGTCATTATGTTTTATTTTCTTTTTGAGCTAATGTAAACACAGAATACATTTTTCTCCTGCTATATAATAAATTCCCTACGTACATAATACTGGAAGCGTCTCCCGTGCGCTTGAAAACACGACGTGGCTTGTGGGCTGGGGTAACCTATATTATCTTCTTTCCCCACCCTTGGGGAGTTCGACCCTTCCCTTTGTCACAAACAGGCGGTTGGTGACGCTAGCAGGAGGTGGGAGGAGGCAGCTCGACCCTAACAAATTTACCTCGCTCAGGGTAGGGCATTGTAAGCAACTGCCAATCAGCTATTTCCGTGGCAGCCGGCGGGCCGCACCAGGCGGCCGTCTGCATCCGACGTTAACGCCCCAAATAGTTCCTGCACTCCGCGCCATCTACACGGCGCGAACGCCAACTTCTCCTCGACCCAGCAACTAAAAAATACTTAATAGATAAAACTACGCTCGGCTGCAGTGCGATAGCGAGCTGGGACCGGGTTTTTAGCGAACACGACTGGTTATTGATCCGCGGATGAATACACACGCCAGCTTTTGTCTGGGTTCGTCGCGGAGCAGTGTGTGTTCGTCACGAGCTGACGTAATGTTACCTGCGCGCGGTTTACGTGACCCGAAAAGCACGTTTCCTCGGGCAGGAGGCCTCGAATGATGTCCACGACGTCTAGCAAGACAAAGTCAGAGTACATCTTGCCGCACACGGTGGCTCAGGTAGGTGCAGTCAGTTTCGGGGCGGGGTGACGGGAAAGTGGGAGTTCCTTGTTGGTAACTTCTGGCAAGGCGCGCGCGTAACGACCGGGCTCCCCCCAGGGCTGGCCAAAGTCGCGGCCCGGCCTGTGTGTGGTTCGATACGCATCCCCTTGCTCCCTGACACCCCGCTGTGTTTTTTTTTGTCCGCGTGGCCCCGCCTCGCTCAGGAGGTACAGCCGTCCCCCTTGGCGCTGCTCGCCGCCACTTGCAGCAAGATCGGCTCCGTGGCGACGCACGACCAAACGCAGGAAGGCGTCTCACCGCAGGCGCAGCAACAACAGCCCATCCGCATCATCAACGCCGCAGTGTTGCAGCAGCTGCAGACGGCGACGGAGGGCGGCAGCATCGTGGCGGGCCACCAAGCACAGAGAGACCCTCTGGCACTGCCCCCCACCAGCCTGCCTCAGGTCATCACGCTCTCACAGCTGCAGAACTATCTGCCCGTACAACAGCAGCACGCCACGTCGTCGGCGGACAACGGCGTCCCGCAACCTGGCGTCAAGACATTCGCCTCGTCGTCGTCGGGGGTGACACCCACCGTCGTGTCCGTGCACGGCGTCCCGGCGCAGTTCCTGCAGGTGAGTCCCTCCGCCCCGCCCCGCCTCTTGTAGTATACCACCGCCTACCGTCCTTGCCGTCACGTCACTGGATGTGGGGGGCGGCAGGGGGCGGGGACGGCCCAGCCCTAGGGGTACGCCCCTCCGCGCAATCACACGATGTGCCCAACATCACTTCTCACCCCATCATCAAACTCATTGTTTATCTTCTTAATCAATATCCAACTATACTTTAATACATTTTATCTACTAATTTTTCACACGGTTACACATACATTTCATGTACTATATTTCCACACGGTTACAATAATAAACTGCTTTAACATAGCAAGTATAATACTAAACGTGAATCCGTATAAACATAACCTCAACATTGTAGGAGAGTGGAATCGTTTCCTGCAGCTGTCGCGCATAGTTTTCTTTTTTTCGAAGCAGGTGGCGACGTGCACCTGCCTCAATAATGACAGGCTATTAAAAAGACCACATGAATTTATAACATCTGGATCTTGCCGCGTTTTAACAGAATTTTGCGACGAAATGTACTTACATACGTAACGTTTCCTATCTCGTGAAATACGGAGAGTATAACCTCAAATGTATGATTTGTGGTGATTAACAAGTTTATTTTATGAGCTTAGCTGGCAATGAAGGTGTTAAATAATGTAATGAGACCGCGCAGTTGTAGTTTAACACGTACGTACCGTTACCGTTATCCAATAAAGAAACAGTTACGATATATCATGGTCCTGCCGTTTGGTTGCAAAATTAATGACGTGTGCTTTTGACAAATAACAATTATGCAGCTCGCAGAGTCGATAACGATACATTGGAAGGTGATTAATATACCAATAGTTCAATAGCTTTGCGTTTTATATTAAATAATAAAGGAAATTAAATTCTGTGAGAGTCGATTATGAGTACGTATTTAAACATCGGATTTCGCTGATGAAAACGACTTAACTTACCCTGTTTCAAAAATGATTTACGACTGTATTTTATTTGCTCCAGTTTCAAAAGTGATATAGGCCTATATTTTTTTTGTTTCAATTTCTTGAAGTTACGTTCATAGCTTAAGTGTTGGCACTTAATAGATGTTTTTTCTTGAAAAATGTTTTGAATTAGCTGGGAACATAGAGAACTCCGTAGTCACTATTAAAAACAACAGTGAAATTTTAACCACAGTTTCTTGTTAAAATGCATTCTCCTTTTTGCATTTCACTTTTCAAATATTAAAAATTTCTTTTTAAAGAAGGCCTACATTACTTGGCGTTTTTCAACCTTTTAGCTCGTTGTTTCCTGTTATGTTTTATAATGGTGGTTAACTCCATGCTTGTCTAAAACAACTTTCTTTAAATTATAACTTACACATATTTCTCAACATTATTTATTATAGTTTTATTTATGGAAAACTTGGCATATTCATTGAACCTTTAAGAATATGTTTTCATGAATATCTTTTAATGCAGCATATGAATTGAGCTTCAACTGCCACATGCATTTAGATCGCGACATTACATGAAACAGGCTAATTGGCAGTTTGGTAATAAACATTGCTAATCAGTATTGTTCAATTTTGATTGTATTCACTTTGGGAAGCTCGATACTTTTAGTTTGGCAACTAAACATTATCGCCTCCAGAGTGCACTGGTCTTGCATGTGTACCAGATTTTTCCATTTTGCACTTCAGTAAATAGAATAATTGCAGTTTTCATCAAATAAATATAATTGCGTAAAATCTTTCTATTTGTATTGTGTTATAACCTACATAAAGAATAAACTGTGTTCTTAGTTCTTGAGTGGAAGTATAATGAAATATGTCCACACGTTTAATATTCTGTCATAAAACTGGGTTGAGCAAAATGTTGACTTACACAATGCAATTTATTTAAAACTAATTAAAAAAATAAAGAGCATGTTTAAGAATATTTAAATATATTTTTTTGGCTTTCTACAGTTTTCGTAATGGATAGGAGAAAAGAACAGTTTCTTTTGATTACTGCTATATTTAATTCACACTTATATTCGTAACATTTTTCCATAAGCTTGCTTATCAGTACTCAGTGCCAAATATTTGCTATTTTCTCTTGTAAACACCACAGGACTCTGCATATNGGCTTTCTACAGTTTTCGTAATGGATAGGAGAAAAGAACAGTTTCTTTTGATTACTGCTATATTTAATTCACACTTATATTCGTAACATTTTCCCATAAGCTTGCTTATCAGTACTCAGTGCCAAATATTTGCTATTTTCTCTTGTAAACACCACAGGACTCTGCATATAATAGTTACAAAATAAAGTAATGACTTAAAATTTTGGTTGGGTAATGTAGATATCACAATTTGAACCAAACACTTAACTTTTACACACATACAAACATAATTCCTCCATGGGCTACCAGCTTGAAAGCGACCTCTTTGTAACAGCAGCGCACCTGGTGGTGTGAATATTCCCTCTGCAGAACTCCCCCATCTCCCGTAAGGAACGTAGAGTGAATGTGGGGTGGAGCGATCTCGCTTGCTGCGCAGAATCAGTCTTCACATCCCAACATTGAACTGCCAATACGACTGTCGTAAACAATGTCGATAGGTATTGAGGTTAGAACACTGTAAACAAATGCTTTGAGATGTCTGTATACTTCCTCCAGCCAATTTGTAATCCATTTTGATTAAATTCATATTGGTAAAAGTATTTTATTTGTATAAAAGTGCATGTATTTTGAAAATTAAGAAAGACGTTCATCACTGTTGACCGCGTGACTTTGGCAGTTGTGTNTGTATAAAAGTGCATGTATTTTGAAAATTAAGAAAGACGTTCATCACTGTTGACCGCGTGACTTTGGCAGTTGTGTTGGTTTCGGGTAGATCAGTGTTGGGTGCGTGCGCAGAAGATGAAGAATCGTTTTACATCATCTTTAGTCTATAAGGAATCTGGTTTTGTTCTCAACCTTGAGCGGAATAAACCCTAGTATTGCTAACCAGTTTTAATTTTTAAAGGGAATTAGGGTAGAGTGCACATATGAGCTGCGCAGTTCCAAAATTGGACTTCTTTTATTTGCCAACAGCACTATAAATAAATGTGGATAACATTTGAGGTTAGAGAATAGTTTATATAATTAAGTGCTTTGATCTGTTTTCACATTTCCTCTGTCCCAGTTTTAATGTAACTACGTAGTATATACGTACCAAACATTTGTCAAAATATCTTATAAAAATATTTGGTCTGTTGAAAAAGCAAATTTTAAATGATTATGGTAATCACTGTTAACCGTGTGATTTTGACAGTTCTATTAGCGACCGGAGAGTAATTGTGACCATGTGCAGAAGACAAAAATCTTTCTACGTCATCTTTAGTCTGTGATTCTGTTGTCTGGTTTGAATGTGTTTGTTGGTTCTCGAGCTAGGTGTAGTGAAATCCTTATGAGAAAATGAGAAAATAATTTGCAGAAGACCTGAAACGTGTTGGTTGATTTAGGAGAGTCCATTACCGCTGCATGAGGGGGTGGGGTGGTTCAGTTCAGTAGTGACAGCTGCCGAGAGCGTGTGGGCGAGAGCTGCACTATGTATTAGGAAATTATGATTGCAATTTTATATATATTATATATATACACTCTGAATATTGTATTTACATTTTTTAATGATGGTTTTATAGTATATTAAATTGTTTAATAGGATGATCATTTTTTTACTTTTATGTCTTTTAATGTGAATATTGTCTCTCATTTGTAATTTGACTCTTTACATATCACCGAGCTTATTTGCTCTCATGGAATTAAATGGAATATAAGTAATAAATAAACATAGATTGCGTAGTACAACATTGTTAAAAACTTTAAATAGGTTCATGTATTATTATTTTTTTACATTAATAATTGTAGAAAAATCAATTTGACAAGAGAATAAAATTTTCGTAATGTTGCCAAAGGCTAGCTGAGTATGTATAACGTCTGTAAAAAGTACATTTTCCTTTAGCAGTGATGCGTAATCATAAACTGGTGCGGCATGTAAAACATTTCACCCCGCCCCGTAAAAATTGAACATACAAAAGAATTGTGTGTGGAACATTAAAATGTAATATTTTCTGTAGGCTTTGCTAGTGTAAATATAAATTTTTTTTCTTTAAAAAAATCACATTTTTAGGGTAGTTTTTAACATTCCATGTTCCAGCAGGTTTTTTTTTTGTTGTAAAAATCAGTTGTGAGATCTTAATTTTTTTACAGGTCAACCATAATGCATTGATGGAATATGACAATTCCATAGGAATCCCCACAATGTGTAGAACTAATGAAGAAATTATTTTTAATTTTTAAAAATAACATTAGAGAACGAGCAAGTTGAGTGACGAGTTGCGTTCACTCTTTCNGTGCGGCATGTAAAACATTTCACCCCGCCCCGTAAAAATTGAACATACAAAAGAATTGTGTGTGGAACATTAAAATTTAATATTTTCTGTAGGCTTTGCTAGTGTAAATATAAATTTTTTTTCTTTAAAAAAATCACATTTTTAGGGTAGTTTTTAACATTCCATGTTCCAGCAGGTTTTTTTTTGTTGTAAAAATCAGTTGTGAGATCTTAATTTTTTTACAGGTCAACCATAATGCATTGATGGAATATGACAATTCCATAGGAATCCCCACAATGTGTAGAACTAATAAAGAAATTATTTTTAATTTTTAAAAATAACATTAGAGAACGAGCAAGTTGAGTGACGAGTTGCGTTCACTCTTTCNGAAGAAATTATTTTTAATTTTTAAAAATAACATTAGAGAACGAGCAAGTTGAGTGACGAGTTGCGTTCACTCTTTCACTGTTAGCGATGCACTCCGTGCGTCTAGATGGGTGCAAGATGGCCGTTACTGGTTAAATGGCCATACTCTATATACACAGCTCTAGTGTCACGTGGTTTCCCCCCCTCCAGCATGCGCTTGGAAGAGCCTTCCCTCCCTTAAAGATGCGCAAAGATTATTCACTTATTTGAACTTTACTATACTGAATATCCTAGCCACAATGCATTATTTGTTCCTTCCACCTTTTTGCCAGGTGTCTCTTAATTTTTAAAGTAATTTCTTTTGTGTGAAATTGCAATTTTTTNTTTGTTCCTTCCACCTTTTTGCCAGGTGTCTCTTAATTTTTAAAGTAATTTCTTTTGTGTGAAATTGCAATTTTTTCACCCATTAAGCCTACTGCAGTGATTTTTTTTTTTTAATGCAACTTACTTGTGCTGAATGCATTTTTTTTAATCAACTTCTAAATTTGTTAGTTGGTAGAAGTATAATAAACTTAATATATTTTATTATATTTTCTGACAGTGAGTATCCAGTTCTTGACATTTGACCTTACGGCAAGCTGACCCAAAGCTGACAGACAGAGTGTGTAGGCAGAGCTGTTCTGAGACCAGTGCATTCTAAACACTCTGTCTGTCCTCTGGTAGTGTTTTGGTTTACTTGCGATATTGGTAGGTTTTACTTCAGCTACTGTCAACAGACAAGTGTTTAGCAGTCGTTACAACACACCAGTGCGTTAGTACCTAAAATATTGAAATATGAAATTAAGGAACTCCAGTGTTAAAACTTGGTTTTGCAATAACATCTTCGAAATACTTGAATATCATATAAAAGACTATAATAATGTTATACGAGACTGCTCTACGTCTTTCCCTTGCCCCGTCCTGTTCGGGCATGCGAAGCACGGCGTCTCGAGAGCACCAGCTGTAACTGGAGAAGCGCGCGGAGAATTACAAAGGGGATCGCCACGCCACTCGAACGTGTACTGAGATAAGCGTACTGCTGCCTCTTGCCCTCGAGGATTGAATGTCTTGGGGTTTTCATTGCAAGAATGTTCTGGCTATCGCTCTCGTCTCTCTCAGCGTGGCTCGAGGTGCATTCTGTATTGGGCCAGTTGATCCACATAAGCTGCAGCAGGCCTCCGAGTCTGGAGCGTCAAACACCAGGTGTGCGGTGGCAGCAAAGCAACGAGCTGTGACAACAGTGACCAGCGAGAGCAAGGAACGGCAGAGCGGAGAGCGAGACTGTGTGTGGGACTTCGTGCGTGAGTCACAGACATTTGGAATTATGGCAATTGACACTTTGATCGAATATGTGTAAATAAGTGCAGATTAAATGACTAGCAAGCATAAATACAGTGGTAAGGACGTTAATTAGTACTGAGATTGGTATCAAATATTGCACACACTGAGAATAAGTATTGATAGTAGAGATGGTTAGTTAANGAGAATAAGTATTGATAGTAGAGATGGTTAGTTAAATGTTGTACATAATAGCTGCGTGTATTTTGTAGTATTATAAATTCCTCTATACCTCTCGAACTGGTAACACCGATGTCAGAAGAGGGGTTGGGTTATTTATCTGTAAATAAAGTTAGGAAATATATTAGTAATATGAAAAAGTAATTATAGTAGCTGTAGGCTGAAAACTTAAGTGCCTTTATCGCAAGCATCACAGTGAATGCTAACAAGGAGAATGTCAGCAGAACTGGAAGCACTGTGAGTATCAATCGAGGGGCTAAATAGCTGGAGGGAGTACGTAAATAACCAAATAAGTAGTGCAAAAGAAAATGTGAAAAGCATGAATGACAGTGTGAAGAGTGTTAGCAAGAATGTATATAGAAAACAACTAAGGTCATTTAGTAGACAAGAAAATAAAGACAATGTAGATAGGAAAATAAAAGGCATTTGTGAGATAGTTAATATGAGTATTGACAGTGTGGACAAGAAAATTGACAGCATAAATGAAATAAATGGATAATGTAAATGAAAGAGTGGACAGTGTTGAGAATTAAATAAAACAGGAAATAATTGCTTTGCAGAAAGAATGGCAGGAATTTCTTCAGCAGTGGAATACTAATGATTGTGGGATAGTTGAAGAACGTGGTTCTAGTATCACCGCACCGGCAGTCAAGATAAGTGGGGATGCAGGGCAAATCGTAACCATTACAGCAACCTTGGAGAGCAGACCTGCAGCATTGGTGCCAGGCACCCAGAATACGGGAAGGGGGCTACAATTAAGCCTGCCCTTTACAATGGTCCGACTCCATGGCAAGAGTACCAGCATCAGTTTGAGATAGTTGTCACCCTCAATTGGCTGTTCATATGAACAGCGGGCTTACTATCTCACAGCTTAGCATGCTATGATCTCTGCGAGAGTGACATTTGCTGGAGTACCCAACACTGGCGCCCGAGCCTTGGAGGTGGAATCGGCAAAGTTGAAGCCGACACCCAGACGTCTGGTGAGAGCAGTGATGTTAAGCAAGGACGATGACAACAGCATCAAGAAGAGGCTGAAGGAAGTTGGAGGCCACTATGAAAGACATCGCTACCAGAGTCTTTACTAGGGAGTTCCACTTTTGTCCAACTAAGCATTGGGAGTATTGCAGAAGAGGACATTTGAGAGCTCAGTGTCCTCAAAGGAATTGCAGGATGTGACAGCCAGAAGTGAATAAGACAGAGAGTATTTTGAGGAGGCTGGAGTTGGTGGTGGGAGAACTGCTGAACAGCATAGGGGCAGCGAAACCCGTCCCTCGTCGACGTAGACACAGAATGGTGGAGCTGTGGGAAGGAGGGACACTTATAAGCCTGGTGTCCAAGGATGTCATTCTACACCAATCATCGAGAAACAGGCCAGAGGACAGCCTCACCAATTGTGAAATCTAGCAACAACATTCATGGTAATCCAATGTGCAGTCAAATCACAACTATAGAGAGCAATGGAATGGAAGAAAGATTGCTTCCTATCAGTAAGAAGAAGAACCTAGACACAGGAGTCGTGCTGCCCAAGAAGACTCTCGGTGGATAATGTGGACAAGATGAGAGAAGTCCAACTAAGCAATGAAGTAGCATGCATGCATCTGGAGGAAAGAAAGCGTGTCAGAAATGAGCAGATGAGGAACATACTGCGGTGTCAGTTGGCATTAAGAGGAACTCTCGAGATTTGCTGGTGAGACAGTCAGAGGACAGTTAGTGTGGTTGTAAGACACTAAACATCGTAAAGACGTCATAGCACGAGGGATATTGGGAATGCATTTGTCAATGATACGTCCTTCCATATTCATCACTGTGGCTCCCTGGTTGAAAAGTCCATGGTGGTCCACATTGACTGACTGACACTCTACAAAGGTTAATATGTTGCAGAGTCTATTCTGGGTGAACGGACTTGAGGAGGGTGCAGTGTTACATGAGACTGCTCTGCATCCTTTCCCTTGCTCCATCCCCTTTGGGCGTGCAAAGCACGGTGTTTCAAGCACTTCACTGGTAACCTGAGAACCATGCTGAGAATTACAAAGCGGGCCGCCACACCACTCAAACGTGTACTGTGAAAAGCCTATCAGGACTCGTGGTGCCTCGTGAATGTCTTGGGTTATTGTTGCAAGAATGTTCTGGTATTGTCTTTGCCCATTCTCAGCATGACTGAGGGTGCGGAGAACCTTCCGGACCATGCTGGTTGATCTATATAAGCAACGGCGGGCCTTTGAGTCCAGAGTTTGGACCCTCGTATGGCCTTAAACACCTGGTGTGTGGAACCAGTGAAGTGACAAGCAGCAATGAGAGTGAAGTCTGCAAGCATCGGTACAGTGGAGAGTGAGACTAACCAGTGGAACTGTGGGACTGGATGCGTAAGTGACAGACATTTGGAATGATGGCAGTAGACAATTTGATTCAATATCTGTAAATAATGAGTGCTGATTTAATGACTGTAGTAAGTATAGAGACACTGATGAGGACTTCAATTAATATTGTTATACAATTATGGGTATCTGAGTTTGTGAGGAATGGAGGTCTTAATAAAAATAAAATCACTAAATTTGATTTTTTTAAATTTATTGACACAGCTATTATTTACAGCATTAAATTATCCATCTCTACTATTACTCTTTTTATTTCTCAGTGAACACAATATTTAATGTCTGTTTCATTTCTAATTAACATCCTTCTTAATGTCTCTGTTTGGTTACAGTCAATTAACTCATACTCATCATTAACACATGTTTAGTCTATCTGTTGCCATCATTTGCAGTGTCTTTCACTCACGCATCCAGTCCATTGGTCCAGCCTGCCAGTCGCACTATTCGCTGCGCCGATGCTCGCAGTAGCAGATTATCCTCCTGCTGGTCACTTCTCTCGCCGCGCACTTCTCTTCTCGCTAGTCTATCGCTGAAACTCATCCATTCGACAACTGCTGCTCGGAGGCCCGACGCATCTTTTACAGCCGCTGGCCTTGAACTGGAAGGTTCGCCGTACCTCGAGTCTAGCTGAGAGAAGTGAGGTCAGTAATCCAGAGCATTCTTCAGATGTCTCAAAGACACCCGATACCCAAGTTCGGGAGCGGAATGCACCCTGCTAGGCATAACAGGCACGCTTTGTGGAAAAACTGCAGATTCTCCGGTTGCAACTGATAGCGCGTGCGCATCAATAAATCGTCCAATTACTCTGTCCTTCACTTACACTTACACTTACACGTGCTCGCGTGGGGCAAAACAGTGAGCGCATAACAATATTAAGATTTACATTAAATGTTACAGTCACTGAGAATAAGTGTTAATAGTAGAGATACGTTATCTTATTCTTGTAAATAATAGCTGCGTGTGTTTTCATTATAAATAAATCTAAAAAAAATGGATTTAGTTCTTTTATTTTTATAACGACCTCCATCTGTCACATACTCAAATATACCATCAGGTGACTTCCTTATGCTTTCAGCGCATTGCATTTCATCCAATCGTAGGCTGTGTTCAAATTGACCATTTTGTATTTTGGTATTTAATAGTTTTCAATTCGGATGTCGTCGATAGGCACCTGCTCAGAGATGTTTGCGATTTGGTAATTTAGTATTTCAGTAAGTTTCGTTACATGCTAAAAGCTAAATACCATAATACCAAACACGTTATCATTTTGTAGACTAATTCAGGTCATATGACCTTTTTAAATTAAACTAAAAGTGCCAATGGGAACGCTGTCTTGGTTGTCAGTTGCTGTTGTGGACCTGCAGTGTGAGGAAGTGAGGTGAAACTGCCCACCCAGACAGCTGGAACGCATCCACTTGTATGCACTACTATGCCGCAGCCTTGCGTACTTTTTATTATTAGTTTTAGCAGCTGTAACTATACTAATAAAACAATTCCTAGAAAATTTACACATAAGAAATATTTAATGTCGCTATATTAAGTTAGCCCAAGCAGTTATAACAGCATCTGTAACAAGGAAAATACAGTAATCAAGAAGGTAAAAGAACGTAGTGTGAAGACCACTGCACAGAAGAAATAAACAAACGTGGAAAATGTTCACCCAACAAGTAACTGTGATGTCAACATCCAATTTGTAAATATTAGTACTGCTCCACAAACTGAAAGAAAGGCCTCGTGATTGAGCACCGTAGTCGCCTTCAATGTGACGTGTGTTACTGAGTTGCCAGGCTGAGGGCATGGTTGGAGGGATAGTGGGGGAGCCTGTTTCACAACATACACATACGTATTACTGCCACCAACAAACTAGCAATTATTGTAACATATTTTCTCATTCTTCAAACCATTTCCTCGATTCTGCTGTTACGCCTGTTGTCAAGTGTGCTTTTGCTGTTGGTATTAATTCTTATTATTGACTACAGGTAGTTAGGAAAAGTCTCCAGTTTGCATGTAATCCGCTTGTACTGTCTGCGTGACCTTGAAGCTGCTGCGGTTGATTATCTTGGGGTTTCACTTCAGCAGTTTGTCAGTAGTAATGGTGAGAGTAATTTTCAATAATCTTGTTTTATTGCTTTCAACTTTGGTTATACTGTTTTCAAGGAAAATTATAGTGGAAAATTTAGTCTGCTGCACCTTTAGTTTGTTGAGGTGAATGCCAATCTCAACAGTACTGAATCATTAAAATACATTTTTGATATATTGCAGTTGATGTTGAAAATCTTCCNCCGTAGTCGCCTTCAATGTGACGTGTGTTACTGAGTTGCCAGGCTGAGGGCATGGTTGGAGGGATAGTGGGGGAGCGTGTTTCACAACATACACGTACGTATTACTACCACCAACAAACTAGCAATTATTGTAACATATTTTCTCATTCTTCAAACCATTTCCTCGATTCTGCTGTTACGCCTGTTGTCAAGTGTGCTTTTGCTGTTGGTATTCATTCTTATTATTGACTACAGGTAGTTAGGAAAAGTCTCCAGTTTGCATGTAATCCGCTTGTACTGTCTGCGTGACCTTGAAGCTGCTGCCGTTGATTATCTTGGGGTTTCACTTCAGCAGTTTGTCAGTAGTAATGGTGAGAGTCATTTTCAATAATCTTGTTTTATTGCTTTCAACTTTGGTTATACTGTTTTCAAGGAAAATTATAGTGGAAAATTTAGTCTGCTGCACCTTATTAGTTTGTTGAGATGAATGCCAATCTCAACAGTACTGAATCATTAAAATACATTTTTGATATATTGCAGTTGATGTTGAAAATCTTCCAACTGTTATTCTGGAGCCTTTTTAAAACACCTGACAGGTGAATTACAATAATTATGAACTTACAATATTCTTTGCTGTATGCCATTGTGGTATTGAAATGTACATTTACTACAGTCACCGCCCCTAGAGTGGATACGTGCGGCAGTTGGATACATCGTTGAGTCAGAGACGACTGTGGAGCATCGTCCCATAGTTGTCCGAGGTACCACTGCGGACAATGTGGTCTTGTTAATAGCTGAATTAATAACAATCATCTTGTCTTTGATTTTCTCTCGATGTTCTCTTAGAATGGTACCTCATACATTGGCACTGATTAACATCTCAGTGGGTCTGTTGCTATTCAAAATCAAACAAACCTTTTTCTTTTAGTCAAGCAGACTTTGGACCTGTAGTAAGTGACGACGTTTGCACCTAACAACTCCATTCCGCAAGAAAAGTGAACTGTAGGTATTTTACAAATTAATACTAATACGTAATTATTATAATTGTCAAATATTTATTAAGAAACTGAATAAAAATTACGCACATCATTTGTTCTGTTATATTTTTCACAACTAGCAGCCAGAAAAGAGAAATGAAAGTGCAGAGATAAAGTAAAGTAATTTTATTTTACATTATACCGCTTAGTCACATGCGGCCGCTCTGCATCCTTTCCCTTCTCCCCCTCCCCCTGTCTCGGGGGTGTGAGGTCTATCTCCAGCAATGGGAGAGGAGCACAAACGAGCTGCCACTTAGCACTCGATATGTACCAGCACGGTGTTCCAAGGACATTGCTAATAACCGAAGACCAGCATGCGCGAAGGTACAAACAAGCTGCCTGCGGAAGATTGACACATGCCCCAAAAAGCCTGTTTGGATTCGTGCCACTTCCTGTCTTTGAGGATCGAATGTCTGGGGTTATCATTACAAGAATGTTCTGGTCATCGCCCCTCCCCTCCCTCAGCACTACTCAGGGTGTGGAGGAACCTAGATCTGGCCGGCTGGTCTATATAAGTTTAGCAGGCCTCCGAGTTGACAGTTTGGAGTCTGAACGTGCGGTGGAACGANATGTCTGGGGTTATCATTACAAGAATGTTCTGGTCATCGCCCCTCCCCTCCCTCAGCACTACTCAGGGTGTGGAGGAACCTAGATCTGGCCGGCTGGTCTATATAAGCTTAGCAGGCCTCCGAGTTGACAGTTTGGAGTCTGAACCTCCCTCAGCACTACTCAGGGTGTGGAGGAACCTAGATCTGGCCGGCTGGTCTATATAGGCCTCCGAGTTGACAGTTTGGAGTCTGAACGTGCGGTGGAACGACAACAGTGATCAGAAACTGCGAGCGTCTGCGTAGTGGAGAATGAGACAGGTGGGCAGGACCATTGAACTGGATGTGTGAGTGATGGACATTTGGAACATGGTAATAGAACAAGTGTGAGTTCGGTGACTGTAACCAATATAAAGACGGTGGTAAGGAATTCAATTAAAGAATTGAGATTGACATTAAATATTGTGCTCACTGAGAATAACAAGTGCTATGGGCAGTTCACGGTAAAATGAGCACTTTTGAATTTGAAATAATAGTCAATAAATACATTTTTATTAGCCTTAGGCGTTGACTTCAGAGTACGGTGGAATACACACACTGTGTTTATTACTTACATGGTAATATTTATTTAAAAAGGTGGTCGAAGGATAAAAAATGGCTGAAAGGAAAAAGTAACTAGAGCCTCAAAAGTGCTCTCTTTACTGTGAACAGCAAATAACAGTAGAGATAGGTAGTTTACTGTTGTAAATAATAGCTGTGTGCTTTTTTACAGAATTATAACAAAATAAAAAAATTAAATTTAGTTCTTTAATTTTTATGAAGACCTCCATCCATTACAAAATTGAATATGTCCCTGGTGACTTGTAACAATACATCCTCACAGAAGAGTGGCCGTTAGTTTGCCATACAAGGCTTACAAAAAATAAGATTCTAAATAATTGTAAAGCAAAATAAAAAATCTGAATTCCCTCGGTGGTGGAGTGGACCATACGTATCAAAAATTATTGAAAATAATTGTTAAGGTCCAAATTATTGTTAGGAACTATCAGGAGACATTTAAATTTGTCTTATATGTTTTATACAGTTAATGTATTTTCTTGCCAGGAAGTCATAAGGTGGTACCTTTATCATTTTGCTGTGTATTTATCTGTCTTATCAGAAGTCAACGTGTTGAAATAGTTCTGTGAGCCTACAACTGCTGGTCACATAGTGAAGGCCTTCTCACTACTGGGGAAAATGTGTTTATATATCAACTGTATTACGTACAAAGAAAACAGCAAGTTTGTTATACGTATTGCGTCTTTGTTCCCTTCTTCTGGTACGTCATTACCAGGAAATTACTACATTAACAGAGACCCTAGAAAGGAACCATTGGATAGTTTCTGGAAAATAAAGAAATAATACTTAGACGTACATAGTAGAAGTATGTACATTTGATACTAATGTACATTCTTATTTGGCAGACGTAGTTTCTGTTGTTTTGTCATTTTTGTGGACAGAATAAAAGTGGAAACTAAGGACACACGTAATTAAACTGTTAGGACTGTGTTTGTTATTGTAATGTTGGTAAGTGCCGTACTGTGCTCACTTTTTTCAGTAAAACTCGACAGTATGTGTCTTACAGCCTCAGGTGAAACTTTAAGACCAACTACTATTTAATTGTTTACAATTTTTGCAATGAGGAAAACACGTTTCTCTGAAATTAAATGTGCTAGTATACATACCATTCACGGTTACTTCCAACTTTTCTGAAGGCCTGCAGAAGTTCTACTTCCAGGATATTCCTCCGCCTCGTACAAACAAAGCTTAGAAAATGTACAGCAAAGGGACAGCACACCATATTTGTGCGCTTTCAGCTTAATAATATTTTGCATGAAAACTATTTCTTACTAACCATTACCAACATACCTATTTTCTCCCTGCTTATTCATGTTAGTTATAAATAACATATTATAATATATAGATAAAACATTAGTAAAAAAACCCAATTTAATCAAAAATAAAATTCTTTTATATTCACAGAAGTACAAAACGATTGTGATACATAAGATAATTAAGAAACAACCGAACATGTAATATATGGTGTGATTTTTCGAAGGTTTGATTCAAAACGTATGAAGAAACTGTGAAACACTGATCTCTTCAATTATGCTGCAGACATTAAGATGTACAAGTTAACACGTATTAAATTTGACTTGCTCATGAACATTCCTTGGTGTATGTTGCCAGTGTGATTCCTTAGCTTCTTGATACATTTGAAGTTAGAACTTCATCCAGGCAGTTTCAACTCAGGTTAGCTGTTTCGACAGAGGCTTCTTTAGTTGCAGGAGTTCTTACCTTGCTTTCTGAAACTACGCTAACAGGTCTTCTGTGAAATTGTTTTTTTTTTTTTTTGTGATTTTTTGAATAACCTATCTTTGAATTGCAGCTTAAAATGCTTGACATGGTTTTGGGCCAATGGTTTCATGACAGATCACGAACTGTGCTGTTTCTTTTATTTAAGTTTCCTACATTTTTGTAAGTCTTGACGCCAGTAACTTGGTGTTTAACGTACGCGCTCAATTTTTTCCCATCCGGTATTACAAAAAACAAGAACTTTGTAAATGCCAATGAAAAAACTATTTGTCTAAAAAAATTGTCTTTTAACTTTTACTCGTCTAGGGATCGCCATTTAGGACATTAGGGACATTAGTTCTGAACTATTTTTTGGCTACGCCTGGCTTGTCTCAAACAAATGCAGTGAGATTTGATAAATATCGGTTATACGGATATAATTTAAGTCAAAACTTCTACTGTACCTAGCTAAGATTTTCCAGCGTTCAAAATTACACATTTTTCATATCAGCCTTCTAGTTTAAAAAAAAATTAACGATTATATTTTAATACAAGTTTAAGGTACACTATGGCCATCTGGACTCCCATTGCTTTTGGTTCCAGAGATGACAGTTGTGTAATTATCTAGGGTGTTGAACCTTCCTTTGCTCTTCATCAATTTCTGGTTCACAGCTGGTGGAATTATTTTCACCTTTCAGTAGTATGGCGAATAGTAGATGTTTGTCTGTTTTGTTGGACTTGATGTTTGTTTGTCAAACAATGTTCCAGCTGATCCCAAAGCAGTTGTGTTGGGTTTCAGTCAGGGCTTTGAGCGAGCCATTTTGATGATCCCACATGATTGTCTACAAACCACAATGTAATGGCCCTTTCCTTTATGGACATGAGAATTATTGTGCTGATGCAGGGAAGTGCGTATTACAAACTGTTGCTGTAGTATGGGAAGTCTGTTATCGGACAGAATGTTCTGGTACCTGCCAGAGTTTGGCTGGCCATCTTTTGAAAGTAATGGGCCAAGGACAAACCAAGACCTTGGCCAACTCACTCAGGTAAACACACACGCATCTACCAGGTCCACACGTCTATCCAAGTGTCCAATCACGTACCACGAGCCATTATTCTGTAAAACCTTTGTCCACTGCTCCTTAGTCCAATGGCAGTGTGATTTACAGAGTTCCAAGACACATCAGGCATAACCATGAGAGACAGGTGCTATTGTCTCTCAGCAAGGAACCCCATCTCTGGCTTCTGTAGTTGGGCTGTGATGCAATTCTCTTCTGTTACAGAAGAAAGGGTTAAGTCAAAAATGTCAGATTTTCAGGAGAGGCTAAAGAAATTCAAAGAGTATTTGCAATATCAAGACTGACTACATATATTTGTTATAGTAATGTTTAGTTTGTTTCCACTTATGCTTCATGATGCAGTGTGTATGTATGTGATTATTTTGTAATTTAGAGTTTATACGTGAAATCGTATAAGTTTTTTAGACTAAACACTCTCTTCCATAACACCACAGAATTGTTGACGTGTCTGTCTCGTGATTTATTTGCGGAACATGCTTCAGAGTTCTCCGGCCCCAATTGGTTAGTATCTTGGACCAACCAGAGCAACGATTGGGAACAGTGGCCTTCTCGACATTTGCACTTGACATCAGTACTTCTGTCTGCTTCATCTGAGAAATTCTGCTGTGCTGAGTGGCAACAATGTACCAATTTGGAATTTTTGATTTGTTGCGAAGCTGAGTAACCACAGTAAATTGTACTAATGACCAGGAGAATTGACGTGTTTTAAGTTGACCTCATACAATTGTTTTAGGGTGACTCTTTGATAGGTCCATGAAGATAGTATGGTGGAGTTAGGCTTCAGGATAGGACCTGTAAAATGACTCAGTATCATTTCAAGATGGTTTTGGGCCGGTGTGGAATAAAGAACTTCAAGTCCAATGAGACCCTGTAGTGGTAACAATGCCGAAGATCACACTCCCTTTTAATGATGAGTACGTTCTGTTTCACAGCTGAAGGCTCTCTTTCTTGCAGCCATGCTCATTGCCACAATTTTTCACTTCTGTTTCTAGCCTAGCCTTGTAGAAGAAACACTGCACCGTGTTGTGAAACCAATAGCCAGGTATGGTAGGTGGGCAGGAGCTAATGTCTCATCGACAGAGAGGTCATTGGAGACGGAGCAAGTTACTGAGAGAAGGAGGGGGGGGAGGAATCATCCATGGCCTGTAGTAAGGAACTATCCCAGCGTTCGCCTGGAGTGATTGCGGGAAACCATGGAAAACCAAAATCACGATGGCCGGACTGGGATTCGAACCCCGGTCTTCCCAAGTGTGAGTCCAATGATTTACCACTGCGCCACCTCGCTTATTAATGGCCAGATAAGATACTTTAATATACACATTGGATATATCATGTCTACAACTTGCTTGCTGGGGAACTCTAGAGGATCTGAGAGCGTGGAGTCTAGTTTTCCGCATCACATGGCGCCAAGTTAATGTTTAATCGTCTCTGGTGCAAAACCAAAACATTTTTAAAAGAAATTAAACATGCAGAACTCTTCTGAATAAAACATCCCTGTTTCCACCAAATATGTCAAAAACGTTGAGCAGCACAAAGTTTTAACAAACATTTCAAGCCCATGTTTTATTAAGGCAATTGGTGATGAGAAAAGTAATAGCTCAGTTAAGGTATGTGGATGAAAGGCACATGCTGCCAGAGGAAGGTGACAAACTTAGCAGCGACAATAGGTTTCCATGCAGGTGTTACTGTTAGTTGACACAAACACTGCTGATAATTTCCTATGTTTTGGAGGGAAAACTATCATCATATGTTTTTATCCACTGAGTGTGATGGGCATGGTACAGTAACACATCCTACCGGTACAAATACCACATCTTGGTGCAGTTGGAACTTTTTGCTATGTAAATAGTGTTCAACATGAACATCAGATATTCTAAAAGGTAACTTCTGCTGCATATCGCAGGCTTTCACAGTCATCTGCTGTGTATTACACAATTTTTTTTGGCAGTTTAAATGAATTTAAATTTCATTTAAATTATTTCTTATTAATAAACTTAAGCTCCATGAAATTGAAGGAAATAGCCTGTATTGTCAGTTCATTGATACTTCCTACTTTTCTGAAGCCCTGCTAAAGTTCTGCTTCCAGGATATTCCTCCGCCTCTTGCAAACAAAGATTAAACGAGTCTAGAAAATTGCACAAAAGGGACAACGCACCGCATTTGCGCGCTCTCAGTTTAATAATATTCTGCATCAGAACTGTTTATTACCAGACATTACCAACGCACCTATCTTCTCACTGTTTTTATTTATATTAACTACAAGTGAAATGTAATTTGTAGATAAAATATAAATAAATGTTTGATTTAATGAAAAGTTAGGTAGTTGGGAAACAACCAAACACATGATACATGGCGAGATTTCTCAAAGGTTTGGTTCAGAAAGTGTGACGAAACTGGGAATAGACTACACTTAGACTTGCCTCGAATGTCATGTAACTAATTTTGTTGTGGTTCAGGGGCAAATCCAGGCATTGGTGATAGTCATCAAGGTATAAAATGTAATGAGAATCTATGCAAATGGTCTCCTTTAAGATGAGCAGCATTGAGGCCCTTGTTACTTTTTTTCCTATCTGCCTTTTTTTTATCCTTCCACCTCTTTTTAAAGTAAATATTGCCATGTGAGTTACAAACGCAGTGTGTATATTTCACGGGACTCAAAAGTTAACGTCTAAAGCTACAACAAAATATATTTATCGCCTGTTATTCCAAACGAGAGGGCTTCAAAAAGTGCTCACTCTACCGTGAATAACCTATAACAGTTACACCCTCAAAGCCTTGACAGTATCGTAAAAATGTGTTAATGTCTAACTTCTTTGTTTGTGTTGTCCTTAACATTTTTAAAGTTTTTTATTTGAATCATTGTATAGTGAATTTGGAAACAAAAGTAGCCTTAAAAATTCTTGTAGAAAAATATGATTTTATTCTTTAAATTGTTATTGTGTCCATGGTGACTTTCTATGAGTTACGAATCACCCCTTAGTATAGGGGTGATCCGTAACTCAAAGGGAAACAATTAACCATTGAATATAAAATCTGAACAGTTTTTTATGTACCTACATTATGCTGCAGATTATTTGGAATTAGGTTAGCACTTTGTGCAGTCAAAATTCAAAACCATTTAAGTAGCTGTTGTACACAAAAATTGTATAATTGGCCATTGTTTTGTGCAATGGACGAACAAAAAATAGTTTCTTAGTTTCCATTGAGGAAGTTGTTATTAGGTAGGCCTACATGCATTCAGATACAGTAACTACTGCTTTAAAATAAGTAGTGTTTGTAAGTTGTGTTTCTAGTATTCAAACAGTGTATAGAATGTGTATTGTAGTCGAGCACATTGTTTTGGATTGAACGTAGCATTTTCGGAGTATGAGACTTGCAGAAAATTAATTTGTGATTTATTTATGAATTGTAACAACTTTCATTTCAAAATTTTACTAATGAGCTGATCATAGTTTATGAAATACAAAAACCCTTGGCATTTTGGCATGCCTGGAAACCAGATGGTTACGGTTGGATACAACTTGCACATCATTTATTCACTCTAAAGCTATGGTTTCCTAGGATAACCTAGTTTTATAGCAGGGCCTAGTTAGGACAGCGTAACAGACCAATATGTTAAAGTTTGTGTGTGCAGTACATCAGTTGGTTCCCATACTTCTAGGGATTTGTATGACATCTTTCAGGCCCAGTTTCTAGTGTTTGCAAATAAGGAATTTTTGAAACTGTGCTGTACTTAGCTGGTTGAGTACTTATTCCTTTGTGAGAGCCAATGAACTGCAGGTCTTTGTTATGCTATAGCAATATGAACCACTCGTAACCGATAACAGTACCACAATTTATGAATGAATCGCCCACTGAGAATATAATTGGGCTCTGGGCCTCGCGTTGTGCAGCACCGGCCAAAAATAACCTTCCTGTGTATCGTGTGCACAGTTTTGTACGCCGAGTGTTAGTGGGATGACCTCTGCATGTCGAAAGAGATGGTGACATTGGCAAAACCGTTTTTGATATTGGCTACACTAATGTGTCGAGCATTTATCAATATCTAACAATCGTTAAAATAGACATTAAACTCAAAATACTGCAAAGTGCTAGCTAACTGTACTTGCCAAACTAGAAATTTGTTATGAAATAAATAAAAACGTCAAAAGTGAAGGGTATTTTGGTTGGCAGGTAGGGCTTAACACCTCATGGACGCCAAGTTCATTAGAGACAGAGCAAGTTGCTCAGAAAAGCAGGAACGAGAAAGGAATCGGCCGTGGCCAATAGTAAGGGATAATCCCAACATTCGCCCAAAGTAGTTAGGAAAAACCATGAAAACAGAAGTGAGAATGGCTAGGCCGGGATTCGATCTCAAGTCCTCTCGAATGCAAGTCTGGTGTGTTTCTACAGCTTCGTGTCAATCAGAGTGANAGCAGTTTCTGAGAAAAACGTGTATTTCAGACACACTGCAATGCTGTTCACTCATTAGGTAGGCGGGCGCCTTAATCGTCTCTGGTGCAAAACCAAAACATTTTTAAAAGAAATTAAACATGCAGAACTCTTCTGAATAAAACATCNCTTAATCGTCTCTGGTGCAAAACCAAAACATTTTTAAAAGAAATTAAACATGCAGAACTCTTCTGAATAAAACATCCCTGTTTCCACCAAATATGTCAAAAACGTTGAGCAGCACAAAGTTTTANCATGCAGAACTCTTCTGAATAAAACATCCCTGTTTCCACCAAATATGTCAAAAACGTTGAGCAGCACAAAGTTTTACCAAACATTTCAAGCCCATGTTTTATTAAGGCAGTTAGTGATGAGGAAAGTTATAGCTCAGTTAAGGTATGTGGATGAAAGGCACATGCAGCCAGAGGAAGATGACAAACTTAGCAGCGACAATAGGTTTCCATGCAGGTGTAACTGTTAGTTGACACAAACACAGCTGATAATTTACTATGTTTTGGAGGGAAAACTGTCATCATATGTGTTTATCCACTGAGTGTGATGGGCATGACACAGTAACACATCCTCCCGTTACAAATACCACATCTTGGTGCAGTTGGAACTTTTTGTTATGTAAATAGCGTTCAACATGAACATCAGATATTATAAAAGGTAACTTCTGCTGCATATCGCAGGCTTTCATAGTCATCTGCTGTGTATTACAATTTTTTGGCAGTTTAAATGAACTTAAATTTCATTTTAATTATTTCTTAATAATAAACTTAAGCTCCATGAAATTGAAGGAAATAGCCTGTATTGTCAGTTCATTGATACTTCATACTTTTCTGAAGCCCTGCTTAAGTTCTACTTCCAGGATATTCCTCCGCCTCTTGCAAACAAAGATTAAACGAGTCTAGAAAATTGCACAAAAGGGACAACGCACCGCATTTGCGCGCTCTCAGTTTAATAATATTCTGCATCAGAACTGTTTATTACCAGACATTACCAACGCACCTATCTTCTCACTGTTTTTATTTATATTAACTACAAGTGAAATGTAATTTGTAGATAAAATATAAATAAATGTTTGATTTAATGAAAAGTTAGGTAGTTGGGAAACAACCAAACACATGATACATGGCGAGATTTCTCAAAGGTTCGGTTCAGAAAGTGTGACGAAACTGGGAATAGACTACACTTAGACTTGCCTGGAATGTCATGTAACTAATTTTGTTGTGGTTATATAACTTCAGGGGCAAATCCAGGCATTGGTGATAGTCATCAAGGTATAAAATGTAATGAGAATCTATGCAAATAGTCTCCTTTAAGATGAGCAGCATTGAGGCCCTTGTTACTTTTTTCCTATCTGCCTTTTTTTTTATCCTTCCACCTCTTTTTAAAGTAAATATTGCCATGGGAGTAATAAACGCAGTGTGTATATTTCACGGGACTCGAAAGTTAACGTCTAAGGCTACAACAAAATATATTTATTGCCTGTTATTCCAAATGAGAGGGCTTCAAAAAGTGCTCCTTTACCTCGAATAACCTATAGCAGTTACACCCTCAAAGCCTTGAAAGTATCGTAAAAACGTGTTAATGTCTAGCTTCTTTGTTTGCATTGTCCTCAACATTTTTAAAGTTTTTTATTTGAATCATTGTATAGTGAATTTGGGAACAAAATGAAACTTTTCTAGCCTTAAAAATTCTTGTAGAAAAATATGATTTTATTTTTAAAATTTTTTTTGTGTCCATGGTGACTTTTTATGAGTTACGGATCACCCCTTAGGATAGGGGTGATCCGTAACTCAAAGGGAAAACATTAACCATTGAATATAAAATCTGAACAGTTTTTTATGTACCTACATTATGCTGCAGATTATTTGGAATTAGGTTAGCACTTTGTGCAGTCAAAATCCAAAACCATTTAAGTAGCTGTTGTACACCAAAATTGTGTAATTGGCCATTGTTTTGTGCAATGGACGAACAAAAAATAGTTTCTTAGTTTATATTGAGGAAGTTGTTATTAGGTAGGCCTGCATGCATTCAAATACAGTAACTACTGCTTTAAAATGTATACTTGTAAGTTGTGTTTCTAGTATTCAAACAGTGTATAGCATGCGTATTGTAGTCGAGCACATTGTTTTGGATTGAACGTAGCATTTTCGGAGTATGGGACAAGCAGAAAATTAATTTGTGATTTATTTATGAATTGTAACAACTTTCATTTCAAAATTTTACTAATGAGTTGATCATAGTTTATGAAATACAAAAACCCTTGGCATTTTGGCATGCCTGGAAAACAGATGGTTACAGTCGGATACAACTTGCACACCATTTTTTCCCTCTAAAGTGATGGTTTCGAAGGATAACCTAGTTTTATAGCAGGTCCTATTTAGGACAGCGTAACAGACCAATATGTTAAAGTTTGTGTGTGCAGTACATCAGTTGGTTGCCATGCTTCTAGGGATTTGTATGACATCTTTCAGGCCCAGTTTCTAGTGTTTGCAAATAAGGAATTTTTGAAACTGTGCTGTACTTAGCTGGTTGAGTACTTATTCCTTTGTGAGAGCCAATGAACTGCAGGTCTTTGTTATGCTATAGCAATATGAACCACTCGTAACCGATAACAGTACCACAATTTTTGAATGAATCGCCCACTGAGAATATAATTGGGCTCTGGGCCTCGCGTTGTGAAGCACCGGCCAAAAATAACCTTCCTGTGTATTGCGTACACAATTTTGTACGCCGAGTGTTAGTGGGATGACCTCTGCATGTCGAAAGAGATGGTGACATTGGCAAAACCGTTTTTGATATTGGCTACACTAATGTGTCGAGCATTTATCAATATCTAACAATCGTTAAAATAGACATTAAACTCGAAATACTGCAAAGTGCTAGCTAACTGTACTTGCCAAACTAGAAATTTGTTATGAAATAAATAAAAACGTCAAAAGTGAAGGGTATTTTGGTTGGCAGGTAGGGCTTAACATCTCATGGACGCCGAGTTCATTAGAGACAGAGCAAGTTGCTCAGAAAAGCAGGAACGAGAAAGGAATCGGCCGTGGCCAATAGTAAGGGATAATCCAAACATTCGCCCAAAGTGAGTTAGGAAAAACCATGAAAACAGAAGTGAGAATGGCCAGGCCGGGATTCGATCTCAAGTCCTCTCGAATGCAAGTCTGGTGTGTTTCTACAGCTTCGTGTCAATCAGAGTGANTAGGCCGGGATTCGATCTCAAGTCCTCTCGAATGCAAGTCTGGTGTGTTTCTACAGCTTCGTGTCAATCAGAGTGAGTCAAGGCTTTGAAGGCAATGGAGTAAAGCTGGACTCACAACCGTCGCACCAGTCAGTCGCCCGTCCGTCAGTCAGTCAGTCAGTCAGTCAGTCATCCATCTGTGTTTTCATCCGTCGTCGGTTGAAAGCGACTAACAACAATCCGTCATCCGCCAATCCTTCCGTAAGGCAAAATTTCAGCGTGATGACGTAACATCGTGATCTTTCTTTAGTTGGAGTTATTTTTTTGTTGGAAATACGTTTTCAAGAGAAAAACATTTTGGGGTAATTTTTTTTATGAGATAAAAATTTATACTGAATTATGATTAATTACATTTTTAAGTCCTACATTTACCACCAAAGATAATAAACACAGATCCACTGCCATGCATTTTATTTCAAAGTGCGTATTCGCATCAATGAAATGTCGTCAGAAGGTGGTGGCCCATCCGTCGGTCTGTCGACAGTTAAAGTTTGAGAAATATTTGACGGATAGAAAGAAAAGTTTCCCCGCGATCGGTTGCGACCGACGGAAGCGACGCACGGTTGCGAGTCCAGCTTACGGCAGGTGACAAGACGTGGTGTGGGAGAGCGCGAGTGACGTCGCGATGTGTGTGGCTTGCAGCAGCATGGCGGCCAGCTAGGGCAGAATGTGGCGGCCTACAACATGGTCCAGCCGATGCAGACAGTGACGGTGGATGGCCAGGAGGCACTCTTCATTCCCGCCGCTATGCCCACCACCCAACACCAGGCCGTCCAGGCCCTCATCACGCCCTCGGGCCAGATCATTCGCACCCCGGGACTCTTCCCCACCAGCCTGCTGCAGAACATCGCTGGCCAGACCGTCCAGGTGGCTAATGGTGAGTCCCCGACCATGTCTCTGCATGTCAGGGAACACAAGATAGAAGGCGCATGCTGGAATAGTAACATATTAGTTTTGTTTCTTTGATGTAATAGTAACATTAGTTTTGTTTCTTTGGCATAATACTGGCATTTGTTTTGTTTCTTTGGTACAATAGTGACATATTAGTTTTATTTCTTTGACATGACAGTGATGTATTAGTTTTGTTTTTTTTAACCGTAATAGTAACATATTAGTCATTTCTTTGGCATAATAGTAACATATTAACAAATTAATTTTTTAATTCTGCATAATTGTAACAAAATAATTTAATTTCACATATAATTAACATATTAGTTTTGTTTCTTTGGCATAGTAGTATGTGATGTTTCATCCGTGCCAATTGAATTAGGTACCAGCTTCCCTGTCTCAGTTGGTCAAAAAACATGAGATTTCAGTTTGTGAATAAAGGCGCTTATATTAAAAAAATTGAATGCGTGGGAGAGATAGTTCAACTGAGATTTGTTGGTGACAGGCCGCAGTCGTTCAATACAAAACACACTCCTACATCTCTAAAGCCTTCCAGAAACCAGTGTGAACGAACGCCTTTGCGTCTAACTTCTCACGCTAACCAAACTGCGCTGGAGTTTTAACGGTTGGCTGGGGTTATAGAGCTACTTGAAAAAGAAAAACACCACCTTACAATTATGCTATTGTTAACAAAACAGAATGAAACTATCAATTTTGAAATGAATAAACACAGCAAATACACACAAAAATTATTTATGCCAAATTGTCTCAAAGACTGAATAAATTATATTCCTTCACAAAAAATATGATAAAAGAAATATTTCTCTAATATGCCATTTACTACTTACTGCCTGCATCATTACAAGCTACGTTAGTTTTGTTTCTTTGGCGTAACAGTAACATATTGTTTTGTGTCTTTGATATAGCAGTAACGTATTAGGTTCATTTATTTAAACTATACAGGCTACGGCATGCAAAACTGCACAAAAGTAGTTTTGTTCAGCTGGATGTGCTGTTAAGACCAGTAAAAAATTGCTACTTTCAACCGGTGTAGCTACAAGTGATAAAACTTGTACAGTTAAAATTACATTGGCTAGAAGAGATGTGATTGGTGTAGGCATAATAAATGTCTGTAAAATTAAGCTTTCTTAGCTTGTAATTGTTTGAGGAGAGATCTGTTTTTAAGGCAGTAAGGAGATTTGGACTATTCAGTGTTTTTTGAGGATCTTAGGAACAGAAGGCGACCATATGATTAAAGCAGTTTAACATGTTTCTGAAAGTGATATAAATTCAATTTTACCTTAACATTCATTGTTTCACATTTTCACAGTACATATCATTCTGCATCCATCGTTTCTCAGAGGGCTGACAAAAAATTTCAATACATGTGGTTAATGAATGTGGTCTTGAAATGCAGATTAAAAAAAAAAAATGGGACCACAGAATATGTTCTATGGATGCAGACTTTCAATACAAAGAGGTTCCTTGTAGTAGGTTATTTTGATGCTTGAGAATTTTTTGCCATGTTTGCTTTTAAAGTGAAAGGGTTGTGTTTCTTACAAATGTCAAACTCTTTATATGTTTGTGTGTGCAGAATGCAAGCTATTCATATGATTGATGAATGCTAAAATTTCTTAGTAATAAAATTAAAATAATAAAATTCACATGTTTTCTTGTAGCAAAGAATCAAGTTGCAGAAAAATTGTGTTATTGAACAGCGAGATTGCTATGAGAGCTGCAGCGAGATTGCTATGAGAGCTGCAGCAAACTTGCTTCCTTCAACTCTGCTCGTGCACGTGCTTCGACAGCGGAAGACGTAGTTGCACTACATTTACACTACGCTTGCTACATTTCCTGTACTCAAAAGAAATAGCCTATTTTTATTTTTAGGGATTATTTAGTGTCACTCGAATGATACGGTAAACTCAGCACTTTCGAAAACCATGCTTGGGATCTACATTTCTACCTATTTTTTTGTTCTTTCCACCATATGTAAAATTAACGATACCATGGGCTCGGCCGCTTTATTCACGTGTTGACTGTTGAAATATTGAAAGATATATAATTTTGACATTTGGATAAGTTTTGATAACTAAACATTGTAAAATCGATTATATCTAGTTACCTCCTTGTTTTGTATCCTCTGTGCTATGGCCAGTTTAAAACAATGTAAAAATGTGTGTTGTGTGTGTCTCTTTGACTAAAAACTATTAAGTTTAACAAAACTAATTATCTTGTTTATCTTTATAAAATAGGCTCCTTCATCATTGACAAAGCAAAATGAGAAACTGCTAGGAATATAAATTTGTAATTAATATGTCACTTTGTACTCACATGTGCATGAAACAAACAGAAACTAAATAACATTCAAAATCCGCAGACTCAAGCATGACACTAGGTACGAATGCAACGTTAAAACATGGATTTAATTTGCTGCCAACATTACCACAAGTATTTCAGTCAGTGTTTGCATTAAAATGTGTGCAGTTGGGAGTAGGTAAATTTTTCAGAGATTGATTCAAAAAGTGCTCAGTTAACCATGAACCGCGTGTACCAGTAATTAGACCTACTGCAATTATAATGATTACTTGTGTCTGAGAGAGGCTACGCAGTGGGCAGGACAGAGTGACTAAGCAGGCTCTCGAAAGTGCTGAGTCACTCTCTGTGCGAGATATCTGACTGCTTGGATCGAGTCACAAGGCAACAAAAGGAGAAAGACAGGGCATCAAGACGAGCTGAAAACTATTGCAACGGCTTAGAACGAAAACCTTGTATCTCGCTCTTTACAGCGCTCCAAATTAATAAAAGGGATTCACTTTCATTCATTTGGAGGATTGTATTCTGAGGCACCAATAGGCTCTTCATGGTAAAGTAAGCACTTTTGAAACTAAGTTTTGAAAAAAATCATTTCCTGTAACTGCTCATGAACTGCATCGCACTTTGGCAAGCAAACTCGTAGTTATGTTGGCAGTGAGTTAATAACAACAGTTCTTAACACTTGACGTATTGCAGTTGTAATGTTTAAATTGATTGCAACTGAAGTTATTATAGCTTGTTAATTTTTATATTAATAACGTAGTTACATTTCTTGCAATTCCACGGTTCTATTTCGATGATACATGAACAAAATGGGCAGACCCATGGTAATTAATTTTACATATGGCAGAGGGATACAAAATGAAAAGTAAAAGAAGATCCCAAGCAGGGCTTTGTAAAGTGCTGAGTGAACCGTGAGCAGCCGACACAAGACGTGCATCTTCTAACTCACCTGTCGCCTACTGCCGATCCCCACCCTCGTTCAGGGCCGTCATCACCAGGCTTTTCACACGTCCTGCGTGCAANCGTTCAGGGCCGTCATCACCAGGCTTTTCACACGTCCTGCGTGCAATGTAGTTGTGTGCCAGCTGCGAGAGTTGCGGTGCGTACCTGCGCAGGCCAGAACGTGGCGGTGCGGCCGGCGGTGCCGCAGGTGGTGCAGTTCCCCATCCAGCAGACGATCCCCGTGCAGGTGCCCATCTCGACGGCGGGCGGCCAGACAGTCTACCAGACCTTCCACTTCCCGGTTCAGGCCTTCGCCACGCCCATGCCCAGCCAGGTGCAGATGCTGCCGCAACTCGGGCAGGTGAGTGCTCCCGTCTCGCTGCAGCGCGTCCTGCGGAACATTCCTTGTCCTGTTCACGAGACCACTCCTTACTTTCTCTCGGGTTTAACTGAGCACTTTTGTTTTATGCGTATGAGGCACACGAGAGTAGGAATTGGCCCCTATAGTCTATTTGCAGTTTCTTCCCACTTTTAGAATCAAACTTTGAAAAATCACCCAGTGTATTATGTGTTTGTTTATTTCATAATTGTTTTACATATCACAGGCATTTTATACTTACGTTAACACAGAAGAACCTAACAGTACCTTACGTTTTGTTAAATTGTATACGTGAGTAGGAACATTAGAAGTTAGTAAATATTAAAAGGTTCTGTAGGAATTCAGTTTGTTTCTGGAGAAATTAGCCGCAAAATTAAAATATAGAATAACTTACAAGCTCTCGTAGTCCACTACTTGCATTTAACATCAAGAACAGTTTATAAGCCACGCTCATGAAAATCAAATAACTGAGGCAAGTTATCAATTCATTGTACTTTCAAAGAGCTAGTTCAGTAAAATTAAATAATAGTTAACAGACAAGCTTGTATCCGACCACCATATTTATTATATTCTTTATGCACAGAATATTTGTTAACCATGGAGTAATTATTAGTAGTCAATGTCTGTTAAATATCGTAACAAAATAAGCACACCGGATGTCAGTTCAGACTGAGGGTTGTGCGAGGCGATTCAGACGAACACCAACAGACGTAGAAGTGTGTCACAATTGAAATATTATTTATATTTTGTCAACAAATTATAATATTTCTTTTATTATTAATATAAATAAAAACAGTGAGAAGATAGGTGTGTCGGCAATGTCTAGTAAGAAATAATTCTTATGTAAAATATCAATACACTGAGTGTGAATGAATTGGTGCGTTGTCCGTCCCTTTGGTGTAATTTTGTAGACTCTATTAATCTTTGTTTACACAGGGCGGAGGAATTTCCTAGAAGTAGAACTTCAGCATGGCTTCAGAAAAGTTGGAAGTAACTGCAAATGGCCTATAGTAACATATTTATGTTCCTAGCAATGTCACATTTACACTTGACCAATGCAGGAGTTGAGTCCACGGCAGTGTTCATTTCACATCTGGCAGAAGGATACAGAATGAGCATGAAAGTAGATCCTAAGCACAGCTTCAGAAGTGCTCAGTTAACCATGAACAGGCTATAGCTACATCTTGCANGAGTCCACGGCAGTGTTCATTTCACATCTGGCAGAAGGATACAGAATGAGCATGAAAGTAGATCCTAAGCACAGCTTTCAGAAGTGCTCAGTTAACCATGAACAGGCTATAGCTACATCTTGCTTGCAAGACCATTGTGTATGTGAGTGTGTTGTGCTTGAGAAGGTGGGCAGTTCACTGACATTTTCTGTGCACGAGAGGCCACTCGAGTGACGGTGCCGTAATGCTCTTCCGACGCAGGACTCGGTTGAGACGTTGTGGCGTGCGTGGTGTCGGCAGGTGGCGCAGGTGATCACGCCGTCTGGCCAGCTGCAACAGGTGCAGCTGGCTTCGGTAGCGCAGTTGGGCAGTTTGGCGCAAGCCCAGGCGCAGGCCCAGGCGCAAGCCCAGGCGCAGGCCCAGGCGCAGGCCAACCAGAACCTGATAGCCCAGGCGGCCAGCAGCGGTGGCACCACCTCCACGACGTGGAGTACGTCCACTGTCTCGACACCCAGTGTCACCGTCCAGGTATCTCATTTTCCTACTTACTGGTTCACGCTAACTGTCATTCTATACTTAATTTGAGTTAAGGTTGCAAGTAGGCCGCTAGGCTACCAAAAATATATTGAAGGACAGGAGTTCAAGTACTCACAGTCTAGTACTTGTCGACAGGCGCACACACAAAGAAGGATGACACATTTCTCACGCAATCGCACAACCGCATGAAAAATGTGTCGTCCTTCTTTGTGTGTGCGCATGAGCGTGTGTGCGCCTGCCGACAAGTACTAACTAGACTGTGAGTACTTGAATTCCTGTCCTTTTATATATTTCTATACTTAATTTCTTACAAGTGTACTTTTTCACATTTACTCTTTCTTTTTCTCAAATTTATAGGGTTTCGCAATAAATACATTGTGTTAACGTTACATAATATAAAAACGTGCAAATTTTTTTTTAGCTTACGTAACAATCTTTTAAATCTGTGAATAAGTGGAAGAATCAAAATTTTCTCAACAAGATTTGATTTATCAAATCATAATCGCTCACGTAAAGAGTCGATACAAAGCTTCTTGCACGAAACCCGACTTGTATTTCATTTGAAACAACCTACAGACGTGAACATTAATTTTCCCCAAAAATATCTGGGAAAAATTATTTCCTGCCGACGAGAAAATCGTTATGAATTCCCAAAACTTTTCACGCAGTTCAGGATCCCGCACGAAACTTGCTAAAATACAATACTGCCATATCGCAACCAAAGCGTGACCGAACTGAAGCTACTAAATACTAATATACTAAATGGTGATTTTTGAACACGGCCAGTACAGTTTTATTTTCAGACTATTTCTGCATCTAATATTTTCACGCACAAAATAATTTTCCAAGAGTGATTTGATTATTGGCGTAAATCTAGTAATTTTAAACCGTTTTTGGGAGGTGATAGGTTATGTATTTGTAGTAATTGGTTTTTATTGCTTTGATTCTCGATTATACGATTCTTCAAGTATCGCGGGTATCGTGGAATCGAGTTAGACATCACTAGTTATAAAGTTTGTCCGAACGGTTTAGTTTGTATGAGCCAATATAGGTGATACTGATGAATCAAACAGTAACCACTACTGTACTGTAGTTTTGATTAACCTTCAAAGTAGGTACAGTAATTTAGGCAAAATTAGATTCTGCATTAAATGTGATGCTCAAATGAAATACAGTGGAACCCTGTTGTATTAACATCCCCTCTTGTAACATGTTCCTGCTTAATAAGCTGCCTTCTCTTGATCCACAAGCATGTTTTTCAATACAAAATTACCCACTTATAAAATTTTCCCGTACATAAGGCTGACATTTCTTGGAGCTCTTGAGAAATGTTAAAGCAGGGTTCTACTGTGTATTGTCATCAGGTAGGTATTGTGTTATTATTCTGGTCTCGCCACAGCCGTGGCCTCCTCCCAATAAGACACACTAGGCCGTGCGTACTACATCACCCCCTTCCGTGAAGCCCAGGGTTAGCTCGCGGGTCAGCAGTTCCTACTTACTGGCCGGCAACCCGCTTCACACCTCGGTGCATGCTCAGCCCTCCGGCCGCTGGCCCACGAAGGGGAAACCCAGTCCAGCTTCTGTCATCGCCTCTCTCTTCACCACCTCTCTGCCAATCCGGCGCCCCCGCGCAGTCCCTGTATTTCGGATATATATAGGAGTCGCAGTCCACAGTTGGAGGCTGACTCGCGCAGCTCTGTTGCAGACTGTTACTCTGCCCGGCCGCGTACCGACTTCGTATACCACTAGCTGACTCGCTTGCCAGTCACAGAACGTCACGCTGCCTGACAACTCATCAAAGCCTCCTTCGCTTCTCTGCTACCAGCTAGCCATGGTATCACAGTTTATGAGTCCGAGTACCAACCGCTAGGGTTACCCTCTCCCTCGCGCCACCACGTCTTCCGAGACAAAGCTTCACTCCGGTTGGCAACCTAGGATCGACCCTTCAGGCCCTAATCAGGGTACAGACTGGTTATGTGTGTTTACCATTTCTGCAGTAAACAGACATAAACCGATATGGCCAATTGATCACCAACATTTACTATTTGTTCTCAACCTGCCTCCTTCTGTCCCCTGCTTTGTTCCAGTAAACTGCAAACACTCTAGCAGGAGTAGGCGCGTGCTGCCGCCCATTCGACTGTTGCACCCTTTTGTAATTGCTTGGGTCTACGGCGACTTCCCACCATCCTGAGTAACACGAGAGTGCTATGGACACGTTCAGATAAGTGCTTGGTCTGCCGTTGACTTACCACCCGCCAACGCACTTGTTGAAGGCCAGTAGTAAGGCCAACATACCACGTGAACCTGCTCATTCCTTCTGCCTCTGAGGCCGTCCCCGCCCCTACGGAACATCTACCGTCATCCTCTCTATCCTATCTTCCCTGTTATGCCTCGCCGCAAGGCTGGGCACGATAAAGCTGCCAAACAGTGACCAGCCCTGATTGGAGACGTGGTAGAGGACGAACAGAGTGCCAACCAGGTGTATTCCTGGAAGAGAGAGGAAGCCGCTCGGCAGAGGGGTGCAACGATCAGCTCGTCCAGCGGGAGGAGAGATTTAGACTTCAAACTACTCTGACATGTTCCTCGCGCCATCACTCCACTGTCTCCCACGCCACCTAAGACGCCAGTAACTTGTAACCGGCCCTCAGCCGTGGAGAAGGTGGTTCGACACCTGGAGCGCCAGACCAGCTACACGCCCTCCAGAGTACGAACCTGCAATTAGCGTTCCTCCCTGTGCCCAGAGGGCCGTTATACAACTACCAAAGCCAACAAATTCCACTCCCAGAAACAACCCCGTCAAGTGGGCGACATCTGCTTCCCAGCTTTCTGGGGGAGTGGAGGGGGGAAGGCTCAGGTGCCATCAAACTCCAGAAACACCCTTTTGGTGGGGCATCAATATTATAGTAGAAGTTTGCTATAAAAATTTGGATGAATTCTGTTTAGCCGGTGATTTTCATGACAAGTGTTTCCGTTACTCGTAATGTAATAGCATTGCCAGCTATTTGCTTGTGCATAGTTTTGTATTGAAATATTAATTTGTGAGGTATTTGTACAATATAATTCTACTTGTTAAATGTGATTATACCACTCAATCTTAGGTCATATTACTATTATAAAAGGCACCTTGTATTCTGTATGAAGTAGTAAATACACTTTATTGTGTAAAAGTGCACCTTTCTTTAATGGGCAAGTTTTTCAGCTATTCACAGTATTTAAAGGTGATCATTCAAAACTTGTGGCGTTGTTTTTATACCTGACCACAGTTAAACAGAAAAAGAATCGTAAACATCAATCTATATTCTCAAACCAATATTTTTTTGTGAAATTAACGTGTATGTGTTTATAGCGCTGATTACAATATTTATTATGTTTTTGTTGTTTATTTAATGAGAATGCAGTGGGCATATGAGTCAGTTGATGTAAACACCATCTGAAAGTCGCAGGGTAGTGTTTATTTTGATAGGTATGCGGAAAGATAGGCGACCAACAGGCTGACAGTAGAAATTTAGCAGGGCTTTCAAAAGTGCTCACTTTTCCATGAACACACTGTAGCGACACTACCTTCATTCCAATGAACTGCTCAAAAAGTCAATCTCAGGTAAATGATTTATTTCCATTTAAACTGTTGAACTGTTTGCAAGCCCTCCTTTATATATGATCCTATTGGGACCCTACGTTGAGGGGTGCATCGAGTTGGGTGGCTCAAATTAAATTTAAAATGTGTAACGTAAAATTTTCAATATTCTATAAGCCTAATTTTACATGCTTTAAATAATTTTCCTGTGAATTAAACCATTCCAAAGACTGTTTTAAAAACTTGGTTTATTAGTTTAGTATTTACATGTTTACTGTAGTGTATGAGGCAGACTTAGCAATGAGGATATATCTGACACTGCAAAATGGGACATACAAGTTCATCTGTATGAAAATATGCAGATCACAGGTAAGTCAAATTTGTAAGAAATTCCAGTTTTTTATACACTTTTGAAAGGAAAAACGAAGAACTTAGAACTGATAACTAATTTTTAAGAACTGGAACCAGACCGAGAACTGGTAAAAAAAGTTGAACCAACCCATCTTATATATATATATATATACATGTGTGTTTGCATGGGCATGTTAGATTGCACAAAAGTAGACTTTAGGGACATTCCTTTGAATTGTTCCTCTTAGCTTGGTTACCATTTCTTTTACACAACTGTGTAAGTTTGTGTTTTATCAGCGGTGATGCCTCGTCACTCCAGTTGCGAAGAAACAGAGGTCTCCTTCAAGCGAGAGTGTTTACAGCCCTTCAAAGGATTAAGAACGAGAGAAGCTGTTTGCTCGAGGAAGGAAGGCTCAGAAGTGTCGTGTTTCTTTGCACACAAAGTAATATCTCATCAAAATTAGGTTTCACTGAGGACTTTGCCCACAGGAAAACTCAGGAAAAAACAGTTAAGGTGAAATAAACTAACAATAATAAATAAATAAAACAAATGAAAGGTGACAAACTAAACTAGATAAAATAGTAGCTCAGAACTACATAAAATAGTGATGAGAGGATAGTCCGTGATACTGCAAAATTGTTGTTGAGACATGTAAATATTGTAAATTTTTTGTTGAGTATAATTGTGGGACTCTGACTGAATTGAAACTTCCTGCGCTGCGGACAACAGTGGCACCATCAAGCCAGCAGTTGGCGACCTTGGATCTACCCTTAGCTGTCTGCAATAGTTGGCAGCCCTAGTTCAGTTGTTTGTGGTCAATCATGGCGCTGTCTGGCATGCTTCCTGCCTTTGGGCTGTTTATCGCAATGCTACAATTATTCTACGTATCTGTCGTAGTTTTTATAGTCGCTATCAACAATTATGTTTACTTGAAAATGGCTTTGGTAAACTATAACCATGCACTTTGGTAATTCTTTTTTACAATTGCCGGTTGCTGGTTCGAAAGATGGCGTATTTAGAAGTGGTGGATAATGAAAGGCACTCCAAAGAGGAGAGTTTAGGGGAAAATTTCTCCCAAACCCAAACTGGCATTTTTTATAATGTTTTTTGGGAAGAGGAGAGGACCAAATTGTTCTGTGCCCAGTTCGGCACAAGTTTTAAAAACAAGCCTGACTCTTGACATGCCACCAGTGAAAGCTACTTCTTTGGTATTGCTTCTGTGGCATAAACAAAACACTTTCAGTGCTTTGAGGTCTTATTGCCACGAATTTACACATGGCGTTGGCACCAAAATGTAGTTCTTTATTGTAGATGAGATATTACTTTCACCTACTTTCCGAGATAAGCCAATAACAGCTTCCGAACTGTGGCAATATTTTGCTATTTGGAGACAAAATAAACTATCCAAAGTTTTCATCATGGGAAAAAACTCATTTCTCAAGGAAAGTCGAAGTCTACATTAAAAAAAAAAGCACTTAACAAATAGTCATTAGTTGAAAATGGAATGCTCACAGATAAGCCAGATTTTTAAGAAATTCCAGAATTTTTTTGCACGTTTGCAAGAAAAAAATTAAGAGCTGAGAACTGATAACCAATTTTTGAGAACTGGAACCGAACGGAGAACTGGTAAAAAAGTGGAACCGACCCATTCCTTATATAGGTGTGTGTATGAAAAAAAATTGTCACTAAATGATACAGGAAACAGATTTGTGGAGTGACTAGGCATCTCTGCTAGTAAAACACAAATTATAAACTTACACAGTTACGTACAAGCAATGGTAACCAAGTTAAAGAGAAGAATTCAAAGAAATGCCCCAAAATTCTACTTTTGTGGGGTCTAAAACCTGTTATTCGTTGAAAATAAAACATTGTTTGACACACACCTTTGACAACACCATTTATAACCTAGGTTGTTGGCCAACATACCACCGTCGTACATATTTAAATTGTGTTTTACTTGACTGACGACACCTTTTATCATCATGAATTTGTAAAAGCACCCTGTTGTAATACCCGGTGTAGTTGGGACTTTGTGTAAGGGTGGAGCTAGGCACTGTCCTCCTTATGATCTGGATTCAGTTCCAAGTCCGACATGCGAAACAAGGCATACTTTGCAGACGTGTGGCTGGTTCCCTTGTCATCTTCATTTTATTCCATTCATCTCATTCATTGTCATAAAAGAGTGACGGCTGCCCTACAAAAGTCGTCCTTCAGGGTCGTCTATCTAGCACTATCGGTGGCTGTCGCGGCACTTGGAAGACCGGACGCCGCCAGACGCTGCCAAAGGCAGTATTAGTAATGGTATGGTCATCTGTTCTAGCCGGGTCACTAGTTTATACCAGACTGGGCTGCGAGATTCTCCTGGCCTAACTATTAATATACACCACCTCTATCCAAATAATCCTCATTTCTGTTAGCCCTCTTTCTCACACTACTTTGGTGATTTTTCAGCTTCAATTTTTATCCAAGAAAAACATTTACTGGCACCTTTGTAACTGTCCAAGTGATGAACATTGCTTTCTTGGGTATCACATTGTCTGAAGAAAGGTTTAAAAAAGAAAAACAATTAGCATATAACGTTTTCAAGTTGGATGCTTCACAGCCAGCTCTGCGGATACAGTGTTTTCCCCTCTTACCTGCAAACCTGTGCACCTCAACCAAAGAAGTACCACCAAGACTAGCGCACACAGAGTACGTGTTGTCTCGTCCACAAGTGTCTCGAGTGGTGCTACGTTGCGTTGCTTGCAGACGGTGGCGGCGCCGGGGCTGGCGGTCTCCGACAATGGCTCGCAGCAAGGCCAGGTGTCTGCGGGGCAGAGCGTCATCCTGGGACATGCGCAGCCTCAGCAGATCACGTTGGCCGGCATGCAGGGGCAGCAGGTCACCGTCATCCCCGCCTCCAGTCTTGCCNCTGAAGAAAGGTTTAAAAAAGAAAAACAATTAGCATATAACGTTTTCAAGTTGGATGCTTCACAGCCAGCTCTGCGCATGCAGTGTTTTCCCCTCTTACCTGCAAACCTGTGCACCTCAACCAAAGAAGTACCACCAAGACTAGCGCACACAGAGTACGTGTTGTCTCGTCCACAAGTGTCTCGAGTGGTGCTACGTTGCGTTGCTTGCAGACGGTGGCGGCGCCGGGGCTGGCGGTCTCCGACAATGGCTCGCAGCAAGGCCAGGTGTCTGCGGGGCAGAGCGTCATCCTGGGACATGCGCAGCCTCAGCAGATCACGTTGGCCGGCATGCAGGGGCAGCAGGTCACCGTCATCCCCGCCTCCAGTCTTGCCAACCTTGCCCAGGCCACCGTGCGTGCCGGAGCTAACATCATACAGGTGCTCCTCCTAGTTGTTGTGATATGCCAGCTGACATTTTGCGGGACTCGTCACGGGGGTCAGACAGGTGTCGAAGTGTGCAGTGTGGCTGGCACAATGGAGATGGGGCAGAACTTTTTTGTGAGACTTTCATCTCCTCTGACAACATTAATTTCATTACTTGTTCCACGTATACCGTAATTTCTCTCTGCTTTCCCACTTAACAGGTTCCGTGTGTACATTGTATTTGGCTTTCCATTAGGTAATGCAAAAGGTAAAAGTTCGTTGCCTTTCATATGCCGGTGGTCGCCATGTGCTAGCCATTTTATTTATTCCTGTATTTTCTGGACTGCTGTACACAAACCATACACTTTTGAGGCTTCAGGGTTGACTATCTTGTCCTAGCACCATTTGTGCAGATTCATTCAAGCTATCTGTGAGATTCTTTTCTATCACATACTGTTCAGTAATTATATTATATAAAGTAGAACCTCGATTTTACATTCCCCTCAATTACTTTACCCTCACACCAATTTACTCAGGTCCCACCAGTTTCCCTATGTTTACAGTGTATTACAATTCCTGTCATTTACACTGCACTTATATTACACTTTTTATTTCCCAATCCAAATGGTTAAAAAATTTGGAAACTCGTACATTACAGTCTTGTTTATAAAACACCATCATTCAGATATTGAGAATGCAATATGAATGCAACACAATTTCATTGGAAAGTAAAAGTGTCACCCCTGAAATTTTTTACACTGGAAACTAATAATAATCAGCTGTGCAGCACAATTGTAGACCAAAAGGTTTTCAACTGTATGTAGTTTCTTCCCAGCTGATGGTTGTGGTGGTCGAGTAACTAGTAGTGTACCGACCTCCCCCCGCATGGCGATGTCACACCCAGGTTTTTACAGTGGAAAATGTGCCAGACATTGCCATTGGCCAATGGGTTTTCTTGAGTACTCCTTGTTCTTCCACGTAGGCATTTCATCACCATTTCATGATGCTCTCATCTCGTGTCAGGATGACAGGCACCGCACCTTGAAGGCCCTGTCACTTGACTTTCTTTAGTATAATGCAATGTGCCGAGTGTCTTGCTCTGGATAATGACGACGTCACCCAGAGGCTCGTTGTGTGGATGGCAGGTGCCCAACCTGACGAACCTGCAGACAATCCCGGTGCAGAACATCCCGGGGCTGGGCAACGTGCAGCTGATCCCGGCGAGCGCGCTGTCGGCCCAGAACTCGTCGGTGGGGCAGCAGACGGCGGGGACGACGGTGCCCACGCTGCTGCCGGGTGCGCAGATCATCTCCGCCGGCCAGCAACTGCAGCAGGACCCTGCTGACCCACTCAAGTGGCAGGTGATCAAGGTTAATGTTGTGACACGTGTCCTTCCTCCTGCTTAGCGTGCTCTCAGGCCAGTATTCCTACATGTTTTAACGAACGTAGGTTTTGGCGCAGCTTTTATCTAGGTCGTTTCTGTATCCCAGCCAGGTACAATAAACCTATCTTTAAGAAGTTTCTGAAGAGACTGAATAATCTATACTTATTAACTGGGAAGAATTTTTATAACGCAGTTGGCTACCTGGGGCTTACTAGCATTGAGGCATGTTTGTGTTATTGCCACGAAGACAAAGTGGACTGTAAACTCCAATTAATTCGGATGTGAAATTAAAATATTGATTGGAAGTGAGGCTGTCCGTTCGACACTACTCACCACCATGATGCTTCATGAACAACTGACTGCGTCCTCTCAGCGGCCCAGGGTTGCCAGTTCTGTGATCCAGCGCTGGATGCAGTTCTGCCAACTGCAAAAACCATGAGAGGTGGCAGCGCGGGAAATTCAAATATCCAATTTGTCTAGCACGTGGGAGGAAGTCAGTAGACACGCCAAATTTGTCCAGTACACACAGACAGTCACTAACACACGAAAATGGAGTATTCACGTATTTACAGGTCCAAATAGTTTTAAATGTTCATTTTTTGATGGAACTATAAAATGTTTGGCCAAAATGATTTCCTGTGAAAAGAAAACATACTCTAATACACCACGGCTGATGTCTTTATTGTATTGTAGCCTCTGCCTTAGCCGCCCCGTCTAGCAAGAGCCGTTATGCTGCATATGCCACTATACTTGCATTACAAGGACAGCCTGCCGCCGCCTGTATGCTGACTACGCGTAACCCACCAGCGCTGGCCACTATGGCAAGTGCATTTTTTCCGTCCTTCTGGTCGCTCGTCACAGAGGAGTATGACATGTCGGCCATGCAGGTGGGGTTCCTAGCTCTCTCCCCCCTCGCTCGCCTCCCTAGTCTGAGCGTATTTAAACCCCACACAGCTCTTAATGAGTAAGTAGTTGTTTTCCAGTAAATGAGAAACAGTGACTTACCTGATACTAGCTCAGGTTACAGAAGAAAAATGTTCAGAAATACATTCATTTAAGTGCAGGCCCTTCCTTTTCAATTTCCTGAGGCGGTAGTGTATGTACTNGCAAATGAGAAACAGTGACTTACCTGATACTTTACAGAGGAAAAATGTTCAGAAATACATTCATTTAAGTGCAGGCCCTTCCTTTTCAATTTCCTGAGGCGGTAGTGTATGTACTGTAAATGCCAAAATAAATGTTCTTGAATACTGGCCCCAGTGTACTTGTGTGTGTAGAATGGAGACATTTGTAAAATGTAACTGGTTCATGGTTAACTGAGGAGCACTGTTGAAAAGCAACATACCCANTGTAGAATGGAGACATTTGTAAAATGTAACTGGTTCATGGTTAACTGAGGAGCACTGTTGAAAAGCAACATACCCAGAATCACGTATAGTGTGTAACCACATATATCAACACCCGACAGTGATGAGATAAATTAATCATCTCTTTGGTGAATTATCGTTATAACTCACTGTGGAAGAACTAATAACGAAGCTCCCAGTAAAGCTCATGTAACTGTGAACATGCTACAATTTGCTAATGGATTAAGGCGGTCGCCTGGGTAGCCGCTGAGCGGTGTGCAAGCTCCAGCAGAAAACATTTTATTAGGAAGCGTTGTGTATCTGTTTATGTTTTTCAGTTCCTCCATTTCTCTAAAGCATGTTTTTGTGATAGTAAATTTCTCAAGCTGGTGTTTCAACTGTAATTTTTAGGTATGAACATTCCGGTACAAAACATTAAAAAAGGAATAGGGACATGCATCAAACCTTTATTATTATTATTATTATTATTATGTCATAAAATGGCAGGGTCTTTGCTGAAAGTCTCACGGAAGCGTGTTGTCGACGGTAAGACTGCGCGCCAGTTCAATGCTTTGCATGCAGAGGTGAGAGAGTTGATGCGCATGTCTCGGTCGCTCCTAGCGCTCCCACGCTTTTAGGTCTCAGACGTGCAAAATTCCTTCAACCAGGCAGCCACCTTAAACTGTAGATGCTTGCATGTTGCCATTAAGGTAGAAGTAAGAGTGGTTTCCAAGCTGAACTGCACCCAACTGTATAAAATGCAGAACTTTTTAAAAAAAAATAGTAAAGAGTGTAAACACACTATCAAAACTATTAGAAAATTATGATTTATGTTGCATATTAAAGGAGAATGCATGTTTTTAAGGAACTGTAAAATATTTTCCTAAAATTTATTAATTTGAATGTTAAAATTAGACAGTACGTTTATTTTTGATGAAAATCAAGCATATCCTCATTTTTGGTGCTTCAAAAAGTACTGTTTGTAAGAAAACCTTTGTGAGGCAAGACCATCATAATAATGTACTTTGTGGTTTTATGTAATGGAACCAGTAATAATGTTTACAAATAATTTTAATAATTGGTTTTATGAACATTCATTTCAGCAATAAAATATTTTTTAATATTAGTATTAAAAATTTTATTAACAAGAACCATAGTAATTATTATGTTTGCCCAATTTGACAAAGGTGTCCTTACAAAAATTTGCTTTCTGAAGCATCGAGAAATGAATGGACTTAAATAATTTTTGCAAATAGAGTATTGTTTTAATTTCTTTTCTCTCTATTTTTTTACCCTTATAAAAAAGCAAATTCCGGAAAAATATTTTACAGTGTTACGAAATGTATGCATTATTCTTGCATACACAACATAAATTGCGCTTCTCTGACAATTTTGGTAGTGTGTATGTACAACATACTTTGTAATGAGTTCTGTGTGTTGTACAGTCAGGTGCAAAACTCCATTGGAAGTCATCCTACTACTACCTTAAGGAATCCACCAATCAGTGGCAGGTCTTTTAGAAATTACGTAGTTTTTTTATTGGAGAACCTGTGTATATTTGGCTGTAAGGTCTCTTTGTTATTGGAGAACCTGTGTATATTTGGCTGTAACGTCTCTTTGTTATTGGCGTACCAGAAATGGTACACCTATGTAGTTATATGTCTATTCCTCAATTTTCCTATACAGTGTATTTTTTTCAGTGTGAAGTATTTGAATTATTTTTTTTTCAAGATAACTTTTAAATATAAAATTATGGTCAGGAAATTTTGAAGTGTTATTTGCATGTATAGCTTTCCATCATCTTTATTATTACACAATGAAATTTTTGAGTCGTGGTTTGAAGTCCATTGGTAGCAAAACCAATATTCCAAAACACCAGCCCACCAGTTTAGTACCTCGTGGTTGGATTTGTTAAGGCATTTGGTGCATGTAACAATGATTCAGACATGTAACATGGCTTTAGGTAGACATGGCACATCAACGTAAGTGCCCACCACGTGACGACGTATTAGTGTAAGGTAGTACAATAGACTCTCGTCCCGAAAACACATGGACCGATAAACCGTATCCACAGTTAATTTTCAGTGGTTCTGGCAAAACTTCTATATATAAATAATGAAAAGGCCAATCGCTTGTATCGTTTATTGGATGCTGCGTCGATCGAAGTATATTTCGGTCCCATCGCCTAAGAATTCCTGCAACAATAGTTTTTAAACTGGTTGTTTATGCAAACATCTAGTAACTGATGTTAAACACATCACGCGCCCCCGTTTATCACTTCTCTGCGGCACGTTGTCTGTCAGTGTCTTACTACCTCCCCTTACACGCCTGACGAGAGGGGAAGTGGTTACCTACCAGCAACCGGTGTGGCAGCCTAGCATCCTCTCTCTCTCTCTTCTGTCTCAAAATTACAAATTTTTTAACTGTGAAATATAATTAATTATTTTAAAAGACATTTGCCATGAGCGCAAGGTGTCACCAACATGTGGCGGGCGCGGCGTGGAGGGGTGTGGTTTTACTCCTCCCTCCGTCTCCCCTTCTCCACCAGCCGCCGTCCACGCACTGTCCGATCGATAACCTTTCAGCGCGCTCTCAGCTGATCGAGTGCATGTGGGACATGAGATTCAAAAAATTAAGAGAAAGTGTATAAAATTACGTGCCAAGTGGAAAAATGAAGGGATGACAAGAGGTAAGGAATTGATGAAACAAATGGGAAAGGAGCTTGAAAGGATGATCAAACAGGCGAAGAATATATTTTTAGGGAAGGTGGGTGGAAGAAAGAAAAGGCGAGGAATGGGGGAAATTGTTTAGGTGTATTAAGAAGGTAAGGAGAGGAAGGTATCCCTCTGCTGAAAGGTAGGGATGGCAGGACTGCGTTAAATGACCAAAAAAAATTAGAGATGCTGTAAGGCCAGTATTTGTCAGTGCAAAAAAAAATGTTTAGCTTATGTAACGTACTTTGAAATCTGTGAATAAGCAGGAAAATCAAAATTTTTTGGACAAGATTTGATTCATGAAATCATAATCGCTTACATAAAGAGTTGATACAAAGCTTCTCGCACGAAACCCGACTTTTATTTTAGTTGGAATAACCTACAAACGTGAACATAAATTTTTCCCAAAAATATAGGGAAAAAATTATTTCCCGCCCAATGTATCATTATGTATTCCCAAAAATTTTCCCCGAAGTTTGGGATCCCGCACACCCTTACTCTTAATAAGTTTTCCTGGTGGCTAAGCAAAATCTTTATTCCTTCAAAAACTTATTGAGATAGTTTTACCTTATTTGTCTTTCAAGAATCAAAAATAAATGTTTGACTTATGGGAGGATATATGTTTATTCAAGCTTCAGATAGCTTATTTTGCTTTTAAATATCAAAGTTAAATGCTTGACTTGTGGGAAATGACGTGACTAGCCGACATTGTGCCAAGCAGTGTGGGCTAGGGGAGGGAGCTGGTTGACGACGAGTGTTATCAGCAGGTGGTGACGAGCGCCCACGGCGGCCAGGCCGGGCTGCAGGTGGTGCAGCCCCACAGCACGGCGGCGGCCAGCGTGGTCCACGGCAGCGACTCGGAGCAGCAGAAGTCTCGCGTCAGGAGGGTCGCATGCACCTGCCCCAACTGCCGGGAAGGCGAGAGGTAATTACTTCTGTAACGATGCTGACTATGAGTGTGTTTGTATGCTTTTCAGGTTTTCTTGCTAAGCTAATGCTTGCTCACATTCATCCATGCCTTAGCCAAGGATCGCAACACAGGAAGGGGCTGCGGTGGTGTAGTGGTCAGACTACTTGCGTCCCACCTAGGCGAACCGGGGTTGATACCCAGCAGAGTTACTCCCAGCTTTTCACGTGGGAATCGTGCCGGACGATGTTGCTGGTCGGCAGTTTTGCTTGAGGATCTCTCCAACATTCCGGTGCTGTTCTATACTCACCTCACTTCCCCTTCGTCTACCCTAGAGACCCCGATGTTAAGGGCTGCCCAAATATCTCCACTCCTTTCCAATACATGATGCTTGTTGTGATAGTGGACCACGGAAGTCAGCTTAGCAGAGGATCACATGTCAGTCACCTCTCATTTGCCTCTGTATTTCTCGCATATCCAGGGAGGATGTGAGGTGAAGATGGAGCAGTGGTGGATCGCAAGGCCAGGGGAAACGGGAGATCCCGAGCAAACCTGCCAACCAGCTGCATCGTCCGGCACAACTTCCACATGCAAATTCTGGGTGACCCCGCTGGGAATCAAAGCTGGTTCATCTGGCGGGAGGCGAGTAGTGTGGCTACTACTTATTCAAGAAGAAAAGAGTCGCATAGCCTATTTCCAGTTTCTTCACACTTTTTGAATCAGACCTTTGGAAATTTACCCCGTAAATTACATATTTGGTTGTTTCCTCTATATATATATATATATGTTGTGTATCACAAGTGTTTTATACTTCCGTTAATGCTGAAGTATTAAATTTTTTTATTAGATTGAAATTTTACTAACATTTCATTTATAATTAATATGAATAAAAATGGAGATAAAATAGGTGTGTTGGTAATGCGTAGTAAGAAATAGTTCTTATGCAAAATATCATTACATTGAGTGCAAACAAATTTGGTGCATTGCCCCTTTAGTGTGATTCTCTAGACTAGGTTGAGCTTTGTTTGAATGAGGTGGAGAAATATCCTAAAAGTAGAACTTTAACAGGGCTTTAGAAACGTTGAAAGGAACCACGAATGGACGCAGCTTTCTGCTGGAACGTGGCCAATGTTTCCATGTAATTGTGCCTGTTTTAAAATCACAGTTACAACTCAGCTCTTTGCAGCTATGACACAAGACTTATTCTGTGTATGAAGTAGACTATTGTTTGCAATATGTTTTAAATAATTGCACTGTGGGATTGACCTTAAAATATATGTTGCAGTTTTAATTGTTTTGTCTAGGTATTTATACAGTTGGTCATTTAACTCAAACAAATGGGTTTTTTTCATTTTTAGAATTTTAATTAATACGTACTATGTACAGCTTAATTTTTTTTGTTCATTCATGTAAAGTCTACAGAAATACATTATACTTTGTTACATAATCTGTTAAGTATGATCCCTGACAAAATTTAAATAACTGGATTAACGGGGCATAATTTTAGGAAAACCTCCACACAACTTACCAAACCACCTTTCAACAAACACACAATATTTTAGACCCTTCAGTTTTGCTGTATGGAGGTTTTACATGGAGAGCACTGTTATAATAATTACGATGGAAAGATTAAAAATATCTAACAGGGTAATTTCCCATTGAAAAACATCTTGGTATTTAGGAAAATGTTCTACTTTATTAAGCAAAACATGAAGTCCTTCCTTGAAAACATTAGAAAGAGTACTGAAACAAATTGACATGGTCAGTTTATACAAGTAGATGCAAATAACTCTGGATACAACAAAGACTACACAGTGATACACAGTGGTAAAAACAGATATACCGTATGCACAGGAAGTTGATGACGCAGTGAAGAGAGAGTGGAGAGACGTGTGGGGCACTTAACATTGGGGTCTTGAGAGCCACCGATGAGGGTGAAGCAAGGAGAGTATGGAGCAGCACCAGAATGCAAGGGTTAGGGAAATGGGAGATCCCCGAGAAAACCTGCCGACCAGCATCATTGTCCTGCATGATTCCCAATTGCGAAAATTCAGGAGCAATTGGCCAGGAATCAAACCCCGTTCATCTAGGTAGGAGGCACTACACCACCGTGGCTCCGAAGCAATGAAGACATCACTGACAAATACAGCCAGCACGTAATAGAAGGCACTGTGAAAAGGATAAATAGTTTAAATTATGCAATATTGTGTGCACATTGTACAGTAACATTACTTTACCTAACCTAATTTATCCTGCAGTACCTCTACATACAAGGATAATAGTATAATACACATCTCCAGAATTCATCTTAACCCCTGGGATGTGGCATATGCAATTTATGTAAAAAAGTGAACACTTATAAGAGGTGACTCTGGACCTTCATAACATTGAAAAAGAGGCGCTAGAAACATTTAAACATGTTGTGGATACACTCTGCAGAATGCCTTAACAAAGTGCTAAAAATTGGAAGTAGATGTAAATAAGTTATTCTGGACCAGCCCGGGACTGCAGGGTGTCAGATGTACNGAAACATTTAAACATGATGTGGACACACTCTGCAGAATGCCTTAACAAAGTGCTAAAAATTGGAAGTAGATGTAAATAAGTTATTCTGGACCAGCCTGGGACTGCAGGGTGTCAGATGTACTAATACTATAGGACAACAGTTGCAACGTTTCAGACGAGCATAAAGACTACAACAGCTTACTTTAGCTCTCACTTTTTATATATTTCTATGCTTGGTCATCTTCTTACTTCTGTAATCTACACAGCACTGCAGTGGCAAAATAATAATTTCGTTCAGCTACTCGGCTTGTATCTTTATCATGTTGAAGATAATTTGTAGTGTCGAGTAGTGCGACGTGGCTGCCACGTTCAGTGCAGGACATGTGGGTGTGTGCAGGAACGTGGACAGGAAGAAGCAGCACGTCTGCCACGTGGCGGGCTGCAGCAAGGTGTACGGCAAGACGTCGCACCTGCGGGCGCACCTGCGCTGGCACTCGGGCGACCGACCCTTCTTCTGCAACTGGCTCTTCTGCGGCAAGCGTTTCACCCGCTCGGACGAGCTGCAGGTCAGTTACTCGCGCCTGCAATGCAAGTACAGCTGACTGGGAAATTATATTGTAAATACAGTAGAACACCCTTTAGAAATTTCTGAAGGGTAGGTAGGGTTTTACGAGTATTCAAAATGCTGAATGAGATTTTAAAATGTTTGCTTCTGGTAGAAGAACTAGTTGTTGAAAGTCTTAACAAAAAAAAAAATTGAGTTCAACAAATGTTCAAGTACTTATCAAGTCTTAATTTGGTTGATTAACATCATATAATTTCTTTTTGAAAATCTACCTTTTTGCTTTTATTACAACATTTATGAAATACCCACACAAAACTAAACTTGGAATGTTNTTTTTTTTTTTTTTTTTTTTTTGTTCTTTAAGTTATTCAAGTGTTTTATTATAGCATTTCTTCCTTCATTAAGCAGTCCACTCGTGTAACTTATTTCTGACGTGTGTGTAACAAATATTTTTCTTAGTTTTGTTATACTATATGACAACTGATGGTATCACATGTTTGATTTTGTATTTTAAATTGAGTTTATTTGTTAATATAACCTTAAATGTTTAATAATAATTTTAAAAACTCAAAATTTGTGTTTAAATTTCATTCAGGTAAAAAAATTTTAAAAACGTTTTGTTATTTTCATTTTAGTTTTATAAAATTCAATAACAAATTTTTTATTTTAAACTTATTAAACGCAAAGCTACATTTACACAACGCTCTAGAGGGACTGCCAAATGTATGCTTATAAATTAGGAAAACTTCTTAAGAGGGTTAAATTAAAGCCCTTGACTGGAGGGGCTCAATTCCCACATTGGGCTGGCAAATGGTATCATGTTGGAGTGACATACTTTCCACGCTGCCTTCTTCTTTCGTCTCCTTTCAGTAAGTTATTGTAGTCCTTGCACTCTTGTGATATATTGCTCATTATATAACATTTTTGAAATTTCGCTATTGCAATGTGGTACAGAATCTTCTGGTATTTTATTGTTTGTTGATGTTTTGCTTTTATTTTGGTATTGATGATGTNTTTGCAATGTGGTACAGAATCTTCTGGTATTTTATTGTTTGTTGATGTTTTGCTTTTATTTTGGTATTGATGATGTGATATTTTGGTATATTAAATTTCCTGATTCACATTTACAAATCACTATTGGTCATTTTGTGATTAGCAATTCAGTAATATTCCTGTCCTAGTTATTTAGCATTATTAAGATATTTTTGTCACGAGTATTTGCTGCCATTGTAAGTATTGGTGCTGTATTAGTGAATCATGTTCTGGATATTTGCGAATTTTGTTTCCTGTTTACAACAGTTTGCAAGAGATGTATATCTGAGTAATACAAGTATGGTTATTAAGTATTGAACCAATATTGGAAAGTGTGTATTGCACAGTTTTAGTCTCTACAGAATGTGTAGTGTACTTCTGAGTTGTGTTGTAGAGGCACAGACGGACACACACCGGCGAGAAGAGGTTTCAGTGCCCGGACTGCAACAAGAAGTTCATGCGGAGCGACCACTTGTCCAAACATATCAAAACTCACTCCAAACAGAGGAATTCGGTAAGACTGATTGCACTCTACAGCGTGGTGTGTCATATCTTGTTTGCTGGTTAGAAAATGTACTGTCAGCTCTGATATGTGATTATAACATGCATTTATGTCATGGGAAGTGCAGCATTTAAATTGGAAATAATTAGGGAATTATGCAATTGTATGGTTTGCCCAGGTTGTTTGATAGGTACACTTAAATTCACCCGGCAATATTGTTTGTAAATTGTGAAGAACAAATTAAATGTGAGTGATTATATCCATGGCCACATTGCTCAGGTGGCTAGCACCTTTCTCCTAGATGATCTGGGATTTGATCCCCGGTGGGGTCACGCCTAGTTTTCACATGTGGGAAATATGGTGGACTCGTAACTGAATTTCAGTATGAGGAAATTCTTTTAGTTAAGGTGACAGACACTTTGATGTAAAGCCGACAGGTGGTACGGAAACTTAATTAGGAACACGGGATGATCGGCAGGCCCACTAGTGTTTCTTTTTGCTGACCAATCCATTCATGCTGGCAGTAGTTGAAACTGTGCGATGGTGGGACCCCCTCCCTATGATTCACGAGCGGTGGTGTAGCTCTGGTTTTGTCCTGGACAGAGAGTAGAGGTGAGTATAGCGCCCTGGCTGAAGGACAGGTGTCTCTGTGTGCGACAGTCTCTGGGAGAATGTGGAAGGGCACTAGAGGTGCACAATGTCCCATCTTGGGGCATGTGTCTTATCTGGTCAACTGTTGTGTCGGCCGGAACTGTCTGCGCTGATTGCGTGTATTTCAGCTCTTTGAATTCAAGTTTCATGCGCATATTTTCACGAAAAGGAACACTGCTATTTTCTAGCTGGTTTTCTTGGAATTCTACAAATTCCTCTCCTTTTTTATTGGTTCGCTGTTCCATCTGCAGTTCGCTGCACTTCCAACACCCTCTCAACCTACGAACTTTCTTAAGTCCCTGGAATTAAAGACAATATGCTTGCCGCTTGCATTTCACATGATTGCGCACGCAGTCAATATGTTCTGCTAACAACTAGCATTCACGTGTTCCAATGTTTTCAACCCTGGGATTTATTATTATTTGGTGTTTTTTCAGCATGTTCGTTGCAATTTGCAAGAACATAAAAATTTGTGTACTTGACAACTAACAAATTTATGGAGTGCCATGTTTGTTGCGTAGTCGTTGGAGAAATGTTGGTGTAGCTTAGTGATACATGTCCAGTGACCCAACAAAAGCAGGCCACTGAATCCTGTTTGTCGTTGGTTTACAAAGTGCCGGCAACGTGCGTACAGGCGAGACAGATGACGTTGCAGTGAGGCTGGTAGTATAGTCTTCCTAAAACAAAGTACACTACAGTGAAACCCAGTGAATAAAAACTTCTAGTAAAAAGAAGTCACGCTGGCAATAAGAATGTCTTATTTTCCAATATGCTAAATCACAGTCAACACTTGAATTTTTTTTTTGAGATTTTTTATAATTATCACAAACATGTGTTAATGCAAACCTCATTACTACAACATACAAAAATTCAAGTCCCTTGAGGATTGTATTCAGATTTATAGATGTTTTAACTTATGTAACTCTTCAACTGAATCGGAGTACATAATTGTATATGCAAGCAAACAATTTACTTTAGTTGCCCTTATAAAGTTTACAATGGTTTTAGGTACTGTATTTTTTCCAATAGGAAATTCATTATGAATATGAATATGAATATAGTTGTATTAATAATTTGAAATGACAGTAAGAAGTAGCCGTAAGTATACAGAAAATCAAAGAAACATTCAAATTTTAATTTGAGTGTCCTTTGATGTCCTGATTTTGTCCGAAGGATCTACATTAATACTGTTTGCTTGGAAAATAATTAATAATCAGAATTTGGTAGTCCGAAGAAGCTCATGGAATTTTACTGTTGTAAAATGGGCAACACGCCATAATCATATAGCGATATCTTTATATGAAGGAAATGTGACGAGTATAATTNTACTGTTGTAAAATGGGCAACACGCCATAATCATATAGCGATATCTTTATATGAAGGAAATGTGACGAGTATAATTCGTAGAAGCTCTTCTAGAATGCCTTTTTAAGGGCTAAGGGCAGGATCTGTCACCAGTAAACAACCGGCTGTCATCCTGTCGCAGCTTCTAAGTGTTATATGGTAGAGCCAGTATTCCCTTCGTTGTAGGCGTTTACTCCTTAGTTTTAGTAAGCTGCACTTGTCACATCTTAGATGCNCGTTTACTCCTTAGTTTTAGTAAGCTGCACTTGTCACATCTTAGATGCCTGGACATGAGGAATTCACGTCTCACACAGCTTCACATCTACATTCCCAGCAGAAGTAATTAAACTTCTCATTACGCTAGGCAGCTAGGCTGTCATTGAATGCACATTTTCGTTGGCTAGAACAAAAATAAAACTACGTAACTGGTGCACGTGTTAATTAACAATGCCGCATAAAACATGTCGCTGTTAGCTAAAGAGCTGGAATCAGTCGTTGAAAGTAATCTTATATCATAACATCATAAGACAGATGCGTAAATAATGAACAGAGCAAATTAGATGAGTGGTAGGAGATGGAGCATATAAAATGACATTCAATAACTAACCAAAATACAGAGAATGGTAACATCCCAGGTTTCTTGTGTTTGAGTGTAGTATGTATTTGCACACAGTAAAACCGCAGCTGTGGAGTGGGAAATGACACAATTATTTGTATACAGTTGGGAATCAGATAGTCCAGAATTGTTTATCGTTGCGTGTAGTTTTCTGGTTACAAGGAAGGATATAATGAAGACATGTCATGCTAATAGTGGATTTATTTTAATGTAAGTTATTTACATAATATCCCTGCCTGGAAGTGCAAAGAGGATTGTTTGACCTCTAATACTGATGATGCAATGTTATGGAATAACAACTCTAGTATACATGTATTCAGCAGTATGGGTAACATTTTTTAAAACTTCTTTAGAATTAGTTTGACATTTTAAATTTAGTTTTTTTAATTTACTGTAACACTAGTTAATAATTTTTACAGGGTTTTTGGATGAACATTTTTATAAAGTTCAATAAGTTCACGAGCTTTCAAATTGGCACGTATGAGTAACATACAAGATGAAAGTCCATGTATAATTGCATCTCGTGGGCTTCTGCAGGTCAGGCCTTCAGTACTGAGAAGCATTTTGAAGCCATCGTATATACTTTGCAATACTGTGTTGTTTTCATAAGTACCCTCGCAACTACTGCAGTTCAAAAACTGTATTTGTATTTAATTGTTTCAAACTAAAAGTGAGTGGCTCATGACTGTGGCATATTGCTATAGGAGACTGTGCTGTGCTCATTGTGATGCTTTAAATTGAAAACATTTCATTGGCTCATTAAGTGACATACAATCTTCCTACAAACTTTTGTGTATTGCATTGTCAAGTTGTGTAGAGGCCAAGTAAACTGTTATTAAGTATGATTTCCTAGAATTATTTTTTGGTTGTTTTTGTTTCTTTTTGAGGATTATGATGGTGACGAAAGCAGAGAGAAAGAAGTCTGGATTAATGGGGAGCCGTATAAAATTCATGTGTCTCAGGTAGATACCCAGTTGTTTACTCACACTTACCATAGTTAACCTAAGTACTCACACTCACTGCAAAAATGTTTTACTGCCATTTTTTTTTTTTGAGAAATTACCAATATGCCTATTAGTTTTGTTAACATTTGGTTTTGTGATGATTGTTTGCCTTAAAATCAGTAGAGCCACATTGGCAGCATCAAGTGCAGAACATTCAGCTTTCCTGACATCTAGATTAAGAATTATGGTGAGGGAGGCACTGTGTGTTATTTTGCATGCTTAACCTTTGTATATCAATGTGATATACTTGTGCTTTTGGTTGGAAAATGTTCCTGCAACAGTAGCAACTCAAGAACGATCCAATGTTCTTTGTATGTATTAACCTTCATGTGTGCAATATCTGGCAGTAGGTCTCAGTTGCTAAAAATTCCCATAAAAAATAACATTTTTGTGTGAAGTCAGCAGTTTTAATATAATATTGGGCAGTCGTGGAATAGGATAGTGCTTGCAATGTTTTTTTAACGCACGTTGCATTGCAGAGAAAAGGGAATGTTATTGGGGGTCAGTCCCTTTTGAATTATCTTTATAGATTATTTGACACAAATTCAATCTCAGAAGATGCATTACCTTTTTTTTTTTCATGGCAAAGCGTGAATAATACTTTCCTTAATGTTTTTGAATTGTTGCAGATTCTCTGCATTTGATTTCTTTCTAAATTGTAATAGCCGAGGTAAAATAATTTATTATTTTGTGGGAGCGAACTACAGACGTCATAATAACTTTGGCAGTTAAACATAACAGATTTCAGAAAATGCATTAAGTTATACCCTATGTCATGCCATCTGAAAAAATCCACCCAAAATCCACGTTTACAAATAGTAGCCAAAAATAAAAAAAAATCCAAGATGGCGGGGCCTGATCCTCTTAACATGCATTACTTATCCTGCGTTTCAGACTTCCATCTTGATTCATAATGTTCCAGCTGAAACCAATTTTTTTTTTTTACTTAAAAACAATGTACCAGTTTCCACACACATAAAAAAAATTAATTTTATAAACAACATCGTAAAATATTGCAGTAATAAATATATACAGTACACTCATGCGCAGTTGAATTAGGCACACCTCCCATGTTGGTGAAATGGTGCAGTGGTTTCAATGAACCACTGCCCAGCCACACATTACTGGGACAGAATGGGGAAGAAACGCTATCTCAGATCATTTGATCGTGGCCAGATCGTTGGGGCCAGACATATGGGGCACTCCCGCTCCGAAGTCGTGCAGCCACTGGGATTTCCACTGGCCACCGTGTCGAGAGTGTACCTTTAGTTCAGGGATTTGGATAAAACCACGGTCGCCAGTGACGGTTACCATGGTGAACAACGCATCGATGATGGGTCGCCATTTATAACACTGGCTACAGTGCAGCAGAATACTTCAGGATAATTCAGTGCTGGACCACAACAACCTGTGAGCAACCATGCCATCCAGAACCATATCCTCGTTATGGAACCCCGCTGGGGTGTCTCTAATTCAACTGCTCATGAGTGTATAAATATATTTCAATTTTCAAAGGAAAACCCTGTACCACATGCCACATGTAATAATAAAAAAAGAGGAAACATTCTGCTAGGCTGCATANAAAAGAGGAAACAGTCTGCTAGGCTGCATGTAGTAAGTAGCACTTACAGGTAGGAACTACACCAACATACACTTACTATGATACATTTTTCGTGTGGATGCATAATTGTTGCATCTCATTTGCTGGAATAGCTTATTTGGGTTGTCTTAGTTTATTACCTCTTGGCAGCTGAATGTAGTGATCGCACATTCATACATAGAAATGTCCTTTTCATGTTCTGTTTTACACGTATGTTTATTTGTAAGTGCCATCCTGTGAGTTCTTGTTCTTTTGTTTTACTTTTACACTTATACCCACATACTCAACACTGCATGAAATATTGGTGAAAAATTTTTTTTGCTTAAACACTGGTAGAATGTAAACTTGACACGTTGTATGTACAGTGGATTCTGTATCTATCGGATTCTCGTGTACTGATTGGCCGTAATTATCGTACACTGTCTGGGGTCCCAGCGAGATTCCTATATACTTAAAGCTAAAAAATACTGCTTGTATTTATCTTTGAATACAGTGGAAACTCAATCCATCAAAGATGGATGGATCAAAAGTACGTGTCCACAGAAAATTTTTTTGTGGTCCAAACAAAATTTTTGTGTAAATAATGCTAAAAAGTCAGTTTTTGCGACTCAAAATTTAATTTTTACTGTATTGATCGAACAAAAATTTCTGTAGCATCACTGAAAATTGCATGTTCCAATCATTAAACAATGCAGTATTAACAAAAGAGTATAAGCATCAACTGTACTCTCCACGGCATACGACGTCTGTACACAGTACATTATGTACACACGCACAAGTAATGCTAATAGATAACACACATAAAATACATTTCCAACACACACTGTTTTCACTTACGTCTCAATGCTCTGTGTTTAGACATATTTATGTAATTTACCACTTCCGAAGTAACCTGTTGTTGATTTCGTCACAATGTCGCACTTAACTCATANAAAATACATTTCCAACACACACTGTTTTCACTTACGTCTCAATGCTCTGTGTTTAGACCTATTTATGTAATTTACCACTTCCGAAGTAACCTGTTGTTGATTTCGTCACAATGTCGCACTTAACTCATACAATAGACGTATCAGACTACACATATGTATTTAGAAAGCCGAAATAAAAAAAACTGAAAGTTGTGGAAATACAGTACATATGTGCATCAAATATGTACTGTAGAAGTTTTATTAGACGTTCAGCAAGCAATTGCAATGTTTACGGCGGCAGCCATGTTGGTAACTATCAACAACAACAAGAAACAGCAGTGCCATGTTTTCGAGATATTGATTTGCGATGCGACATTGCCAACAACAATCACAAGTTTTTTACTTGAATATTTTTTCATAATTACGAATGCATGTATGTATAAATGTAACTATAATAAATACGCTTGGAATGTTAACAAAAAGGCAATGCAAAATTAAGGAAACCCTATTCCCTGCACTTTATCAATCACAATATTCAAGACATTTTTAGTTCTTAGCTAGTAACTGCGACTATTGTTAGTTGCTCTATGGATAATACTTCCGCTACAACTGCAGCATTTCTGTGCACTTGGTTTCAAAAGAGGTGTTTAAATACAGGTTTTATAAAGTTGAGTGTGAATACCGGAAAAAGTTAGAGTGGATTGTTTATTTGTGTTTGTTACACATAAGGTCAACACTTCTTGGTTTCCTTGAGAACTTTATAACAGGGTTCTACAGTATTATGAATGTTTTCTCTAATATTCCCATTTGCATTATTTTCTTTTAGTTAAAATTGACAAATACCTAACACAGGCCTACCAATGTGTTCAACATAGAGTTTAATGAGGTTGGTTTGTTTTTTTGGTTTTCTAATATGTCTAGTTCACATCTACAGAATGTCCGCATCTATAGAATTTTTATCAGTCCCCTGAAATTTGATAGATAGAGTTGAAATGGATAGAGTTTCCACTGTACCATTTTGTATATAAATTGTTCGCTCCTGTCACTAAAAATTACATTCAACAATTATTATTTGACAACGTAGAAATTGAAGAAATTTTCGTATCTTCAAAAGCAAATTACACTAATAACACTAATAATTAATTATGCTGTAATCAAGTTATAAACATTTTTAAAAAAGTGTCAAGAAACTAAGAAATTTACTAACAACAAATTGTACAGGCAGGCTTTACAGAATTTAAGTATGTCATTAAAAATTAAACATTGTTATATTTGCAATAGAGCTAAATAATGTTAGACTTTCTAAATTATTTGTTGATCACTAATGGGTGCAGGTACAAGGAAGACAATTTTTGTAAATGAACATGTCACCACATTAGCATATACAAGGTCACATGAACGTCCACTGAAGACTGCGTAATTCACTTTCTGAACAACGTAAACACACACAGTTCGCTCAAGTTCACCTGGTCATACTCCACAACACATGCCATGTTCCTGGATGTCGAACTCACTCTCCACAATGGCACAATTCAAACTGCTGTACACACCAAACCCACCAACAACCTCCAGTACTTACACTTCCACATCNTTCAACATAGAGTTTAATGAGGTTGGTTTGTTTTTTTGGTTTTCTAATATGTCTAGTTCACATCTACAGAATGTCCACATCTATAGAATTTTTATCAGTCCCCTGAAATTCGATAGATAGAGTTGAAATGGATAGAGTTTCCACTGTACCATTTTGTATATAAATTGTTCGCTCCTGTCACTAAAAATTACATTCAACAATTATTGTTTGACAACGTAGAAATTGAAGAAATTTTAGTATCTTCAAAAGCAAATGACACTAATAACACTAATAATTAATTATGCTGTAATCAAGTTATAAACATTTTTAAAAAAGTGTCAAGAAACTAAGAAATTTACTAACAACAAATTGTACAGGCAGGCTTTACAGAATTTATGTATGTCATTAAAAATTAAACATTGTTATATTTGCAATAGAACTAAATAATGTTAGACTTTCTAAATTATTTGTTGATCACTAATGGGTGCAGGTACAAGAAAGACAATTTTTGTAAATGAACATGTCACCACATTAGCATATACAAGGTCACATGAACGTCCACTGAAGACTGCGTAATTCACTTTCTGAACAACGTAAACACACACAGTTCGCTCAAGTTCACCTGATCATACTCCAAGACACATGCCATGTTCCTGGATGTTGAACTGACACTCCACAATGGCACAATTCAAACTGCTGTACACACCAAACCCACCAACAACCTCCAGTACTTACACTTCCACATCTACCAGCATACCATGCCAAAAAATCCCTACCTAACAGTCTTGCCACAAGAGCCAAACGTATCTGCTCCTCCAACAGTGATCTCAACACGGTATGAACAAATAGCCAGAGCATCCTCGATGGGAGCTACCCCAGGACCCTCGACCACTAACCGATTCAGCAAGTCATCTCAAATACCGGAACACAAACCAAGGTCAACAACTCTGATATACCCCTGGTGGTCCCATATCGTAAACTCGAAAACATTCTCCACTCGGAATACAAAATTCTGGCTTCCTCACCACAAACACAAGACCTGCTCTCCAAACCACCCAAATTGGTCTTGAAAAGGCCACCTAACCTCTGCAACAAACTGGTTTGTCCAAAGCTGCAGCCCACCACAAATGCCAACCAAACTATCGCCCCCGGAGGATCCCACCCCTGGTGTGGCTCTTGTGCCATCCACCAACCCTCAACTTCTTGCAATAGCAGACTCACTAGCCGTACGTACCACGGAGGTAAGACGTAGGGGAGTAGGCACCTTGCTTAAGTCCAGGAGCCACTTGATCTGGGGGACACGCCCCCTCCGACTACCTAAACAAAGTGATTAGCTGTGTTATTGGTGTCAATTGAAATGTGTTTGGAAGAATTTTCACAATGACATTGTGTCCTGAATATGACTGTACAAATAGATTTTTAAAAAATCTGGATAGAATCACATTTCATAGTTAAGTGTATGGAAAATGTGCATTTCCTTATCGCCTCTTTCTTGCAGCTCGTAGTTACCATTCAACTAGACGCTCGTCGATACTAACTGCTATTCGGCCCAAGTTTACATATATTTCAAAATTATTTAATAGTAACTAAGNAGTTTACATATATTTCAAAATTATTTAATAGTAACTAAGCTTTTTGTGCATTTGTTCCGCTATCCTTTGTAGTAGCCATGTTTACTTATGCAAGCGTACCACAGTAGCTAATGTTTACATAGCCTAAAAATATTCGTCTGTAAGAATAATGGTTGAGATTAATCATCGAGGCTGTGATAGTCTCATCCTTTTAAGGCATATCTTGAAATTGGATACATCTTATGTAAACAAGATTTATTTTAATGCTGCAAATGTGACTATATCTGGCCGATAAGAGGAGACATGCACAACCTTTCCCCGAGTGTGTTCAGTAAAAAAANTGCTGCAAATGTGACTATATCTGGCCGATAAGAGGAGACATGCACAACCTTTCCCCGAGTGTGTTCAGTAAAAAAACAATTATGTAATTTTAAGAATCATTTATAATAAAGTAACTAGTATTTTGTAAGGCATCTGTATGCACACAATATCTCACTGCTTCATGTGGCCAACAACATANATAATAAAGTAACTAGTATTTTGTAAGGCATCTGTATGCACACAATATCTCACTGCTTCATGTGGCCAACAACATAACAACGCTACTGGACACAAACAAGTTGTATAGGTGGTACCTAGGTCTACTTGCACAGACAACAAATAAGGCCATCACCTTGTTTAGTCAACATCAACCTGGCAATGGAGTTGTTCAATTACGTTTTGAATGTAACTAAAATTAGAATATATTTTGTTTTTACTTTTTACAGTTGTGATACATGATATTGCAAAAGAAAAAACAATGTGGTTATTTTATGAAACGAGTTACAGGGGGAAAATATAGTAAAAGACCCTTTTTGGGTGATCAGTATTAAGACTCGCCCATTTAGCACTTTGCTAAACATGTTATGTGTTCCAGTGAATAAATAGTGGATTCATTGTACAGTTCCTCGTTAAAGAACACAATTACTTTCCCACCTTACGATCAAATAACAGTTGGTTAATCTTCAAAAACAGTTATTCATCTTGAAAGATACAATTGTTCTAGAAAGTTCAGTTTTGTAAGTAACTAATCAAATACATATATTCAACATTTTTTGGGGTTTGTTAAAAGAGGTTCGTGGAACAGCATGTCTAATTCTTAAATTCGTATTGTTTCATTATTTGGGTCGGTTGTGGATGATGATAAATACATACGTACGGTAAAGTACTTAAAAATTATATTGCCTGAGATGTAAACCAAATACAAGCTTTAAAAGCCGTTGGAATTAAAAATGTGCAACGAAATAATGAACATACATAATATTATTGACAAAATTTTCGAGGCTGCCTTTCAAATTTTAACTGAGAGCTTATAAAACTTACAGGTACCAGTAATGAATCCATACCAATATCTTAGTCAATGTATTTGTTTATACTTTGAGCCAAATCGGGGTTCATTTAATATACAGAAACTTCTAATGCAGATTCAGTTCAACANTGTATTTGTTTATACTTTGAGCCAAATCGGGGTTCATTTAATATACAGAAACTTCTAATGCAGATTCAGTTCAACATAATATGAAGTCTCACATTACAGATCTGGAAGCTAATATTTTAAGATGCTAATTAATACTATCTGACTTGAAAATGTATTATTGATTCCTTCAAAAAACATATTCAGGTTTATTTACTCGAAACTCGCCTATTAGTGTATTAATTTAGGTCAGTCATGGACGAAAAATACTTGTTACTAGCATACGTAACCATCAAAGCTAGCGATGTTTTGGAAGCCAGAAGGGGCGTGGTTGCTCCCGCCATCGGCATCAGCAGTATGCGTTGGAAAGGTTGTCAACACCAACTCCCCTGCTTCTTACCTCCATGGTACATGCCCCATCCGAGACAACTACAACTGTGCAACAGGAAATCTGATTCACCAGCTACAGTGCCAACACTGTAACGCAGAGTACATCTGCCTCGCCACCAACACACTCGGGCAGAGAATGAACGGCCACAGAGCAGACAGCCAACAAGCCACAGCTGGTTACATCCACAACCTACAAGATGAACCAGGTGCAGCATCACACAACAAATATTCTGACTCCTGCTACAGAAGCAGAGTTGCGAGAGCCCTACCACCTTCAAGCAATAGCTCAGAGCTCAGACGCTGGGATTAGCTCACCAATTTATAACAAAATCCAGGCAGCCGCCAGGCCTCAACATAAGATAATCACAGCTCCAAACCACACTCGTCACCTATACTGGCAAATTTTCAATTTTCTCGCCCCACCCTAGTTTGCCACTTGGCCGCTGTTTACTACGAACAGCGCCCTTCCACCATATTAAAGTGTCCTACAACTCCCCGCCTGATGAATCTGACCTAGCCAGCGAAACATAGCAATTGCTAAACCGAGTGAAAAATGTGTCGTCCTTCTTTGTGTGTGTGTGTCTGTCGACAAGTACTGGATTGTGAGTATTTGAATTCCTGATGTTTTTTATATTTTTGCTATAACAATAATTTATCAGATATCATTACAGCACAATTCCAGTGTATCTTCACAATAAAATTAAATGGAAATTTTTCTTACTTGTTTTCAACAGTATCTTTTAACTTGATATGTTCTTTTTTCTATGGTTTCCTTTTGATTCTTCTCGTACTAAAACTAACTTAGGCATACCAGTATGCTGAACANTATGTTCTTTTTTCTATGGTTTCCTTTTGATTCTTCTCGTACTAAAACTAACTTAGGCATACCAGTATGCTGAACACTAATTTCGAGGATATGCACAATATTTTTTGGATTTGAATGTCATTCCCATGTCTATTGTCTGCCAGCATGTATTGAATGTTATGTCAGTTCCTGAGAAATGATCAAGAATCCACTGCACAACCCACAGTGCCCTTTATATTGTTTTGTACAGGGAAACAAACTGATTTGTATGATGGTAATTAAAAATTTTTCACGACTGTAGTTTTAAAATAATATAAATTTTGGGGTGTGTTTGACATCTCTGTTTATTGCAGAGTTTTGTTCCAGTGTTCCACTGTTGCTTGGCCAGTTAGCGCTTCAACAGACTAATTCAGCTGAAATTGCAAATGGAATCAAATTTCTAAATTTATAGGATCTGATTCCATCAGTTTGTGAGAACTCTTCGATAACATTTGTATTCATCTTCAACTTTAGTTCAAAAAGAAATGTAATCTTACCAAAATGCCTACTGAATACTTATGTAACTGCAATTTGGGCATCTTTAACAGTTTATTGAAATTTTACTGTCAAGCAGGTGTTCACAACTTTTTCTGACTTAAATCTGTTTTTTCTGTTCTTTTTTTCTAGCATAGGTATTATAAAAATAATTTAAACAAAATGAAACATAATTATACCAAATTAATTGTTTTATATTTTATGTCTCATTCATAAACAATTACACATACACAAATTTATTTTCAGGTAAAAATTGACTTGAGTGTTTATTTATTTTTCATATTATTTACACAATTTATGTTATATTTAGTCGGTTTGTTTGCATTTGATTGGTCTAATTGTGTGTTGTCCAGCTGGTGAAGCGTGTCAGCGGTTGCAGGGAGTGTGATTGTCGTTGCTTTGGACTCAGTGTTGTGATCTGTGACATTTGCATGCGGATTCAGGTGAAACTGCTTGTGTACCGAAGACAGAGCTGTTAGCCACTAACGAATGCAGTGTTGTAGTGTAACCGTTTATTTCTTGTAGAGCAGGAAAAGCCAGGAAGCAGATTCTCGAGTTTGTGAGGAACTAGTGGAGTTTGTAACCTTTAGGAAAACGGCACGTAACAAAGAGGTAGGCTAATGAGGTGATTTGAGCATGTCTCGTGGGGTTAACTTTTAGTCTGCGTATCACCTGCAGGTCCTAACACCACGTTTGAAAAGAACCTTGCTAAAGTTGTCATCATTTCCAGTGGTTTCGTAGTAGACGCAGTGGGCCACGTGATTGGTCAGTGGAACACTGCTGCACTTGTGTCTTCAACATCCATCGTCTGTCGGTGCTTTCATTGCTGGTCGCCTGTCAGCAGCCTCCTCCATTCTCGCCTCTTCTTCACCCTCTCTTATCTCTTCCTGCACGTCGTCTGTCCATCTCACACAGCCTATTCTCACGCTCATCCCTTCATTCAAGGGTCCTCTTTGGCATTCTGTCTTCCTGTAAAGTCATGCACCCACAGTGGGCTAATCGTTTCAGTAACGTCTTAACTGTATGCAAACTTGGATTTGTTGTTAAAATCTTCGTTCTTTGCAACATCTCTATTGTCGCAATTCACTGTCATTGTCTGTCAGAAACATTCTCCCTTACCTGCAACCTACCTGTACAAGTAAATTGGAAGTAAAAACCTGGAGTGGTAATTGATTAGATGAGAAAATGTAATTGAGGTGCTGTTGAAGTACGTACTATCATAAACACATGTGATCATGCCAGTACTCTAATGTTTCATTGGACACGTCAGAATCTTGCATGAGTATCAGAAAATAGTTTTCGAATCTGATGGCTTTTATATAAAAAGAACCGAGCAAAGTGCACATGCATGTTGCTCGGTTCTTTTTATATAAATGCTGTCCAATTATGAGCTGGGTTACTTTAGACGTAAAAGTATGTTCAAATGTAATGATTTGACAGAGGCATGATAAGTATTTGCTGGACTTCTGTAGTTAACTCTCAGTATGATTGATTTGAAAGCATGCCTCGGGTTTGCATGATTACTTAAGGTACATTAAGTAGCTTTATACAATCAGGATGTGCAGTAGAACCCCGATCTAACAAAATGTCACGGTTAGTGATCATCTTTTCTTTATTTCACTGTTTCGTTAAATTCAAATTTACCTATTTTAACACTCAGACACCAAGAAGTTGTTATAAAAACATGTTTTTTTTCCCTCAAGTTAGGACGGTGTTTTGTTACTGATGGTGCAAAATAACACATTTATTTGAATTAAATACTAAAGCAATTCACTAGGCAGATATTCTGCAAATGAAATGGTACGCCACAAGACCATAAACGATCTGTAGTTAACTNCTAAAGCAATTCACTAGGCAGATATTCTGCAAATGAAATGGTACGCCACAAGACCATAAACGATCTGTAGTTAACTATAATAAAGTTTAAACATTGTGCTCAGCCAACTTTTAACAAGTGCGACATTCATTTTCAAAAGCTTTTTTGTACAAAATTTAGATGATTTATTAACAAATTTTTAATTTATTTAAATAGTAAGAAGTATTCTGAATAAAAATATATTATAAAAAGTCCATAAACAACTTCACGTTAACGAGAAAAAAATCCATTTCTGAAAGCTTTTTTGTACGAAAATTATATGAATTATTAACAAAACACAAATTTATTTCAATAAGCAGAAGTCTCTTGGATAGAACTATACACCCCACAAGGGGCAGTGCACCTCCTCTTACTGCCACAAAAACCTAAGCATTGTGGCACGTACTATGGGTATATTTTTTGCCAGCACGTAGGCAAAATTTCCACTAAAATGAAATAAATAAATTAAATAATTGTTTTTACGCTACACCGCGGTCATATTTATGCTGCACTACAATCAGGTCTTCATTTATCCAACACACTGACGGCCCGTAGCGGGCGTACGCAAAGTCAGCCGACGGGCATACACAGAGCTGGTGCGAAGGACGTGACCGACTTTTCAAGAGCAACTGCGACACGTGCGAAAGAGAAGCGGGCGGGTTGCAGCAGAAACGAGCGCTATTATTGATGCAACATAGTGTATCGAAAACCGTTAATAAAATCATATTCCATTATAAAATAGCGTCTTTAACAGGCAATGCAGTCGATTCCACTCACAATCCATAGTCAAAATCCAAGAAGGAAAGCCAACAATCAAAGTTATAACAGCACTATTGATCAAACACTGCACACAGAGACATTGCGTGCGGCGTGGTCATAAGAGGAAAAGGAGAAGCTCTGTAACTCACACTGTTATTGGCTACTGCTGTTGCTATGCGCGCGTGGTTGGGTGGCAGCTAGGCGCTAGGGGAGGGCCAGCTAGGTGCCAGGGTGGGATGGCTGGGGCAGGGAGGCAGGGGTGAAGAATGAAGGAGCCCTTAGTGACGTCATGTGTCGCGCAAAGTCTAACTCACTAGGCACACGGGCACGGTCAACTGAAATCACTGCCGCCGTAGTTTTAAACGGATTCTAACAAAAATTTATTTTTCCTGCAGATGGTTTAAGGGTACCTACTGAGAAATACCTACATTTTATTCCCGTGGGCCAGTGAATGTATTTTTATTATGTTTTTATTGCAATTTGTTCCATTTTAGCAAGGATATTTTATTCTTTTCATAAATTTTTGGGATATTTTTGACGGTTCCTGGAAACCTTAACTTTAGATCGCCGTTTTTGTTACGTACATGTTCGTTACATCGGGGGTCAACTGTATACTAGCTAATAAAATAGGTATATTAGGAAATTATGTGCCAGAAGCATTCAGTGTATGCAGGTGGTAATTTCAGTTTAAACCATGTGTTTACACTATATGTGTTATGTTTTTGTTTGGACTTCGTCATGTAATAATTATGTGTACAGTATTCATGTGTTACGTTTGTCTTCCACGTGCTTGTCATTCTCTGACTTTGTGTAAATGGTTCTATGTGCACGACGTCTCCGCTTGTATTCTGCCATGCGATGCACCACTATAGGACACTCAGGAGATGGCCCGGGGGTCTGGGTAGAGGGTGGATGCAGGTGAGGTGGGAGGCTTCCCTACACTAACGCGAACACTAACAACTGCATGAGACGAGGTGCCATGAAGAGGTTCCTCCACTTGATAATGGACATTGCCACCAGTCGAGAGTTGTGCAGTGAACCACCGTAAGGCTTGGTGTCCCTACAGCTCGCGATGGCTTACAGATAACAGAGTAGTCCTGCTTGAACTGGCTGTTGGAAGCATCTTGTAGCCATGCCAGGGCCCGCCCGCGGTGGATGTTGCCATTGGCCAGCGAGTTTCTCTCTGGTTACTCCTGTTTCCTCTGCACTTGCATTCTGCCGCTTCTCCATCTTCACCTCATTTTACCCTCACCAGCGCTCAATATCCAACCAGAACCTCTTGCACTCTCAAGCCTCGTCTACAACCAACAATGTTACCATTGGAAAACTGCTGTCTACAATTCACGTAAAAAAAATAAAAAGCAAGGTGTATATATACAAATATTTTAAAATCCGTTTGTAATTTAAAAAAATTATTTTGTAAGAAAATGGATTCTGCAGACTTCGTAGTTACACTATTTTTTAATGCATTTTGCATTGTTTGTTTATTAATTTTGTATAACAGTAACAGAATAAAAATCTACGGTGATGGTGGTACCATCTATTGCCAAATGTCTGTACTAATGTTAAGCATAAAAAAATCCTTAATGTTGGCCAACTTTCGACACACTGTTTGACGTTTGGTGTCGCGACAATGTTCAACATCAATTGTAACGAGGTCCATTACTCTCCACAGATTCATTACTTATTGTACGTATTCGTGCTCACATTGGTTGTTGTGTGAATATTTGTATATGTGCCACCTCACAGTCGAGAGGATCTTCCTTGTAGGGTACGTAGGTCATAGTCGTTTCACAACCCCTGCAGGGACTAAGTCGGCTGCTGCGTGAGCTGGGGCGTCGGTTCACTCACCCAGGGTGCAAGCAGTGGTCGTGGACACTTCAACCAGGGGCTGGCACGACAAAGGGTAGATGCTGCACTCACCCTGGGGTGGAGGGTGGGTTTCTGGAGTCCTCCTGTTTGTTGACTCTACCGTGCACTACATTCTGCCCCGTTGGTTCCACGTGTGGCCTCGGTTACCCACAACTTTTCCAAGTCCGAATATCTATTGTGAGTTTTCAGCAACAACTGCCCAAGAACGGTAGTCTCACCCAAGTGCTGCGAGACAACTTGTTAGAGGATTTAGTCGCCATCCATAGATCATTGTTACTTGTCCTTTGAAAAGATATCCTTGGGTCATTCAGTCAAGTTGCTGTCATACCAGGCTGGCAGCAACATGTTTCTGCTAACTGTCAGATGGGGCCACCTAGGTGAGATCCGTTGATTCCTTTCTTCCTGCAAGCTGTACCTCATTCCTCACTTGCTCAAACACTTTACTTGCGATGAAAGTGTATGCAGAGGTTCAATTTGTGTCTGACTTGTCAGTGTCGCAAGATAAACTTGCTGCCAGGCGCAGTCTGCATTTCCGACAGTGGAGGGCGCGTTCTCTCCAGCGGTTCATGTAACCGAGCAACGCGTAGCGTGCTGGTCATGCTTCACATCGCAACACCAGTCCACCAGATCAATTAAGAGATCTTAGGAAGCGGCATGCTTCTGTGATCACAACAGACAGTCCGAGAAAGCGTGCTCTGGGTGCATGCAGGCCTTTCCTCGTACAAACACTTCTCATGTTTCAGCAGTTCAATTACAAGGTTATTTGTACAGGTTCACAGTACTGCCATAATGCCCCAACATATTGTATTGATTCATCTGTGCAACAACTCAAAAAAAATCTAATCTTTTCAATTAATGACCTTACAATATGTTATAAAGAAATTTTTGTTACATGTAAAAGTTTTACAACTTAAATACCGACTGTTATACTTTTGCGTGGGATAATTTAGCATGACAAAGCGCTGGAGTAAGGTAACTCTACTCTGCTTAAAAAACTGCATATTTTGCGTTGTTTAAAACACTATTGTAATGAGGTATTGATATGCCAGCTTACCACAAATTCACCATACCCGTATCAATATATATGTATATATATAATATATACATACATATTCTCTCAACAGTGCACCTACCTACTTGTATCACAACACTTAAGATTTAAATGCAGTTTTACATTTTCATATTACTCAGAATAGTTGTATGTAGCTCCTCTTAGGAGTCGACTGTCACCCAGCTGATGCACTAGTGGTGGAATGTAAGTGCGCATTCAACGTCTGACATGACAGTTAGTGGCACCGATGTACTGCTTTGCCACACTCTTTAGCCGCTCCTTTCACGAGTTTGTGCTTCCCCGTGTTGCCCATATATATGTTCAGTGATCTACAATCTGAAATGCACCGATAATTGTCAGAGGAACCTGGTTCCCTCCTCCTTTATGTATGGGTAAGAGATTCACACGAGGTGGTCTTACTGGATAGATAATTTGTGTAAAAATTCTCTTTCGTATGGGATTTCTACTCCACCTGCTGTGCTTTCGTGCTAGAGGATGGGTTCAAGGCAACATCTGATTGTTCCATGGACAGCCGAGTGCCAACACCTGGAAGCTTGCTTTCCCAGCATGCCACTCCCATTACATATCAGCCAATACACTCGTTACTTGAGCTACCTCGCAAATACCTGGCGTTGCCAACTTCAAACTAACTACGAGATGTGCTAAACCATTGAGTAACTATTGTAACAGAACAGTAGCACCAATGGTTAGGTGTGAAGCGTTAATTTTTTTTTCAATACTCGGAATAATCAGTTAGCTTATGAAAATAAAAGTGAAGGTTGCGGAAATGTATATCCTCAGACTCGCTGTTACTTGTTGAAAGTGAACAAAATGTGTGTGAAGTACCAAATGTCTGTAATCAACTGGTAGTGTGTAGTTTTAACTATTAAAATCTGATTAAATTTAAACTATTCCCTGGTTATGTATGGTGCCACAGTAAAGGGTTATATAAATGCCTCTGTATTAAGTGTAAATAAACATTACCAGTTAAGATTTATAAGACAGTAAATTTAATAGTTTTTTGGCATTTAAAAAAAAATGTATGTTATCAGTACTGTATTTATATTTGAACAAAGCACAGTGCTGATGCTCACATGTTATTGAAACTTATTATAAGTTGCGAGTAGTTGGTTTACAAAATGCGATATCCAACAACTCATTTGGTGGCAATATGAATGATACAGAATACATTTGTGGTTCCAGGAGGCCGCTACATCGACGCAAGAAGCATCGTCCGATGGAGAGGGAAGCTCTTCCAATGACGAGAAGATGATGATAATTCCCACGGAAGCCGACCAGTCGGACCTGGCCATCGACGACGTACTAGATTCATCTTCGCTGTCGAACTGAGTCGGGGGCCTCGCTGTAGTTAGCCAAGTATGCGGGGTTCAGAGCGCATGGACTCCCTCGGGTTATGTTCCATCAGAGAGCTAGACTTTTGCAATGTGCAGTTTTTATCTCTATGCGACTTCATTTGTTTTTATTAAAGAAATTTCGACATCATGATGAGATTGGAGGCAGTAATGCACAGGTATTGCACACAAGGATCACGTATTCCCACAACAAGTACCTTCTGTGTTCTACGTACACCAGTCTGTTGTGATGCCTAAAAGATATAGCACGGTAACTTTTGCTGTAATAGAATAAGCTGTATCAGAACATAAATTCGTCATAGTTTTTCTTTTGAGTCAACAGATACTGAATCATGTGGTATAAGAGTATATTTACAAGGTTTATTTGAGTTTAACCACGACATTGGGACCAGTTACCCTTGGCCACAGAGTGCTGTTATCCTCATGATACTGGAACTAATGTGACCATGACAATGAGTGAGTGAAGGCAGAGCCAGAATGAAGGGGCGGAGTAAACAGGAGATCCCTGAGAAAACCCGCCGACCAACAGCATCATGCGGCACGATTCCCACATGAAAAAATCCGGGAGCAACCCTGCCGGGAATCGAACCCGGTTCGANGGGGGGGGGGGGGACAACAAACAAATGACTCATGGTTGCAAGGGTAAATTGGTGCATATTGATACGTTATTGCAGAGTAAGTGACAAATTACTGGTAAGAAGGAATGATTGTGGGAGCGTGTGTTTACCAGACACATGTATTTGCAACACCTTCGCAAGAAATGTTAAGAAGCTACGAGAGATCCAACTTGAAACAAAACTATGAAAAAACATTTGTGGCTTGGGTTTAAATGGTGTATGCTGCAGTCCTGGACAAGTCAGTGTGTTATTGGTTGAAACAAGCACCTCAGAGAGAGAGANGGGGGGGGGGGGGACAACAAACAAATGACTCATGGTTGCAAGGGTAAATTGGTGCATATTGATACGTTATTGCAGAGTAAGTGACAAATTACTGGTAAGAAGGAATGATTGTGGGAGCGTGTGTTTACCAGACACATGTATTTGCAACACCTTCGCAAGAAATGTTAAGAAGCTACGAGAGATCCAACTTGAAACAAAACTATGAAAAAACATTTGTGGCTCGGGTTTAAATGGTGTATGCTGCAGTCCTGGACAAGTCAGTGTGTTATTGGTTGAAACAAGCACCTCAGAGAGAGAGAGAGAGCGAGCGAGAGAGAGAGAAAGCGATATATATATATATGTGTGTGTGTGTGTGTGTCGCATCTGTGCAGGTCACGTTTTGAATTACTGCAATCATGATCTGAACCTTGGAGGAGCAACCTAATCTAGTCGCTTTAATAATTACATTTATTCCTTATTTCTGCATTTGCAGACACAATAAAAGTACGTGGCATGTAAAAAAAAATAGACATTTTTTTAAGGAATATTAAAAGTACAGGTGTGAACTAGTGACATATAAGCTGCACGCAAGTTACTCTAACTTACATTCCATATTTTGTAACCAAGTTCAGTGTTCAAATGGCATCAGCGCCTAGTATAATGGTTTGNCACCCTTAGAGAGGGGGGGGGGGGATGTTCAGACATTTCCAGCATGTGCTGTGCTGGCCATGTATGTGCATGCATGAGAGAGAGAGAGAGGCTGGGGCCAGAGAAAGGACAGGGGCCAGAGGGAGGGAGTGTGAAAGGGTTGGGGTGTGAGAGAGAAAGAAAAAGGGTCAGGGCAAGAGAGAAAGGGAGCAGGAAAGCAAGAGAAAGAGTGATAGCATGAGAACAAATCAAAGAGACTGCAAAAGCAAAAAGGGAAAGACCACAAGATTAAGAGAGCACGAGAGAAAGGGTGTAGTAGAGCAAGACTGATTGAGAGTGCAAGCGCATGTTGAGAGAAAGACACACACATAGGAAATCACTTCAAACATTACTCTGCAGCATGCATCAAACATCAAAGTGTGCATATTAATGCACACTTGAAAAATTCTGCACTAAAGAGAAATCTATAAGTTATGCTTGCTTTGCACTCATGAATCAGCAATTATTCCTGTCTCTCATTCCTCCCTCGTAGGAAAGCTTGTAAGTCCCAAAAATAACCCCCATCAATTTCTTGCATTTTGTTTGTGTTCTTGTGTGGTTTACTCTTAAAATGTTTTCCATGTCATTAATAAGTTATTTTTTTTGCAGTATTCAAAAACTTGTTTTTTGGACCTATAATGCACTAGTCACCCGTATGCAGCAATTTTATGTACTTTGTTTTGTTGTCTCATATGTATATGACAACTGGTAAGTTACAGATCTGTAGTACTTGCCACATTGCCGACATCCCTTTCTCATGAAATGAAAGCAATAGATGATGTGCAAATAAGTTGAAAAGACCAGTAATTTTTATCTGCACTAAATATGTTATGTAACAAATGTTGTGGGAATACAAAAAAAACCATCTTTATTCAATCCCATTTTCACAAATTCTGGTATTTTGTGATGTTACTCGTCGGTCCTTTAAAGCTTCAAACAGCCATTCACTATGCAAAAATGTTTTATTTAACATATCAACACCTGAGTCAGATGCCGAGTGCAAGTATTATATTGTCCACAGCTAAAACTGACGTGTACAAACCAACTTCCTTAAAGCAAGTGTGATTGTGTCAATACTTGTGTATTTTACAAAGCAGTGTTGTGCTAGACGCGTGTTCCAAGAAGGTACACAGATTTCATTGCCTTACAATTTGTTGTACTATTTGGTTAAAATATTATGTTTGCTAAAGATTATATTGAATTTGTTGTGTTATATTTAAAAAAAAATATATTAATCAAATTTTAAATATGGTCAAAAATATGATTTGCGACCAATATTACAGGTCTTATTGCCTTGTCTTAATGTACATTTACTTAATTACATCAGATGGCATTGAACTTAATTGTAATATATATAAAAAAAAGTCCTTTACTAAACCATGAATGTAGATATTTTTCAATTGATATGTAGACTGATATTTAAAAAATGAAAAACTGTATGTTTGTTGCAGAGATTTGGATGACTATTTTTATACTGACTATTTTATGTAAATTTCCTAGTTACAGAAATATAAATGACTACAAACAATTTTATCCAAAAAAAGAAAGTGTAAATTTATTTATATGAACACACAACCCACTTCCCACAGCAGGAGCTGAGTTAGCACAGAAATAGAAAACGTGCACTGCAGGTCTGGAATGACAGCGACATGAAGGTCGCGGCAGCTCAGGAGCGAGTGTACTTGCCCCAGATGTGCAGCATGAACACGGAGGCGATGAAGAGCAGCGACATCACCAGCACCGGCACCGGGCCCCTGGAACAAGACGGCGGCTCGTCAGCTGCACCCAGCGGCGGATCTAGAGCACCACTGAGGGGGCTACTCCAGGAAGGGACANAGCGGCGGATCTAGAGCACCACTGAGGTTGTGCATTCAGTCAGTTACAACCACATGCTTCAGTAAGCATTACATTGTGTACCGGCTATCTACATTTCTGATTTTCTTGCTGCAGTACTACGGTAGGGGTGTACAGATAGATATATATATATATATATATATAAACCCACCATGGTCACTGAATCACCCAAAAAATTAGACTGCAGCCAAAATTACTAACCAATTAAGAACACAGATACATATGTGCCAAGTTATTACGTTAATAACTACAATAATATGAAAGGTTATCGCAATGCATTAGTAATAACGTGGATCGCTGACAGTTGTAATCTTTTGAATGCTGCCGAACTATCATAATGCATTTTATAGAAGGGAACGTGTTTCCTTTTTTCCAATACTGTAGTGGATTTTTTTTTAAAGGTATCTGTCCAATTAATTTTCCATTTGATGTGGAAAATATAATAAAAAAATCTTAGAAATTAACACCTCAACCATTTTTTCAGTTGTGCGACAAATACATTATATTATAATACAATACTGACAGACATCAACTTAAAACGTGCAACCAAGAATTCTCAAGAGATGAGAACCCAGTTTCTAGAGGTTCGAGAATGTCTACAACTGCAAGCTTCAGTGCCGGAATAACATCAAGTTTTTGGAGCCCTCTCTTCAGAGTTGTCACAAGTGGAATCACATCTGCCATCGTAGTGGTCTTCACTTGTTTCGAGAGTTATTTGATCAGAAAGCTCCAGGATTTTATGATTTCAGCCGTGGAAGTCCAGTTTGATGCACTGAAAGCGCATCCAACAATTGTTAAGAGTTGGCAGAACATCCTGAACTGGTAACGTCAACTCTTAACGTGTTGAGTGTTGAATTCCATTTGGTGGAAATATCTTGGGGTCAAGTTCTTCTCTGGAAAACTNGTCAACTCTTAACGTGTTGAGTGTTGAATTCCATTTGGTGGAAATATCTTGGGGTCAAGTTCTTCTCTGGAAAACTCATTGCTTTTGTGAAGCAACCAGAACTCTCATTGCCACAATGGAGCAGCGAAACAAGGCACCTAACCATTTGAATTACTTTTCTAGGTACAACACCCGAGGTGAGTGCATTCACGACCAACTGCATGCCGTCTGCCAAACAGGACGCAGGTTGCTTAACTGATGATTTAACAACATACGCAGCATTTTCAGTGTCAGTGAACTCAACTTTGTCCCATATTTCCCATTTTTTAAGGCACTGTTTGATATTCTAGACTATTAAGGCTACAGAATGAGTGGGTTTTTCAAAAGGGTGGACTGCCAAACAGTAATGGACAGACTGCATATCTTCTGTGATTTAGAGTAACCAGACGTCCTGCTTTTTGCAGGACGGTCCCTTTTTTTAAGGCACCTGCGAGATGCGAAAGGCCAAACAAAGTCATGAGGTGTCCTGCAAAAAATCCTGCTTTTTACACACAGAACCGCTGAAAATTTTATTATTTACACACGCAGTGAGTTAAATGAACTTAATTTATAAAATAACACTACTGAGTGCCATTCATGGCAAAGTGAGCATTTCTTTCAGGCCCTGCTAAAATTTTCCTTTCAGCCAACCAATTCCTATGTTTCTGCCACTTTTTAATATAAACACTGCCATGTGACAAACACAGTGTGCACATTTCACCGCTCTCGAAAGTTACCGGTAACATCTGAGGCTGCAATAAAATATACGTATCAGTGGTTGATGCCTATTGGGAGGGCCTTAAGAAGTGTTCATTTTGCAGTGATTAGTCTATACTACTGTTTGTTAACTTACAATTAAATTGAAATGATTTTTATTTTCATCAAAATATTTGTTAGGTGGACACTTAAAAATTTTTCAATCACGTTGGCTTGTATGTAGCAGTACTGTCACGTCAAGTAAACCACATTCATTTTTTATTTCCAATGACAAGTGTCCTGCTTCGGGTATAAAAATATCTGGTTACCCTACTGTGATTCCATGAGCTGTTAGACCCGTGAAGTCTGTCGTGGAAGCGCACGACCGTATGTCAACAGCTACAGAAATGTTATTTAATGCAGCATGTTTTTGACTTTCACATTAACTCTCATATATACCTGGTATTACGCTGTGGAAAAGTACTTCCTGGACGGCTGAAGGACTCGCAACAGCCTATTGAAACCATCATCCATATAGAAAATGACAATGTTCGTGAACAACATTTCAGCAACTGCCCTTGTCGCTGCCGGAGCACGAGGATCGTCATTACTAGAATGCTTTCCTTTGCCAATCAATGCTTGTATGGAAGACCGCAGCTGCACGCCAACCCGTCTTTCAAAGCAAACTGAGGTTTCATTTTCGATTAGTGAAATTTTTTAACATGGTTCCATGTGTTCCTCGTGGTAAAAGTGTCCTACTACCATGCACTCTGCCATGTGAAGAGTATTTACACACAGCATTGCGATTGGGCCATGTGCAAGTACAACAGATACTCACAACATTATATCACTAAAAGTACCTCATTTAAATNACTGCTTTCCTTTGCCAAACAATGCTTGTATGGAAGACCGCAGCTGCACGCCAACCCGTCTTTCAAAACAAACTGAGGTTTCATTTTCGATTAGTGAAATTTTTTAACATGGTTCCATGTGTTCCTCGTGGTAAAAGTGTCCTACTACCATGCACTCTGCCATGTGAAGAGTATTTACACACAGCATGCTTATCATCTGGGCCGGATTCCAAGAAAAATGTTTCCACGCAGCATTGCGATTGGGCCATGTGCAAGTACAACAGATACTCACAACATTATATCACTAAAAGTACCTCATTTAAATGGAAAAAAAACTCAGCAAAATAGACTGTAATTCAGGCAAAAATTCATCAGTTTGTTAACATGACAGTAATACTGCAAATTACCTCTCCTGTATAAAACATTTATCATTTGCGTATGAACTGCAGTCTCGCAACCTGTAAGTTCGATAAATATCGAAAGATCATTCAGGAAACAGTTAAACTGATTTTGATATAGTTAAGACTATGAAAAAATACAGTTGCAAGTCCGGAAGTTCTTATCGGTTTCCCTGGATGTACTTCCGGCGATAATTTAACATTGGTTATACGGAGCCGTTGCGGCAGCGCTTAGTCTTGCTGATCGCTGCCGCGGAGTTTTCGTTGCTCCGTTGTATGCGGACCTGCTCAGACGTGCTTGTGGAGCAAATAGGTTTTCCACCGTCCCGGATCAGTTTTGGACGAGCGCTTCATTACAGGAAGAGGTTTTATTCACGATCCGTTTTTCGGAACATTGGTAGTTTTAGTACTGAACTTTTAGAACTTGTATAAATAAACTAAAAAGTAAAGTCCTATAAAGTGCATATTTGAATTAATATACTTAGTGGAGCAAACCCAAATAGATTACTGCATATTGCCAACAACAGAAAGAAACAATTCCCAGCTTGCAAAACACCAACAGCTATAGTCAAGTATGTGAATTATTTTTTGCATTAATAAACTTAATAAAATAATTTCAACAGGAAGTACCGAAAAATCATTTTTTCCCCATTAGAACAGCAATTTCCACCGTTGATTAAAAACCAATAACCAAATTCCTTTACACAAAATGGCAAGACAAGTTATCCTGATCTCGAGTGTGCAACCTGTGGGTTATGTAATAACTCAGCATTGTTAAAAGTTATTAAGCTGTTCACTTTACATGTTAATTTATTTGAAGAAAATAATATCCAGTCAATCAAATAAGAGTGTGGAATGTGAGGAATAATTTCTTTAAATATTGTTGTAGCACATCTGTGTAAACACAAATTTACGAAATAAACTTGAATAAATTTAATTTACTATTTACTGTAATTTCTACATACAGTTTGAAAAACTTCAGGCGCATTACCACATCTTGGGCAATAACATCAACAGTATTGTATTAGCTGGAATATAGCTGATAACGATTAATTCCAGATGCTGCGTTATCAAGTGAACACAGTTAGTTAATCAGTAGTTGAATCTGTTCATATTGCATTATTAATAATGTATTCAGTTTCAGAATAATCTCATTTTATCAGACTCCAAGCGGAGGGATTAAACCTCTAGTATTTCTGACTACAGTAATAAATGTCCAGTTCTAACCAGTGTACGACAGTTTGATTTGTGCAGATCTGAAATTGAACTATTATTTTAAATAGCTTCAGTTGTGTTGTATTCCCGTATGTCCTGTCCTAGCTCGTTTCTACTCTTGCTGCGCGAAAGTAAGTCAACATTTTCTTTCACTTACCTTTTGAGAGAATTTTAAGATTTATGATAATTCATGGTTTTTCATACCGTGTTTAATGTGTTGTTAATTGATGGCAAATAAGTAGTAGAATTTTTAATTCTCATAACTCTTGTGTGCGTCTGGTTGCTCCATCAAGAAATAAAAGGCCATCTTGTGCACTAGGCTCCTTTTGCACACCCACACTCAATATTTCAGACAAAATTAAAACTAACAGCAGTAAAACTAAACTTGTACACAATTACTAATTATAAAAACAAGTAGAATTGTACCCAAAACTATTGAACACTACCTCACCCGTGTGTCAAACTTGTTTACGTACATACATCAAACTTCCCATTTGTACCAAGGCAGGCGCTGGGAGAGTGCATAATCACACATGTACGTACACCACACAAATTCCTATCACCTCTCTAGTCAGTAATTGTCAGTATGACGGACACAACGGTACTGTTTTGGGCAGTACATTTCTGACAATTTCATTTTCACAGTTTTCAAATTTCATGAACTGGAAAGTGNCAACGGTACTGTTTTGGGCAGTACATTTCTGACAATTTCATTTTCACAGTTTTCAAATTTCATGAACTGGAAAGTGCCAAAACAGGAAAAACCTAGGGATGTGTGATTGAAGGGAGCGGAGGAGTGTGTAAGGAGGAGAGATGAAGAATGGAGCAGAGCGAGTAGGGAGAAATGGTGGGAAGACGCCTGAGCTGCCTTCCTGACGATGGCTGGATGGATTGACTGTGGATGACGACGATACATTGGAATGTGGCACACCAGTTCCTTTGCAGGGAGCATTGAAGAGCAAGTGAAACACAAGGTAGAGCTACTCTCTCTCTTACACTTTGATGCCGGGCGAGTCGTCGGTGTAGAACCTCCACATTCCTCCGCTGCTGGTGCCAGTTGTTCGGTTCCGGGAAGAAGTTGTAGTCGTAGTTTTCCTGCACAGACAACAGCAAAACACAAGTCACGCAACTTAAACTCTTGGTGACTGTGACTGCTCTCTTGCTGCAGAGAGTCACTAGCTGCTAAAGATGCAATAGAACCTACTTTTCATAACCTCACATTTTACACTTTCTTGTATTTTACTCGTACTTTTAATCGNCTAAAGATGCAATAGAACCTACTTTTCATAACCTCACATTTTACACTTTCTTGTATTTTACTCGTACTTTTAATCGGATTGATTACCTGTTTTTACAAAAATTAATTACCCCCTCCCTCCGCAGAATTTTGCAACATTTTTACGTGGTCCCTTGAAAAGTGTAAAAATGCAGTTTCGCTGTAATTACAGACGCACAAGTGCTAACAAAAAGTTTGATATTCAACATTTATACAAGCTGTCGGTGGAATTATCTAAATGCATATGGACATCCTCAATAATTTATTACTGTCACAATCCTAAATTTAAAAAAGTGCAGCTCATCGTACACTTAAGTTGATGCATGTTATTCACACATGTTACGAGAATTTGTAAACTAGCCGCTTCCTAAAACCAGCCTTCAGGATTGTTGGGTTTTAATCTAACCTAGGATTGTAGGGAGCTAATTTAACCTAGAATTGTAGGGTTTTAAACTAACAATAATGGCAATCAACGTAAACAGACCGGCCAAACTGCTTGTACATTTCACAATTTTGTTACATTTTTAAAAATATGTTCTTATTTTAACATGACCCCCTCCTAAATATGAACAAGCTACAGGAAGGACAGAAACAAATTGCCACTGCTCGGTACCAGAACTTAAGCCCACTGCACAATATTTCCTTTGAGTTTCTGTACAATATTGCTTGAGAGCTCCACAAAGGGCTACGCAACATGGCGACTCACTGGGACCCTTACGCGTTCAGCTGCACGTAGTACTGGTTTCAATGCAAACTACTCCCTCAGTTTGTGACGCTGGCGGTCACGACAGTGCTGTCAACTGATGTAACGTCGTCGTAGGTTTAAACTAATGTAATATCATCGCGAAGTGCAGCAGCAGTGCAATTTGTATTTCTCATTGGTATTTACACTTTGCTTTGTCAATTTACTTAAATAAACAGAAAATTACAAAATTTTCTCTCTCCAATCCACACGCAAAGTCTACGTCAACACATATTTAGAGTTATGAGTTTAGCACAGCATGGTTGACAAGGAACACGGCCGGCCGGGGAATCTGTGTTGTAAGAGAACAGCATTTCAACTTTTGTTTGCATCTTATTAGTCGATTGTCATAAGCAGTATGATTTATCTTTCAAGTGTATTAATATTTCTTTTTCTCTAACCAAGCTTTGTGCAAGTTATGCATTTGAACAACAGCTAGAGACTTTCTCTAGGTGATCTATCCAGGATTTAAGCATCCTTCGTGAACCTCGAACACTGTCAAATTGAATGTCACTGAGCATAACTTTAGCTGCTTGAATCTTCCTTACATACTTGGCAAGACTGCCAATTATGCCGTAGAGGTGTCAAGAGGTGCCTCTAAGCAAGTGAATATGCACGAGACCCCAATGCCAGATTTTGACTGATTTCAGTGTTTTAATATATGATGCTGGAGACTCCACTTCAGAAATACAAGACGAGTAAGAATTTCAAATAATAATTAGGCCCTTTTTAATTTCATCAAGTGTTGTTTCCTGCAAGACTTTCACTTTGGAAGTGTTTTGGTTTGCCGGTGTTTTAAATAAGCTGCGTGAGTCGGCCAATGCAAAGNTTCACTTTGGAAGTGTTTTGGTTTGCCGGTGTTTTAAATAAGCTGCGTGAGTCGGCCAATGCAAAGCGAAAATAAGGCAGCGCCAGACAAAACTCTTCCCACATATTACTCTCATTTCTGTCGAGGCGCCAACACCACCAAGTACTTATATAGATCATTCACTGTTTCTTCTGACGTTTAGGAACGAACCTTTGGAAAATCACCCTAGGAGCAACGTAAACCTGTTTTTTCAATAACTTGTATACCACAAATATATACCACTGTGATTAAATTTAAAGTACTGTATTCTTGCATAAACAAAACTTTAACTTAGTATCTTCTATAACTTGTAATATTTATTTTGTATTAAATACGAATTAAAAATAGTGCCAGCAGCGATGTATTGGCAACGGCTACTAAGAAATAGTTCACAAGTTAAAATATTGTTGTAACCTAGGTTTTTTGGTATGCTATCTGTAAATTAAACGTTGCCTGTTGATATATTAAAATTTTTAGGTAGCACTGAAGGAAACATATTTCATTGTTACAGTTAAAAATATCAGCGAAAACAAACTTGAATAGGCAGAGCCTGTCGCTCTCTCTCTCTCCCCCTCCCCCCTTCTCTCTCGGGAAGTTTTGTGCAGCCAGTCACGAATACACTTGGTTATAGATTGAAACACATGTTGTAATGTAATTATTTTTGAATTTGTAATTTAAAACTGAAATGAGATTTTACTGTTTAAATACTTATTATAATATATTTAGATGTGATAGCGGGAAGGTTACAAATCCGAAGTTGGCAGCGGCGACATAATATGGTGAGTTGTCGAACAAAGCGTTAATTTCTTCTTGTGAAAAATACTCAAAATGACCACATCAAGTTTGTACACGTGTTTTTTTAACATACCTAGGCAAGTTACGATGTGATATATCAGTTTTCCCACGGCAGGAATAAATATACTGTAATGTGCATCGTGCCCGGTGTGTATGGAAGAGTATTGTTAACATTACATTATGTTGAGCCAGCGTGCNATATACTGTAATGTGCATCGTGCCCGGTGTGTATGGAAGAGTATTGTTAACATTACATTATGTTGAGCCAGCGTGCGAGATTGCAAATATTGGACGTGCAAAACTTATATGTTTTAACTGTAAACTGTTTTTATGACTAAAATAATTTTATGAAAGATCTTGTCTGTTTATAACGTAACNCTTATATGTTTTAACTGTAAACTGTTTTTATGACTAAAATAATTTTATGAAAGATCTTGTCTGTTTATAACGTAACTTTCCCCAGGTGTTTTAAACACAATTGTGTAACGTGCTAACGTGGTAATTATTAAGTTTAGTGACTTTTCTGAACGAAACGTCCTGGACCAACAAAAGTTGTGTTAATGGGTTCTGCACAGCTTACCTTTTTAGTATTGACGAGGGCCTATTGTTAAAATAAGTATAACATATTTAAAAAAATTGTGAAATGTACGAGCAGTTTGGCCGGTCTGTTTACGTCGATCGCCATTATTAATGGCNTAACATATTTAAAAAAATTGTGAAATGTACGAGCAGTTTGGCCGGTCTGTTTACGTCGATCGCCATTATTAATGGCCGCGCATTGCTGATCCCACGCTACCTAGCAGCCACGTATGTCATTACGGGCAGTAAGTCAGTGTGCTCGTGTCTGANAGCGCATTGCTGATCCCACGCTACCTAGCAGCCACGTATGTCATTACGGGCAGTAAGTCAGTGTGCTCGTGTCTGACCAGTAGTGCGGTTCGCGGTGAGTAAAGTGTTGGTGCGTTCGAATCCTGCCGTGGGAAGGCTTGTGATTGAAGATTGGAGGGTGCTAGTACGAGTGCTTCTGTGTGTGAGAGTCGCCTATGTGGAGGGTGTTGCCCGGACGTTTGCCAATTTGCAGAATTGATGATGTTTTGGTCACTTTTGTTTGACTTTTTAGTAGATCATGGGGTACTGTCAAGTGAGGTAAGGTGCAACAAAAGCACAACGGTAATCAAATTGGCAGAGGACAGCAATTACTTTCGCTGTCAATGGTCTGTTAGAACCAGTGTCGGTAAAAAAAATACAAAAAGGTGCTTTGCAATTTCAGAAAATCGTAATATTCGGCTATGAACGAGTGCTTCAGTACGTTATATTCGCGTATGTGGCATTTTAGTGGAACATGGTGTTTCGTCGAGTGAGGTAAGGTTGAATTGGCCGAGGACAGAGGAATTGTACTCACCGCCTACCTAGGTGAGTTAATTGATATTCTTTTGGTGTGTTTTACGGTTCCTAATCCCTAAAATCCTAAATTCGTAGTTTAGTGAAAAACCCTACAATCCTTGGGTAGTGTCAAACCCAACAATCCTAGGTTAGTTTAAAAATGTAAAACTAGTGATTCACCCATCGTGGGGTTAGGTTCTGTTAGGTTAGGTGGGCACATATTACGAAATTAGTTGTACGTTCATGCCCCTCATATATTCATGTTCTGCGTCATTAGTAGAGTGGAAATATACAGTTTTCTGTAATTTTTTTTATACAGAAAAGTCACTAAACTTAATAATTACCGCTTACGTTTCTGTGATCAGAATGTTTGCCACAATCCCAACAAATATGATTCGGGTCGGTCTATTTAAATTTATTTATTACTTTATTTGGATCAAAACAGTAAGTACCAATACATAAACGTATGAGCAGAATAAAAGTTACGGTGGGCCTATTTGTGTGCATGTTCACCACAACGCCAAGAAGTTTGTCGCTGCTATGTACAAACAATAAGAGACATCAGTTGCATGCTTGAATTTACTGTGCCTTTTCGTTGGACTGGTTGTTCCTTCATTTAAATTTTTATTCCAACCGGCCACCCTTTTAACAAAATAAACCCAACACACATCAATAACAAGAGGTTTACTACGTTCTTGCACCGGCAGTTGTAACAGGGTTAAATTGTATATAACAAATATGTTGACAATGTGAAATAATAACTGTAAAAACTATCAACATAGACATTGTTAAAAGTCATAAAACTGGCCTAGATATGGCTATAGGCCTAAATTGTAAACATTCATACATAATGGTTTATGAAGTATGACAAAATTCTTTGAACAGCTGAAAACAGAACGTAAACAGTAATTATAAAGAATAGCAACTTTTTTGAAGGAGACATAGTAGACCCACAAAAGTTATATATACTGGTTTTGCATAGCTTACATGTTTGATATTTAAGAAGCTGTAATGATACAATGAGGAGAATGTCGTAAATAAAATAGATAAAATACAAGGAGTTCGGCCGCTTTGTTTACGTGGGACACCATGTTGTGTAACACTGTAATGCGGTAGTAAAGTCAACAAATGCAAATCGGCAGTCACCTGTCTGCTGTGGATGTGTAGACGTTACCGTACGTTCGTTGGCCAGTATATGCAGTACTGTGCGGTTCGCGGAGAGTGGATTGTTGCTGCGCGCAAGTTGTGACGTCCGAATCCGACCGTGTGAAGTCTTGTGATTTAAGACTGGAGGGTGCAAGTAATAGCGCTTCTGTGCACGACAGTCGTCTATGTGGCGAGTGTTACCCGAACGTTAGCAAGTTTATTAAATAAACATTGTTTTGGCCACTACTGTTTAATTATTTAGTAGATGATGATGTGTTGTCAAATGAGGTAAGGTGCAACCATTGCTGTCTCCCACTCCCTCATCTACTGCGCGTGTAGCTATTTTAAATGTAGCAAACCTAAACGAATAAAACCTAACTTCACGATTAACGCACAGGTGTTACTTGAACTGCTGCACGATGAAATACAATGTTATGTGATGGCAAACAGTACCACTGTATTTACATTTCATGTTAGGTAATGTTTGGTTAGGTCTTTTTGCAATTAACGTATTTACATACATGTACATATTTCTCAGATATTTTACCCCACAATTCCCCAGAACTTCATAGCCCGCCCNAAATACTAAGCCCAGCCAGATAAATTTAAATAAATAATGAAATAAACCTAGAAAACAGTAAGTACCAATACATAAATGTATGAGCAGAATAAAAGTTACGGTGGGCCTATTTGTGTGCATGTTCACCACAACGCCAAGAAGTTTGTCGCTGCTATGTACAAACAATAAGAGACATCAGTTGCATGCTTGAATTTACTGTGCCTTTTCGTTGGACTGGTTGTTCCTTCATTTTAATTTTTATTCCAACCGGTTACCCTTTTAACAAAATAAACCCAACACACATCAATAACAAGAGGTTTACTACGTTCTTGCACCGGCAGTTGTAACAGGGTTAAATTGTATATAACAAATATGTTGACAATGTGAAATAATAACTGTAAAAACTATCAACATAGACATTGTTAAAAGTCATAAAACTGGCCTAGATATGGCTATAGGCCTAAATTGTAAACATTAATACATAATGGTTTATGAAGTATGACAAAATTCTTTGAACACCTGAAAACAGAACGTAAACAGTAATTATAAAGAATAGAGACTTTTTTGAAGGAGACATAGTAGACCCACACAAATTATATATACTGGTTTTGCATAGCTTACATGTTTGATATTTACGAGGGCGTAATGATACAATGAGCAGAACGTCGTAAATAAAATAGATAAAATACAAGGAGTTCGGCCGCTTTGTTTACGTGGGACACCATGTTGTGTAACACTGTAATGCGGTAGTAAAGTCAACAAATGCAAATCGGCAGTCACCTGTCTGCTGTGGATGTGTAGACGTTACCGTACGTTCGTTGGCCAGTATATGCAGTACTGTGCGGTTCGCGGAGAGTGGATTGTTGCTGCGCGCAAGTTGTGACGTCCGAATCCGACCGTGTGAAGTCTTGTGATTTAAGACTGGAGGGTGCAAGTAATAGCGCTTCTGTGCACGACAGTCGTCTATGTGGCGAGTGTTACCCGAACGTTAGCAAGTTTATTAAATAAACATTGTTTTGGCCACTACTGTTTAATTATTTAGTAGATGATGATGTGTTGTCAAATGAGGTAAGGTGCAACCATTGCTGTCTCCCACTCCCTCATCTACTGCGCGTGTAGCTATTTTAAATGTAGCAAACCTAAACGAATAAAACCTAACTTCACGATTAACGCACAGGTGTTATTTGCACTGCTGCACAATGAAATACAATGTTATGTGATGGCAAACTGTACCACTGTATTTACATTTCATGTTAGGTAATGTTTGGTTAGGTCTTTTTGCATTTAACGTATTTACATACATGTACATATTTCTCAGATATTTTACCCCACAATTCCCCAGAACTTCATAGCCCGCCCNATTAACGTATTTACATACATGTACATATTTCTCAGATATTTTACCCCACAATTCCCCAGAACTTCATAGCCCGCCCCACTATCATATTTGTAGTTTATGTTGATAATATGTTAATGCCCCTAGATCATTCATGTTCTGTGTAATTAATAGTGTGGCATTATACCACTTTCCATGAATTTTTCTTTTGTTTTCTGAAAAGTCGCTATTGTTTACAATTACAACGTAATTGTAAACAATAGCGACTTTATTTATTTCGCTTTTATTTTTAAATTCGGTCATGTAATCCATGAACATCAGACGTCACAGATCACANTAAATTCGGTCATGTAATCCATGAACATCAGACGTCACAGATCACATGAGCCAATCAAATGCTGCATCGGCGACAGCACAGTCAACTCTCGACAGATCAGACACACATCTGTTCATTGTGGCAAGCTCTTTGATCATAGTGTACGAGATGGGGGGTGCAGAGAGATAATATGCACATTTTTCAAATAAAGTTTCGTCCACAGTGCAACCTATCAAAAAGAATCACTCAACCTTTCAGATGTTTTACCCAGTGATCTTTATCTGTTAACAGTTAACTCTCATGTGAGGTTAAGATTTTTCTACACATCAGAGCATCTACCAAAAGGACTGTGTTAAAACCACGAGTAAAATTCTTGTGGAGTAGAAACAATCAATTAAATACCTTTGCCTCACAGTTCCCCCGCTGGCACTTCTCGGGGCCACAGCTTTAGTAGGGGATCTGCTGCCTCCTCCAACAGACGTCGAACTCGGTGAAGCAGGCTACAAAACACACGAACAATACTAATATACAACCAACCTTCATTAAAACAGCCGAGGCACAACTAAAGCCTATTACGGTTACCATTTCTCTTCGTTTAAATAATTGCCCGCAGATGTGCTACACTGATGCACCTTTGCTGAACAACAGACACTCCACGCTGCTTCAAACTTTCTAACGGAGATAACCAACGGGACCTTCCTTCGCCAGCTGCTCAGAAACGTGCCTCCACGTCACAAATTATTTGTAAACGTCACACCACCGACTTTGAACGAACAATTGAATAGTGAATTTAAAGTGTAATTTTTTTTAATAGCCGCAAGACTTATCTTTGCAGCAAGTGATTATTAATTTAATTACTGTTACATTATTATATTTCATATTATCACAACAGACATCATTCAGTAGAAAAGAAACTTCATGTTCCTGAAATTATTTTGAACATTAAGTTATATCGCAAATTAACAAAGACATTTCCATACTTAAAAAAATCAACGTATTAGTAGAATAATACGCTGAAAGGAAGTAACTGTTTAAAATGTTATAATCATTCTAACTAAAATAATAAATGCGAAAGTGTGTTTGTTTGTTCTTCTTTCATCTCGCAATGAATCGACGTGATTTTTGTACAGATATAGTTGGCGGGCTGGGAAGTGACACAGACCACTTTATCCCGAAAAAAATTCTCATTACCTCAGAAAAAAACATTTTTAGTAAAAATAGCTCAAGGGGTACGATGCTGCGGCAATGTAAGTTGTTAGTGTGGGATGACATNAAAAAAACATTTTTAGTAAAAATAGCTCAAGGGGTACGATGCTGCGGCAATGTAAGTTGTTAGTGTGGGATGACATCGCAACTGATCGACGTGATTCTTTTGCACAGAGATAGTTGGAGGGCCGGGAAGTGACAAAGCCTACTTTTTACCCCGAGAAAATATCTAATTCCCTCGGGGAAATTCTTATTGGAAAATTAAAAGTACACAAACTGAATAACAATGTTACGTCAAAACCAACAGATTGACGTAATTTCTTGCACATAAATAGTTGAGGGCTGAAAGGTTATATTAGCTACTTTTTATCGCGAGAAAATATCTCGAAAAATTTACAAACGATAATAATGAATCAAGTTGGAAANGTTATATTAGCTACTTTTTATCGCGAGAAAATATCTCGAAAAATTTACAAACGATAATAATGAATCAAGTTGGAAATTTTTTTGGCATTATCACGCTCTCTTGCAATATGCTGTCTAAACCGTTAAAGATGGAACAATATCACGTAGTGAAGAATTGTGTAGAATAAAAATATGACGCGAACCACGTGTCCACGAGCTCCTTGTGTCCACTCTGACTGCCGCAGTCACAACTACACCAACTACATTGCGGCGCTCAGAGTGGGCACAAGGAGTTCGTGGACGCGTGATTCACGTCAACTTACAAGTTAATTGTGACAGGTCAACGCTCACTTTTCCCGAAATATTCATTGCAACCATACCAGCAGCAGTAATGTACCACAGCTTATAACTGCAAAACACTTCTCATTACTTTGTGAATATCCATTTACTTCTAATTAAACTGACGTATAAAGACTTTCGGCATACTCTCCTATATCATTGACCGTTTGTTAACCACAAATTCAAGTGTAGACCTAAAAGGTCTCTGTGTATTTATTTATTCAAT
>NQII01000292.1:639568-695415 GCA_002778355.1 Clitarchus hookeri | reverse complement strand
ATACATATATATACATACATACAGACCTAAAACAGCCTTCCTTCTATTTGCTGTTCCAGTGTGTCCAACCGTAGCGGAATTCCGGTTCGCATTTCGAAATTTGAACTTTGGAGTGACAAAGCGGCCGGAAGTGTTAATCACAGATAAAATAGCGACTTTCTCCCATGCTGCACCCCTATCCAAAAAATAAGCTATTGCATTTTCATAACTAATGGGAGCAGAGGTAGGGTTTCTTTTTAAATCTTAAACATTATTTTAATTAGCTAGTGTTTTAATATTTTTCTAATTTTGCAAACGTGTATATTTTCGTGCGACGACCACATAATTCAACACCTGCTACTAACTACTGGCTATTTCTGCCACCACCACTGCGTAAAACAATGGAATGTTCATATTTGAATTTTATTATGCAATGAACTTCTGATAGCTTCACTCTTCCGATTTTATCACATGTTACAATACACTTAAGTTTTTATTCCATTAATAGTTGTTCAGTAGTTCGTCTGTCGATGATGGTTTGGATTTTCATACCTTGACGTCAGGGTTGTGACATCATATTGTGTCAATGCCGTTTGACTTTCTTTTTTATTCTACTGGAATTATGANACCTTGACGTCAGGGTTGTGACATCATATTGTGTCAATGCCGTTTGACTTTCTTTTTTATTCTACTGGAATTATGACTTTTGCATTCTTCATATTTTAGAGCTATTTTAGTCATGTTCGTTAACGCTTTTTGGTTTTTTTTATCAAGATTATGTGTAGTTCTGGCTGTACAGGGTCAAACATAGGCCAGATTTTTTTTGTCCTGAATAAGTAGAGCAAAGAAAAAAAAAAGAAATAGTTGTGTAGCTGAATGTTGGCCTTACTGCAGAGAACAATCNACCTTGACGTCAGGGTTGTGACATCATATTGTGTCAATGCCGTTTGACTTTCTTTTTTATTCTACTGGAATTATGAATTTTGCATTCTTCATATTTTATAGCTATTTTAGTCATGTTCGTTAACGCTTTTTGGTTTTTTTTATCAAGATTATGTGTAGTTCTGGCTGTACAGGGTCAAAGCATAGGCCAGATTTTTTTTGTGCTGAATAAGTAGAGCAAAGAAAAAAAAAAGAAATAGTTGTGTAGCTGAATGTTGGCCTTACTGCAGAGAACAATCGNCTGAATAAGTAGAGCAAAGAAAAAAAAAAGAAATAGTTGTGTAGCTGAATGTTGGCCTTACTGCAGAGAACAATCGAATGTATGAAATGCTAGGGGATGGGTTCGCTGCGAGGATGTTTACCTCTATTAATGGTCACATGATAAATTAAATTAGTGGTAGGACACCGACAGAGAACCGTGACGATTTTAATACAAAGCCGTTGTTTATCGAACCGTTGCAATGGAAGCGGTTCCTAGGTTGCCTATGCTTCATTTTGAACTAAAAGTTAGTCCTGAAGCTGCGTCGTTTGGGCCAAAACTGAAACAGGTAAGCACGTATACCGAAGTGACAGTTCCAATGTCATTATTGACATTCATTCGAANTTTGGGCCAAAACTGAAACAGGTAAGCACGTATACCGAAGTGACAGTTCCAATGTCATTATTGACATTCATTCGAATATTGTCGTAGTTGTAGTATATGCCAGTGTATATGTATATCGTGATACTATTAAGGATATAATGGGCACTAACCATAATTTAGTTAAATCATTTTGGAAGCAGTTCTATAAACGAGGCACGCCCACGAAGTAATCACATTTGATAAGTAAAGAAGGAAAGGAGTAAAAAATATTTCATGAAGAGGTAACTACCAACAAGTTATTCTAAATAGGCACCCACTCTTTGAGTCGCCTAAACTGCATCGAAAATTTATAATAAAGGAAATTGCAAAGAATTTGGGCTTTTCTCGTTGAAATAGACGTAGAAATTGTGCACTCCTGGAAATTTAATTAAACCCCATGGAAGAAAAACATGTTTTGGAGCATCCAACATAAAACCATGAATTTGTCTGTTAGCTATTTCCACCATTCCATNTTTGGGCCAAAACTGAAACAGGTAAGCACGTATACCGAAGTGACAGTTCCAATGTCATTATTGACATTCATTCGAAAATTGTCGTAGTTGTAGTATATGCCAGTGTATATGTATATCGTGATACTATTAAGGATATAATTGGCACTAACCATAATTTAGTTAAATCATTTTGGAAGCAGTTGTATAAACGAGGCACGCCCACGAAGTAATCACGTTTGACAAGTAAAGAAGGAAAGGAGTAAAAAATATTTCATGAAGAGGTAACTACCAAGAAGTTATTCTAAATAGGCACCCACTCTTTGAGTCGCCTAAACTGCATCGAAAATTTATAATAAAGGAAATTGCAAAGAATTTGGGCTTTTCTCGTTGAAATAGACGTAGAAATTGTGCACTCCTGGAAATTTAATTAAACCCCTCAGAAAAAAAACCCTATGGAAGAAAAACATGTTTTGGAGCATCCAACATAAAACCATGAATTTGTCTGTTAGCTATTTCCACCATTCCATAAAATTAAAGAGGCTAATGGAAGGCAATTGCTTACCAAACATTTTACAGTATTTCTTGGTGAAATGGTGGTAGAACTATATGATAGTGGTTTTCAGATCAAGTATTGTATTGGCTCAGAATCACAATAAATACTCAAACGTATACTGCTGGTATGCTGAGTGCCCCAGTGCTATGGATGCATATATAGAACAATATGTATATATACTTTATATATATACTTTTTAACTTCTTGAGTTTTGTGGTAATTATGCAGTTTAGGGGCTTTTTGGTTTAAAAAAAAAAAAACCCCGAAAAGTGGTATATTTCCACTCTACTAATTATGCAAAACACGAATATACTAGGATCATTAACATATGACTTATTTCGTAATATGTGCCCACCTAACCTAACAGAACCTAACCCCATGATGAGTGAATCACTATTTTACATTTTTAAACTAACCTAGGATTGTGGGGTTTTACACTAACAATAATGGTGATTGATGTAAATAGACCAGTCAAACTGCTTGTACATTTTGCAATTTTCTTAAATTTTTTAAAATATGTTCTTCTTATTGTAACATGACCCCCTCCTAAATATGAACAAGGTAGCTGTGCAGAACCCATTAAGGCTACTTTGGTTTGTCTAGGACGTTTCCTTCAGAAAAGCCCCTAAACTGCATAACTACCCAGTTTGTTTCTTTATTACCATACAGGTAGATAGGCTATATGTGGTTTTGTCAAATATTTTGAACGAAACCTTTGACAAGTCACCATTATGTTTTTGACTTTTTGATTATTCTCAAGTATGCCATGCATCACAAGCATTTTATGCCTTTGTTAAAATAAACCTACCTTATTTTTGGTTAAATGGAACCTATAACATCCTATTGGCCAAGACATTTTGTGCCCAACTTCGCAGGGACTAGCACCACTAATGGACTTGCTGTCACCTCAGAAACCTTATAGGTGCAAGCACAGGGTGCGAGAAGCATTCAATGCAGTGAAAACAGTTCATGCAGTGCCATACCCTAGCCTGCAACTACCAGAACTGCTGAATGTTTCTACAGACAGATGTGAGCGAGTTGGCCAGTCTGGTATCAAGTGGATGTTGGTGGGAAAACGGTAGTTGATAATGCAATCGCGAAGTTCGAGGAAGCGGAGTCTTTGGCGTTGAATAAATACGGACTACACCTGGAAGGGAACTGCTCACTTTGGGTACTGATAACGGCACTGACATTACTGCACAACATTTACAGCCGGAAAGGAAAGCTGTTTCTCCAATCCTTTGAGTTCACCATTGAACACGTAGCGAGGTAAGCAAACCTCCGAACAGAGAAGCTGTTGCATGACCCAGACACAGAACAGGCAATCGTAGAAGTGGAAAAGTGGGAGAGAATGACACCTAGTGAGGGACCAGAATGGCAAAATGAGCAAACACTACAGGAACGCGCTGTGGAGGGCCATAGCGGACAGAAATAAGGAAAACAGGAGAGTGAAAGAAGAGACAGTCAGACAATTGTCAGAGAAAGTCCTCCTTAGGGCATATGGGACGAGGACTTAGATGACGAGCCACCGTTCTGAATAGTTGTGGAATTGACCTCAATCAGCACCATTATCAGAGGGGAACCAGTCACAGCACGACGTGAGACCAGGTGATGGACCTGCCATTCAGAGGGTTCTTGGCGCACGAACAGCAGCCAGGGTTGTGCAGGAGCCTGTTCGAGACAGCAGCACCCGGAGGAGTGGATATCGAGGAACTCGGGGCTGACGACCCCGATACTTAACGCGCAGAGTCCAGTGTTTTGTGTACCTAATGGTTGGAGGGATACCTGGAAGCCACCATGTTGCCATTCTTAGAACAGCAATGGTGAGGGACATACGTGTGTTTCATGGGGACCTGCAATTCGTGTGAACTGAACTGTTAGTTTGTCTGCATCATAATTTAACCTGGAACCTTTGTTTATTTCACTCCCACGAGTGCCCTCGCCACTCGTGGACTTGCTTATTTAGTTNAATAATTTAACCTGGAACCTTTGTTTATTTCACTCCCACGAGTGCCCTCGCCACTCGTGGACTTGCTTATTTAGTTTTTAATGCCGAAGCTGGCGGGCCCCCGGCAAGGCACACTGTGATAGACGTGCGATGCCGGTCGCCTCTGGTTTCCAATCCATTAGCATTCCAGCCAGCTGTGATCCTGCAGGACTCGATCTTTGTGTAATTCCTAGGGGCACAAACGTAGACAGGCAGCATAGCGTTATTTTTGTGTCTTTGAAGAGCTTCGTAGCACCTCGACCACTCTTGATGGCGAAACTACAATATGCTTGTTATTTATGTGGAGTGTTTGTATGTTGCAGAACTTTCTAAGTAAANCACTCTTGATGGCGAAACTACAATATGCTTGTTATTTATGTGGAGTGTTTGTATGTTGCAGAACTTTCTAAGTAAAATACTTGTAAATACATAAACTAGCCCCCAAAATGAGTTAAAAGCACGTAGCAATTCTAATACTAATTTTGAACATTGAGAGTTTTTAGAGTTTGGAGTAATTTATTTAAAAAAATTGTATANCGTAGCAATTCTAATACTAATTTTGAACATTGAGAGTTTTTAGAGTTTGGAGTAATTTATTTAAAAAAATTGTATACTCATATTGAAAGATTTTGATTGTTTTTATTTGCTTTTATAAGTCTAATGTCTATAGTTACAAAAAAAAGTAGAGAATACAGGTGCACACCTTTATTAATTGTACCTAATGAATGTAATTAAATTCATATTCAACAGAATAAAAACACTGCTTAAACCTATAAGGAGTTGATTTGATGATTTTCAAGTATACAGACAGTTGTAGAGGATGGGTGAGGGGGGGGGGATAAAAAATAGTATTTTTGGGCTATACTGAAGTTGCTGTATAATTTCTGCGTAAGTGTGTTTTAATATTTTTTTCTTAGATCCTAAACTCCACAGTGGAGAAGGCTGCAAATATCAAGAAAATTATGTAAAAATCATAAAAAACATTACAAAACTCAGAAAACCATGGGAATATAGAAAATGCCCAACACGTAGCTCTAGAAAAGTGATTACTTCTAAATCTGGATTTTCGTTTCATCATCTGGGTTACGTTGGTCACAAGGTNCACGTAGCTCTAGAAAAGTGATTACTTCTAAATCTGGATTTTCGTTTCATCATCTGGGTTACGTTGGTCACAAGGTCGACAGGTCGTCACACAAAGAACTGTCAAGAAGTTGGTAAAATCATATTGTACACTCTTAAACATATTGATAATGTAAAAAGTGCAGTCATAATGTAAATGGTACCCTTGTTCTGAGATAAGAGCTTACTGCTTTCTTTGGCAGAAGTCACCCCTATGATCATAACAAACCTGGTTTACAATATGTACTCAAGTTTCCTGGAGTGTGAGTGAAGTGAGCATAGCGTGCATGGAGGGATTTACCTCTTCCAAGTGAAGCTGGTAAGTTGGTACTTCGTGTGATGCAGGTAAATTCATTCGAAGGACATAAATGGGTGCAGCTCTTCACACTCGCTTTGCGCCTGCTTCAGGAAGGAGTGCGGTACAAATTTACTTGTAATCACTTTTCTTGGAGAGCTACATAAATAAATGTAGAAAATTTTTAGAGTGAGGAAATCTGATTTCAGTGCATGTTAAACACTGCACACAAAACCAAGAAGTCCACAAATAGTATTTAAACTTGCGTAGTTATTTAGGCTACAAGAAAGAAACGGCCTACATATAGAAAAGGATAAAATGTAGTCGCCTATTTTTACTGTGGATGCAGTTTGTTGACAGTGAATTGAAAATTGGGTTCGTTAGAAACCTGGTGGCGAAACATGTAATCTGCTAACACTATGCAACTATTACCACTGCCCAATGTGCTCTCAGAGTAATTTCCTACAGTGCAAGAAAAAACTCATTATTTATTAAGGTGAATATAAAAATGTGAATATGCGTAACTGAATATGCAGTTCATGTAAAGCCAAGAACACAATTTTCACAATTTTTTAACCTAATTTTAGGAAAAGACAGTGAAGTGAACGTTACCCGTGGAAAAATCTCTTATTCCCTCGTGGGAAGGGCGATCATGAGTCATCAGTGCTAAAGTTTTGAGTGCGTCATGTTGTTAACAGTGCTGTCGTCATGAGGGCTATGAACATTCCTGAGTTTTTTTTAATGCCACAATGTCCGTATAATCTTTGTTTCTTTTCAGTGTAGAATTAATTGGAAAATGCACTTGTGGGAAATAATTAAACCGTTGCAAAACTAAAGCATATATTTAAAATGTATTTATTGGTTGTAGCTACTAAAATGCAGTTCTCTGGATCGTGATGGATTCTAGAGGCGACCTAGTAACGTGCTCACTGTGGATGTTGCGTGTTGTTGGCAGTACATCAGGGAATTCTATCACGAGGATCCGGAGTCGTACAACAACGAGATACGTGCGCTGGAGACGCTGCGAGCATCTGCTGTGTCGTCGGTGCGCAACGCGACGATGGCCAGCTGCTCTGCTCTCAAGCACTACTATTGCCAGCTTCACTTCCTGCAGAGTCGCTTCCCCATGGGCAAGGATGGCGCAGCTGCCGTGCCCTTCACTTGGTAACCCTCCCTCTGTTGCCACCACAGCCCTGCCACATTGTATTTCAGTGTGTTGGTTATTGATGTACAGTGAAACTCCTCTTCTACATCGGCTCTCAAGACCTCGCTGTTAACAGCCGCCCAGATCTCTTCGCTTACCAGAGAGAATAGGTGTAAAATCAAAGGAGGCACGGGGAGGGNGGGGGGGTGAAGAGATTTGGGCAGCGCTTATCCTAATGTTGTCTTGAGAGCTGATGAGGGTGAAGTGAGGTGAGTATGGGGCAGCGCCGGAATGTAAGGGTGGAGGAAGCTGGAGATCCATGAGAAAACCCGCCGACCAGCTTCATTGTCAGGCACAATTCCCAGATGCGAAAATCCAGGAGCGACCCCACCAGGAATCGAACCCGGTCCACTTAGGTGGTAGGCAAGTAGTATGACCACCACACCACTATGGCCCCTTGGGGTTGGTTCTACTGTGTGTTATTTTTGAGTGAGTCATGGTTGGTGAAACTTTTTATTTAATTTGTCATTAAAATGGATTAAATTGTGAGAGTATTGCTTTGCTTTATATGCCTTAATGTTTCATTTTGATTCCTATAAATTAATAATTTTTAATCAGTTGTGTATCACTCTAAAATGTAAAATCTTTTCACTCTAACCACAATGTTATTTAAACCTTCAGAACCTCCAGAAGATTGAAAATTGTTATATATTTCAGAAGTCTTCACTTTTTAGTTTTGCTTACGGAATTTTGCAGGCGGTTAATTCTGCAAAAAATTAGTTAATCTTGGGTTGTATGGTCCATGTGTGTCACAATTATTCATATTTTAATTTTTTTTTTTTTTAGTATGTTTATTTTTCAAATTTTTTGAAAGAAAAATAATTTTTATTGACTAAATCATAAGGCCAGCTGTGAGAAACACAGTGGTTGTAATTAAATTTAAAATTTTTCTGTGCAATTTTTTTCCTCCAAAAATGATTTTGCAATTTTTCACTGTTTTGTAAATGTGTGGAACACTAGTAGTGTCGCATATTTGTACATATACAAGTAAATACCCAAGTTTTTATTTCGTACAAATCAAAATTTTGCTGAATTTTTTTATAGGGCATGAAATATTTGCTTCCAGATGTTGCTATTTGAAACCAAGATATTTGTCGTGGTTTCAGGAGAGATGCATATGCAACTATGGTGTGCACACTCCCGGACATTATGTTTGAAATGGTATGCATACTGTACAACATAGGGGCAGTGCACTCGTATGCCGGGGCGTCCGAGAGTCGAGACACTGCGGATGGCATGAAGCTGGCCTGCACGCACTTCCAGTGTGCCGCTTGGGCTTTCCAGGTACGTGTATACTCAGCGAAAACAATAAACCTGCTTCAATAACACGGTTGCAGTTCAGAACACGACACGTAAGATGTTCAATAACGATTCATCGAAGGCCTTCCGTGGCTGGAGTGTTCTCCGCACCATTAATCCTTCTTCCTCTATCTGTATTGTGCCTGCGTACCCAACCTCACCACAATCGAAGAAGATTGTTGCCAGATCACTAAACTGTTGATGGTGCAACTTCAAACTTCTTCGTAGGCAAGGATGTGTGTCACCATTTCGCAAATGCTGTCTTTGAGTCTGGGGTAAAATAATGAACCCGTGTTTCATCACCTGTGATAATGTAGTGTGTACAGTGCCTGGCAGACACGTGGGAAAGTCTCGGAGGGGGAAATCATAGCAAGCATTGCGAAGAGGGAAAGTCTCGTGCATGCGGCAGTGTTCATGCTATAAGCTGTCCCTCAAACATCAGGTGGTGCTTTCTTACTGGTGTCACCAAAGACAGGATGTTTGTAGGATGGCTTATTTGAAGCTGGGTCGTGGCGTTGTCGCTTAGCTACGGACTGTTTCGCGATGAGCTCGAGACTAGCGAGCACGAGAGACCACACGTCTGCTGGGTACCGTAACTACCGTGGAGGTTGTTTTGTTATTGACGACACCTGCTGGACACCCCGGCAGAGTGGCATTTGTCAGCTTGCACGCAAGGGGTAACTGTGGTGTGGTTGCAGCACTTGAAGGACTCGTACTCGCAGCCCAGCGGAGTGGATCTTGCCCCGGACATCATGCAGTTTATGTACCAGCTGATGCTTGCTCAAGCACAGGAGTGCATCCTTGAGAAGAGCATGATGGACAACAGGAAGGCCACCATCATCGGTAAGCTACCGCAGACCGCACACTTACACCACGCTCCGTGTTCAGTAGCGTTAGTCTTTGTCAGATTTCTAAAGTATCTGGGATTATCAAATCTCTCAAATTCAATCCAAATACTTGTCAACATTCAAGTAAACATAATTTATGCTTTCAGTAGTAAGAGACATAATGATACAATACATAATTTGTTGTGAACTATAAATGCATTAAAAATATATAAAGAATTATACTCACACCGTGAAATATGTACCATTTACATATAATCCAAATTATTTTTAAGTAAAATCTCTGTACAACAAAANATGCATTAAAAATATATAAAGAATTATACTCACACCGTGAAATATGTACCATTTACATATAATCCAAATTATTTTTAAGTAAAATCTCTGTACAACAAAACTGAAAAGATCGAAATATTGTGCATTTATTGTAAGGAGGTACACTCAAATATTGTTTGTATGGCGTCTGTTTCATACGGTCACGTGTTCATAAAGGCAAATTTTGGAAACCATAAGAATTTAAAAAATGGTAAAAAAAATGTAAAAATATTAAAACACTATGTTGTAAAAATTAATTAAAACACTGTTGAAAGCTGCATTATTTAAAATTTATACGAGTTGTACAGAAGATACCTTGTGTGATGCGTCCCACAATAATAAAAAAAAAAAAACAGCAGAAATTCATTAAAATTCATTGTTTCTGGCACACAGCGCGTGAGCAAGGCCTTCTGCCTTGTAGGGCAAACATGCTCAGCAGGTCCGAGGATGGCACAGAACTCTCCAGGGTTTGCCTTGGTACTGGCTCTCGGGTTGGCAGTTCTCAGCCGTCGTGGGGGTGGATCAGTAGTTTCCAGCAGGCTCGCTGGTCGATCTGCTTCATAAGGTAGCGAGTTGCAAGGCCTCCGAGCCATCGGTAGGTACTGGAGTGCAGCTTGTTTGTGCACGGCTACTGAGCTTGGACGGTGGTGCAGGACCTTTCCACTCTGTGTCTTGAGAAGGAGCTGGTGGTGATGTCAGCCCCTGCCTCCGTGATATTGTACATCAGCTCTGTCCTAGGCCAGGTATTTCCTGACCATTGAGAAGTGATGGTATGGCCTAAGTAATCCACACTGGTATTTCTCCAAATGGTAGGTCAGGTCGTGGTAGGTAAATCATTCCAGCACCAGGTGCATTGTATGCTCTTCCCAAGAACTAGAGTCCCAATAGGTGTAGCAGAACTGGCGTACGTAGCCGGCGAGGATAACGTCTGACATCGGCCTCTGGAAGGTGGTCGGAGCATTGTTAAGCCAGAATGCCGATACTCAGAACTGTAATGATTCCCCTTTCGGTGTGTGTAAATGTGGTGTATTTACATGAACCACGAACCTGCCACTATCAGCTTCTTGTGTCCAGTATTGGAAAGATTTTAGCTTCTCGCTGGTCTTTGATAGTATGGGCAATATTAATGCCTGGGGAAGCTATTGGATGGGTAATATTAGGAGCATGGTAAATAACGCAAACCTTAGTCTCCCACCCTTTTTAGGGAATGCAAATAAGTGTCTGCTCCCTGTCATTAACTGACACGTGGTGTAATTAGGGTGGCGCAGCGAGCACGGTGGCCGACGACTACGAAGGAGTGCCGGCCGGCTTGGCTTTGCTAGTACTGGTTCTCTAGGCGAACGTCTCCAGACTTCTCAAGAGGAAGAGAGAGCTCTGGAGCTGAAGGTCGCAGGAGATCGACTGGCGTTTCTCAGCCCGAAACACTACATAGGTGGTGTGGTGAGCCAGGGGTGCGTGCGAGTCGCAGCTCGCCTGTTCTTCCCTGGCAGGCTGCAGTGACAGCTGGTAGAACTGCAGGGTTATTGAGACAATCTCAGTGGCAGGAGTTAGTGGTCACGGGTGTTACCTGTGTCAAGGTCAATGTTTTTTCGTGAGTTTAGGCAAGTTATGGTGACTGTATTTTGACTAGAGATATGTTTCATTACAGTGAATGCCACTTATAGAGAGAAGAAAGAGAGAACCAGAGAAAGATAGAGAGAGAGGGGATATATTCACCATATAGTGCTTATACAGGTGCATTGTCAATAGNAGGCCACTTATAGAGAGAACCAGAGAAAGATAGAGAGAGAGGGGATATATTCACCATATAGTGCTTATACAGGTGCATTGTCAATAGGGTTGAGTTAAAAAATTACCGAAGCTAATGTCATTTTTCACAATGTGGATATTGTCATATAACTGAGTGTGATATGTAAACTATGCCTAAAAGGAAAAATAGTCCCCCTCCCTCCCTCCCTCATACTTCAAGTTCCCTCCTTGCATAACATCATTTTGAAATTTGCACTTATGTAGCCTCTGCATCAAGCACTCATTTTGTATAGTTTTTGGCTAGTTTGATTACATCTTGATTTTACATGACAAAATTGAGGCCTATGCATTTTCTTACGTATAACTATAAAAATTACGTAGTTTGAGATATATTAAAAAATTGATAAGAAATTAATAGGTTAGTACTTTAACCACACATATTAATGAGTTTCTCTTACTGGCATGCATAGAGGTACATCCCGTTTAGTCAAAACCATGGTGATGATAGTGATTATAAAGACGACATATGTAGATACTTTGAAAATTGTGATAAATAGCCCAAATGCAGCAAACGCGTCCTGCCATGATTGATGACGACCAACTGAGAGAGTAGTGCTGCCGACGCTTGTCTGCAGCTAAGGGTAGAATCAGGGCACCCAACTCCTGACGTGATGACACCACTGTAATCTGCAGCGTGGGAAATTTAAAATCAGTCAGTCCCACAATTACACTCGTACAAAATGTACATGTCTTAACACATGGCAGTCCCAGAGACGTTTGTATTGCACGTAATTTGGTGTACCTCTGTGGCACACGGGACAATTTTTCCTGAGAGTTTCGTTAAGATATTATTTAAGAGCTAGGTAAAGAGCTGTGTAACTTGGTTACTCGCGGGGTCCTTCACCGGTTTTGCCGCACACAATATGGGTTAAATAATAAACAATAAACTCTGTTCCGCAGAGAAATATTGCTGTAATTACACTTCTTTCCGTTTTGGATCATGAAGTTGAAAATTGTAGACTAAACACGCGACTGTGAACAAGATAATGGTTAGCCTGAAGTAAGGAAATCTGGCAATTCTTTTTTGAAGAATTCGGGTCAGTACACAGATAACCTCAAAACTGAACACAGACATGTTTCTTCTATCCATTTATTAACACTACCAAAACAATAATGTTTCCATGTAATTAGTCACGTGACGCGTTTCCTTCCTCTCATTGGCTGAGATGGGAAACTAGCAAAGAAACACCAGCCAGCCAACTGCACGTATGCATCGCTGCGTACGAGCACGTCGAGCAGTAAGCATGCAATATGGTAAGGGAAGTGGTTGGGTGTGCGGCGGGCTCTAGGCAGTTGATGTTGCTAGCAGGTGAGAGTGTTGTGATGTTGCCCGTAGCCAAGGTGGCCGTGCAGGTGGTGGACTACTACAAGCTTGCGCAGAACACCTTGGAGCAAGGCGGATCTGAGGACTGCTCCATCGCTGAAACTGTCGGATCAAAAATATTCAAGGTTAGACTTTTGTTAGTTTCATTTACACCAGAGGTTGCACACTGTATTTCATGATGATGATTAATGCCGAAATATCAGAATGAGCTATGGTATGTTTTGAAATTGAAACAGACAAGGTTATTCCTGAATCAAAATCCTTAAGTGTTTTCAGACGTTCAAGTGTTCAAAGACATGCAATACCATAATTTTATTTGTCTAGTATTATAATATAAACATATGTATATTTTCATCTTCTGTTATTGCAGGTAAATCTATTACAAGAGATAGTGTGACAATTATTTTGGAGTAGATAATATGATTAAACATTATATGTAGTAATGTTTTGCTGGTCATAGATGAGAGATTCTATTTTATAATGTAAGTGANATAATATGATTAAACATTATATGTAGTAATGTTTTGCTGGTCATAGATGAGAGATTCTATTTTATAATGTAAGTGATAAACAGGCAAGAAAGTTATGGGAAAGTGAGGCTTCTATGATGGTGTTTTGGGAAGGAAAGAATGTATAGGTTTGTGTATGTGTTTGCATGTCAGACATACGAGTGGTAAAAAAANGATGGTGTTTTGGGAAGGAAAGAATGTATAGGTTTGTGTATGTGTTTGCATGTCAGACATACGAGTGGTAAAAAAATGGGTTGTGGAAGGAATAGTGTTCTCGGAAGGGGAGGGGGGGATAGAGAAAATTGCTGTGTGCTCCTTGGTTGTTGGAATTAAGTAGTAGGAATGTTAATAAATCACAATAATAAATTCAAAAACATTTTTTTTTTACATTTGCCAAGAAATCTAAAGGAATGTATTTCAAAAAGTGACAATGTTCAAGTAACAGAAGACGTAGTAGTTGTTGGGAGACGGGAGACGCGCGGGGGACGGAGGGCTGAGGGATGGTGGTATGTCGCAGGGCTGGAAGCGGTACGTGAAGTTCAAGGTGAGCTACCACACCTCATTGTCGCTGCTGTACCGGGGCCAGCAGNATAATATGATTAAACATTATATGTAGTAATGTTTTGCTGGTCATAGATGAGAGATTCTATTTTATAATGTAAGTGAAAAACAGGCAAGAAAGTTATGGGAAAGTGAGGCTTCTATGGTGTTTTGGGAAGGAAAGAATGTATAGGTTTGTGTATGTGTTTGCATGTCAGACATACGAGTGGTAAAAAAATGGGTTGTGGAAGGAATAGTGTTCTCGGAAGGGGAGGGGGGGATAGAGAAAATTGCTGTGTGCTCCTTGGTTGTTGGAATTAAGTAGTAGGAATGTTAATAAATCACAATAATAAATTCAAAAACATTTTTTTTTTACATNGACAATGTTCAAGAAACAGAAGAGGTAGTAGTTGTTGGGAGGCGGGAGACGCGCGGGGGACGGAGGGCTGAGGGATGGTGGTATGTCACAGGGCTGGAAGCGGTACGTGAAGTTCAAGGTGAGCTACCACACCTCATTGTCGCTGCTGTACCGGGGCCAGCAGGCCGAGGAGCAGCAGAAGATGGGCGAGAGGGTGGCACTCTACACGTTTGCCTCCGAGATGTTGACGGTCTCCATGCATCTCGCCAGGGGTGTGGACAACGTGGAGGTGAGTACCGGCCTGGCACTTGGTGACTAGCGACTCCCTTGCCAAGGATCACCATCATGTTATAGTCTGTTCGCGGTTTCTTCACACTTTTTGAATCAAACCTTTGAAAAATCACCCCATGTATGACGTGTTTGGTTGTTTGCTAAATATGTTATAACACAAGCGTTTTATACTTCTGTTAACTTAAGAGACCTTATTTTTTGTTAAATTGAACTATCCCTTATATTTTACCTATAAGTATAATTTTTTAATTTAAAACTAATGTGAATAGACAGCGATATAATAGGTGTGTTGGTATTGCCTAGTAAGAAATAGTTATTATGCAAAATATTATTACACTGCGAGAGTGCGAATGCGGTGCGTTGGCCCTNGCGCGAATGCGGTGCGTTGGCCGCCCTCTGGTGTGATTTCCTAAGCTTTGTTTGCATGAGGCGGAGGAATATCCTGGATGTAGAACTTAAACAGGGCTTCAGAAAGTTGGAAGTAACACGCATCCGGTCCAGTGATCCAGTCTGACAGTTGCACTTTTCACTGCTTGATGCTCGCAGTTGCAGATTTCTCTTCCGCTCATCGCTGGGAACTCAGCCACTCATCCATTCTACAAAAAATGGCCGCTCTGATGCCTGTCACACTTTTAAATTGTTCACCCTGACCATCTGTAAGGTTCAACGCACCCCGAGTCACTGAGAGAACAAGGTCAGCAAGCCAGAGCATTCTTCAGATAAACGCAGAACCCCCATCCACTGAAGGTTGAGAGCAGCGAGCCGCCAAAGGGTTATCGTGGCAGAATGCCTTCATAACTCAAAATGCTTGTAGTATTTGCTCGCTTTTCATTCAAAACATTCCATTGACTTGCCTCCATCCCGCTTATCACTACTCTATCCTTCTCTACCACCCACCCGCTTGCCCGGGGCGGGCCAAGGTGAGCGATACAGACCAGCGACCCGTAACACTATTAACATATTGGTGAAAGTTAGAAAGAACTTTTATTGATAACCTTTGAAGTGCTCCTGTTTAACTATATCAAAGTGGTGTCTTGCAGACAGTAGAGTAAATTGGAATTGCAATGTGTGGATTACGCCTCACTTTATAAATGAATCTCCTTGTTCTTTCCTAATTTTGCAGTGTATGTAGATCATAAGTGTTCCTTTTTAACGTTACAGTGGTATTCCACTGTGCTATTTCCGGAGCACAATATTGNGTGTATGTAGATCATAAGTGTTCCTTTTTAACGTTACAGTGGTATTCCACTGTGCTATTTCCGGAGCACAATATTGTGAATGAATAGAGATGAGCCCTAAATGTTAGTTCATAAAGGTACGTTTAGTTTAGCACAGAGCTGTCACTGCAATTGCTGACAGATATTGTCCCAAGGAAGTCGTGCGTTAAAATACAGAAAGATGAATGAATGTCATTATGTAATGTTTTGTGATATAATATACTGTACGACTGTTTTCCAGCATGTATGCTGATAGGTTAGGCATAATTCTGTTGCCTACAGATATAAACGCATGGTGGTTATAGCATTTATTGACCGTGTTATGGAATGCTTGAGCTAGGTTGAATCACAGCTGGCATTTCTGATTGTCCATTGTGCATGGGTGGATACATTTGACANATGGAATGCTTGAGCTAGGTTGAATCACAGCTGGCATTTCTGATTGTCCATTGTGCATGGGTGGATACATTTGACAATTTGAGTGGGGGAACATGGGTAACAGGGGCTGATACTGCGTTATATGTGCATTCAGTGTAGAAAATCGGGTTAACTAGATGGTTGAGTGCACTTGGTGCTGTTTGCTGTGCAGATTATCAACGAAGCACTGACATTTACGATGGATGTGGTNCAGATGGTTGAGTGCACTTGGTGCTGTTTGCTGTGCAGATTATCAACGAAGCACTGACATTTACGATGGATGTGGTGGAGGGTAAGAAGAAGGCTGCGAAGAATGAGAATGAGTTCATCTACCACGAGGAGATACCAGACAGATATTCCCTGCCGGAAGTGAAGGGTGCATCGTTGGTGAAGGGGATTCCGTTCGACGTCAACGACCCTGACGTGTCTGGTGCTGACATTTTTGGCCGCCTGGTACCCATGAAGGCTCACGAGGCATCTTCTTTGTACAGGTTAGTTTTAGCTGCAAGTCTTTCACTTCTTGAATAATGTAAACTGTGGTTGAGGTTTGCAGATTGTTGGCATTACAGTAGAAACTTGAGGAATCCTTCCTATTTCTACCGTTTTCCCATATTCAGTGTTTATTTTGTATGGTCNGGCATTACAGTAGAAACTTGAGGAATCCTTCCTATTTCTACCGTTTTCCCATATTCAGTGTTTATTTTGTATGGTCGTATGAAACTACTCTTTGGAACATTCAGAATGTCCATAGGTCATTGACATTTGTTTGTATTCACAATTTCTTTAGTTTGGCTGTAGTTGTTGCAAACTTCTANGGCATTACAGTAGAAACTTGAGGAATCCTTCCTATTTCTACCGTTTTCCCATATTCAGTGTTTATTTTGTATGGTCCTATGAAACTACTCTTTGGAACATTCTGAATGTCCATAGGTCATTGACATTTGTTTGTATTCACAATTTCTTTAGTTTGGCTGTAGTTGTTGCAAACTTCTACATGCCTTGTCTGTTGCAAATATTGTGTATTAATTGCACTTCTGTGATGTGCGCCAATGCAATCCTTTGTGCAATATGCACCTGCACATTGCCTGTAAGCATGGCAAGTTGTGTCTTGCTTGCTTGGATGCAGATTGTGGCATTGGAGAAACAATGGCTTAACTTCAGTCATTTTCATGCACCAAAGGGTCTATTTTTTGTCACAAACTGTTTATTACCACCCTGCTGTCCTAGAAACAGGAAGAGGCTTGGATGGTACCCTGCTGTGAGGAGGGGATGGAATTGGGGGAAACAAAGTAAGCAAATGTAGTCAATATTTTCTGTAACAAAATTTTTTTTTGCCCTTTTGGCCTTTAGTTTTTTTTGTGTTCATACAGCAAAATACTTTTTTTTTCCCCGAGACAAAGTAAAGTTTGAAAAGTGTGAAAGTGTAAATTGAGGGAACCCTTTAAATTAATCCAAATTACCTTGTCTCTGTTATTCTTTGCTCTCTTCCTTAATAAACACATTCTGTTGGTAAAATTCAATAAATAATAAATAATAAACGTATAGTTTTGACTAGGTCGAGATGTTTGGACATTTGCCATTGCAAATGTCCAAATTCTCTACCTAGTCATTCACCACCGTTGCACTATTCATTCAAAGATATAGCGTATAGGTATTATAGGAATGTTTATGCTATGCCACACTTCATCTCAATAATTACGGCTCAACTAAATAAATAGAAACAGAAGATTGCAAAAGAGTTGCTATAGGCAACTTGCACTGATTAGAAACCCATCTATTTGTGACGGTAAACTCCTCACTTTCTATTCACACATCAGTTATATACATTTTTAACACAAAATTGTTCCATCGATGGGAAATTCGCAACATGTGCCCCAAAATAACACTTAAGACAAATATCAGCCATTTCTTTTAATTTCCATTCTTTAGTGTAATTACATTTTTTCCTTCCCGTATTTGCATTTCCTTGCTCTGCGTTCTCACTGTGCAGCATTTTTTGCATGAGAAATTCCTGATTGGGCAGGAAATAGAACGAGTGTCTGTGAGCCCATCAGCAAGACCTTGACCTCCAGAGCAGATTGTGTTGAGGAGAAATGTGTGTGTGTTGATTGGGTATGATACACAGGTACAGTGATTAGGGGAAAACTTGCAAAATATAGTGGAACCTCTTTTTTTTGTACTTAAGCCAGCAGGAGACAATGTGCAAAATACAGGGAATTGTACAAAGGCCATTATACTCTGAAATTAGTTTTATATAGGACCAGAGAAAATGTGCAAAATACAGAAAGAGTAAATCAGGTGATGGTATGTTGTTCTACCTTATTGGCAAGTACAAAGAGGAAAATATATATTTTGAGAACATTGCAAGAGCTCAAAGAAAAAATGGGGTACAAGAAAATATAAAACAGCGGTGGTTAAAGAAATGGGGTTTCATTGTATTTCAAGTTTCCTGTACTTTTGTAGAGTTAAGAGTAGATGTGTGTCGTAGAGCCGGGAGCTTGTAAGTGGTTGTGTGCGTAGCGAAGAGAAGGCCAAGCTGCTACGCAAGGTGGGCGCGCAGATAGAGGAGAGAGACCATGAGCTGGTGAACTTCATGACCTCGCTGCAGCTGGAGCACCTCAGTCTGCACCCGGAGATGGAGCGCCTGCCACAGGTACCAACTACTTACCACCTACACCTGCTTCACTCTAGGTCTTTGTACTGTGTTTTACACTTTAGTTTGATAAAAGTTTGCTGTAGGAGGTGTTATTTATTCCTGTTACTTAACACAAGTTTATTGCTGTATGTAATACGTAAACATGTCCCATCATTAATGACAGCGTCTGAATATTTTCCAGTACTGTGTTATAAATAAACTTCATCAGAGGGTAAATTGCTGTAAGACAGTGCGTCTGAACCATTGTGGTTATGACTATCCTGTAATGAGACTTTTGTTTAGTTTTCGTGTAATTTCTGTTTACACATCTCTCAACCATGTTGTTGCNTGTTGCTGTATGTAATACGTAAACATGTCCCATCATTAATGACAGCGTCTGAATATTTTCCAGTACTGTGTTATAAATAAACTTCATCAGACAGTAACATGACTATCCTGTAATGAGACTTTTGTTTAGTTTTCGTGTAATTTCTGTTTACACATCTCTCAACCATGTTGTTGCAACACGCTCTCTGCTACTATTATAATCCCTGTCTCAACCCAACAACCCATTTGTGTGCCACTCGACTAGCCTCCGATAAGTCTCCCTTAGAATATGCTTTCCTTACACCCGTAGTTCCTGACGTGGTGATGCCGCTCCATGGGGGAGGGTGCAGCCTATGTGGGTGGGAGGGGGGAGCGTCTACTGTTTCTCCCTCTGAGGGCAGGGAAGCAAGCGCCCTACTTGCTGGGAAAACTATGCGGTGCTCTAGTGTCTGCATGAACTGCTCCCGTCTGTGAGTATCACACGCACTGCTGGGTCTGGCTTGACTGGGACCCTGCAGCTTCCTTTGCAAAGACCAAGGCCTGCCTGGCCGCGCCACCCAGCCTGATGGCACGGCATACTGCGAGACAGAGTGGCTGAAGATGGTGTCCAGGCGTGGGCACAGCCTTGGGGTAAAGTGGAGGAGATTCTGGGTGGCCCAGCACATCCCATCGCGTTCCCCTCCCCCTCCGTTGCATTCCCCCTTCCCAAGTTGACACTTTCCACTCGTCTTAACAAAATCAAGCTGAAAACATTACCAAGTCAGAGTCCAAGAAATCTAAGCATAAAGTTGTTGATCAAAAACCAAGATAAATACACGTCATGATGACACAAGTAAAGTGAGAAGGCAAGCGAGTGAGAGCACAATGGTAGGACAAACCCGTGGTCGTAGCCGCCTAGCATTCTGAAACAACTGCCGGTAACTATAGGTATTGGCTAGTGCTGGTCGCCTAGAGGGGTCGTACCTAGTTTTAGACGTGATCTACATGCAGTACAGCTTTCACCAAGGGAAACGCAATGTGCATCAACCAAGAGAAGTTACGTTTATTTTTCAACTGATTTCCCTCAAATTTGAGACACTTTTCAAAATTTTTATGGTTCCTCAAAAACGAGTTATTATAGAGAGACAAATGTTGTAAATGGGCTTAATATGGAGACGTTCTACTGTATTATTTTTTCTAAACCTTTCCCTGCTTCACCCTCGACCCATCTCTGCCTCACCTTCAAAACTCTCACAATCTCCTTCCATCTCCCAAGAACCTTTTCTGCGACGGCTGTAAGCATGTGTCGGTCCTCTTCATGTGCACACGTAGATGCCTTCTTATGGGAAGTAGAATATTGTATACGTGTAGTGTTTAATGATTGCAGGAGCTCGTGGATCGGTGTGCTGCGCTGAGTGCGAAGCCGAGTGCAGTGCAGGACCTCATTGATGCGATGGGCAAGCTCGCAGACACGTACCAGGATGTGGAGTCCATGCTGCAGGAGATCAGAGAGCTGCTAGAGGTATTGTGATTCGTCTATCACCACCCCACAAATACCGTATTGTCTCAAATATAAGGCGACCCTCTAATTTTACAAATTCCACTTTGGAAAAATTAATTGGTCATGAATGTAAGACCACACTAACCCTCCACTAAACTATCCACACTTAATATCCTTTAATAAGGAATTTTTATGTAGTCTATGGCAGTAACACAAACACTTGTCAACAATAATATTATAAGAATTTTCAAAAGGTCGTAAACTCTTTTCATTTGTCTACAGTGTCTTGTTGCAATTTTGCAGCTTAGGAAGATCTTTTCTCCAGCGACAAACATTTGTTTAGGTGACGTCGTAATGTCTTGCTGCCGCATTGTTGTTGTTTGCAATGGCATATTTTGCCACCGCAACCGTGAAAGACACATCGTAACTACACCTCTGACCTTTATTTATTTGGTTTTCCATAGTATACCCTGTTTTTCAACCCTGTCATGTTCCATTTTATGTGAATTAAAAACTTGAACCACTTTCGTAACTGGGATGTTCACAAAATAAACCCATAACTCTACCAGTGATGTAACTACCATTAGGTGTCTACTAAGCAAAAAATTGCCATGAAAGCAGCATCAAGATGGCTGCCACGGTGCCACAGTAATGCTGAAATGCAACACTCTCGCCATTTGGCTGCAGCTGTATGACTGACTAAACATGAGAATAGGCTATGAACAATCAAAAACATTGTATGTTGGGAACACTACGACGCATGACGTCTATTAGAAATGGTAATGACGTCGCTGTCTGGCGAGGGTTCAATAGTGCGGGTCAGAGGCACTGGTGTCGCTTTACCCTGCTTGGGTCTTATTCGGGGTAGATACTGGCTCTGCGACTGCTGGCTGGAACGAGGGCCCTGTCCTAGGTCAGCTGCTGGGCTGATCACTTGCGGGCGGCGACGGCATCTGGTAGGTTGGTTGCGGTGCCTGGAAGTGCAGGCTGGCACGGCCCAGGGGTCCTGGTAGGCCCGGTCGTAGACGGACTATGATCGGGTGCTGTTTGCCGGCGATCTTCTGGGAGCGGCTGAAATGAGGTGCTAGGGGGAACTGGGAGGTGAGGCCTCGCTAGTTGTTGGGCGGCTTGAGCTCGATCCCATAAGGGGAGGCTGTAGAGGGCAGACTGCAGTGTGTTTCAGAGCAACTGACTAGGTTTAGAGGCAGTAGCTGCCCTCTCAGCTCTCCACCTTGCAACGCTTCTATTGGTGAAGGGAATATGGGAAAGGTATTACGGTCTACCACACGTTGTAGGATCAGGCAACAAATTCCCTAACTAAAGTGTAACAAGTAGGGGTTAGGCCAACCAGAATCAGTCCTGTCACTCCAATCGGCACAGTACGCGGTGGATGGAGTGGGTTANTCCCATAAGGGGAGGCTGTAGAGGGCAGACTGCAGTGTGTTTCAGAGCAACTGACTAGGTTTAGAGGCAGTAGCTGTCCTCTCAGCTCTCCACCTTGCAACGCTTCTATTGGTGAAGGGAATATGGGAAAGGTATTACGGTCTACCACACGTTGTAGGATCAGGCAACAAATTCCCTAACTAAAGTGTAACAAGTAGGGGTTAGGCCAACCAGAATCAGTCCTGTCACTCCAATCGGCACAGTACGCGGTGGATGGAGTGGGTTAACTGATCTGGATGTGTAGCCACTTTGTGGCGTGTGTTCCTAGTTGTTGTGGCTGTACCTTACAATGTTTCAAGTACTGGAGCACTTGGTTCAAAGTATGGGTGCCCGTCGACTGGGTTGTGTTTGGTGATGTTATGTGCGCCAGATTAAGGGTAGCCCACAGTCCTACGCTAGTTTTGGCAAATTGGGTTTCAGGATACGGTCTTCTGCTTCTCCTTTGTGGGTTTGACGTCTACGAGGTCTTGAAGTCAATATCACCCAAGAATAAGTACACAGGGTTAGGTAAGAATACGTGTTTATTCTGCAGAGGAATAGACACGGTGGCCCGTACTATCACCTAGCTATCAATTGTACTGAAATCGGTGGAAGTAGACTACGTTAAACCAGGTGAAGAGGACCTGGGGATAAACTAAACAAGAGCAGAAAAATAAGCAAGGTAGCTATGACAACCAACCCTATCTAATCTACACTGTTGTTCAGAAGGGACTTGGTGTTCACTACCAAAGTGGTAGTGAGTGTAAGGGAGCGAAGACTTCTTTGAGGGTCACTGGATGCAGGTCTAGAAGACTTCTGGAAGGTAGTGGTGGTCCTTTGTGAGGAAGGTGGTAGGCAGAGAGATCCAGCACACGAGGTGGTGCAGCAAGCTGCTGAGTATACAACTGATGTTTTGGGGCTGTGCGCCGGCGTATATAGTCGGCCGGCTCCCTTTGGTTGGTGTCTTCGGACGTGAGCTCCTCTCCCAGCAGAGCAGGCCGCATTCTCTCGGGGTAGGCTTTAAGGGGTGGTTTTCTTTGTGTGAGGGTTGTGTCACTGCAGCAAGCTTAGGGGCAGCGCTGGGCTTGGTTGCTGGCTTCTGTCGCACGCAGGGGTGATTACCAGACACGTGATGTCTGACACAATGGCAGGTGGCTATGGAAGCAAGTCGTCCTTGGTTCTAACCCTGCTCGGGGTGACTCAACGTCACATGAAGATGAGGCGGAGTCGTAAATAATTATTATGCCAGTGCGCGTCACGTGTTATCTATAACCTCAAAAGCCAATTTAAGATTTTACATTTTAATACATACAAGTTTGGAAGCAAATACTCATCGCCGCAGTCATTTCCTACGCCTCAAAGTTTACAGAATCCACTTTACCTAATTTTCTCACAGTCACATTTTATTTGAAAAATGAGGGATTACAATATTATGTGGATAGATGGTTAGATTCTTGACAATAAAACATTAACAGTACCTGTTTTCAGACTTAATATTAATTACAGTAAATTCTTGGTACAAATATGTTCTGTGGTGGCTCACCAAACAGGAACATCATTCCCTTCAAAATGCAGTGCCCTGCACTGACTCCTACTTAAGCTGACAACTTATCTGCAACTGTCTTTTTCGGACACAATACTTATTTCTTCACACTTCTTAGTACTAGAAGGACACAAGGAGTGCCCAACCAGTTCTCATTCAAAAGCACACAATATATAACATATACCAATTCAGTCTCACCAAACATCCTGCACACCTTTAAATCACCTATTTCAATTACTTCTGTGGCAAGGGACACAGCACAGTAATTGGTCAAGTAACATGACCAAATAAATTTTTTCCTGTCCTGTAAATGTGGTAAGTTTCTTTCTCTAGTTTGAAAGTTAGAGGCCAAGATGGGGGTGAGTGGAAGGGGTGTGGGGAATGCAGCAGGAGGAGGTGCGAGAGGAGGAGTACCAGGTGGTGATGGGGTCGAGGCCGCCCTCCATCGCGGCCACCGACCTCACGCGGGAGGCCAGGAAGTACGAGGAGGCCCACGCCAAGGCGTCGGAGTCCAACCAGACCCTGCACAAGGCCATGACCTTGAACATCAGCAACCTGCGCATCCTGGCTCTGCCTCTGTCGGAGCTGGAGAAGCAGATCCCCTCGCTGCGCCTGCTGGACGGTGAGTAGTATGAAACAAGGAACTTGACGCGTGACGTCGGGTGACTGACGACGATGTCACCATTAAAATAAGTTCCTCTCCCAAATAACTCCATGTCCGACACAAATAAATATATTCGGTATGAACTTCACAGTAACCGGACATCCGCACTGAAAAATTCAAAACAAAACTACCAAACTAACCAACAAAATACAATTTGTAACTAAACTAAAATTCCTTACAAAAAAAAAATTTTAATGACAATATTTACTATTCACATTAATTAACATAAAGAAATTATATAAATATAAAATAAAATTCTTTTTTAAAATTTTTAAGTCTCAGTCCAAAATATCTAGAATACACAAAGACAAAAACAGAACAAATACATATTACAGAAATGTAAAACAATGTAATACCTTAAATGAAATAAAATAATTACAATCTGAACATATAATTCTTTCTCTCTCTCTTTCTCTCTCTTTCTTTCTCTCTGTCTTTCTTTCTCTCTGTCTTTCTTTCTCTGTCTTTCTTTCTCTCTCTTTCTCTCTCTTTCTCTCTTTCTCTCTCTTTCTCTCTCTCTTACTCTGCAGTCACATGCTGCAACTATGTTTTGCAGTCCAGTATGCTGCGAGAAAATGTGCACTTAGCAGTTCCTTAATGATACATGTATCCATAATATTGGTTTTGCATTGACACGTGTGCAGTGCCGTCGGACGACCCAGTGACCCAGGAAATGCGCCGCCTGGTCGGCAAGGTGGAGGAAATGAAGACTCAGCGAAGTTTGCTAGCGTCGCAGCTGCGGGAGTCCATATGTCAGGATGACATCACCAAGCAGTTGGTCACCCGCTCCGCTGAGCCCCTCGACACCATCTTTGCTCAAGAACTGGAAAAGCATCAGCAGTATGTGAGTAAACTGCTTCATTGTTAATGCAGTCAGATGGTCAGCGCCAGAGTTTTGAAGCAATGGCTGGAAGGAGTGCGCTGCTTGTAGTGCATTCTTTTGTTTTGCTTGGGGCTTTGCTGCTCTTTTAACTAGTAGCATGTGCTGGAGCTGCTACCCTTTCAGCAAAACGAGCGCGCTCCTTTCCATGCTCTTTTTGTAAACAATTTCCTAAATCTCTACCCATTTGTTCTCTCCTTGTTCCTGCTGTGGCCATACTCGTACTGCGAGAGATATACTGCCTACCGATAACTTATAACCCTGAGTGTGCGAATCGTCTTCCTCCCTAGAGTTTTCATCCATCCTTTGCCGCACTGCGCGTGTGACTTAACAGTTTGCATGCCAACTGTTGAATACGCAGTATGCACGATTCAGAGCTCAGGTGGTTTGAAGGATATGTACATCAAAATTTGCATTTTTTTTTGCATGAAGTGTGTGTTTCAATTGTTCCATAGCGTGAACATAACAGGTTTTTTTAAATTAAATATAACTTTATTTTAATAGGTATGGTGGACTCCCTATATGCCTTTTTTCAGGGGCTGTCAAAACATCTCCATACATGCAGGATTTCAGTAGATGATGGTTTTGACATGTACATTAATAAGGTCAGAAGTTGTATTTTATTAGACTTTATTTTCAGTATAATGAGAGCTGTACATTATCTGTGAATAAAGTTTAGCTAATAAACACAATAAAAATGGGAACTTTAAAAAAAGCATTACTGTAAATAATACAATAAAAAACATTTCATCTGAACTTTTTTAAATTAAGAATATAACATCTCAAAATACAATGTATATAATTGATTGTAATCCAAGACCAAATGCAAGCCAACCAAAAACTTTCAAACCTTCTGAAAATAAAAATAATAGGAAGCCGAATGCAATTCAAATTTTGAATGTCCGGCTCACACTCGATCAGCTGAGAGCGTGCGGAGTGATTATCGATCGGGCAGTGTGTTCACGGCGCGGCGGTTAGACTGAAAAGGGGAAGCGCGGGAGGATTACCCCTCACACCGTTACATATTGGCGGCACCTTGCACGCGTGGCAAATGTCTGTCTTTTGAAGGGATTGATTATATTTCACTGCAAAAAAATTGTACTTTTGAGACAGAAATGAGTACGGTAAATAAGACTATTAAAATTTATTTTGTCACGGTCTTTAATAAGTAATCATTCCAAACCACGTCCTCTGATTTTTCCATACACACACCTGTCGCGAGCGACTCTGCACTCGTGCTTGGTGATTGTCTATTGTTAGACGACGAAAGGTGTTGAATAGACCCTGACAGGATATCAGTTTATTAAAAAAACTTGTGTCTATTGAAACAAATCAGATTTCCCCGCAGGAAGTTAGTGAAAATGAACTTCAAGGTTGGTAATACAAGTCGCTGGATGTTCAAACAATTTTTGGCGGCATGGGAGGTTAAGTATATGCTTCTGGGCTTATCATTTTATTCTAGAAGATGCTGTCCATAGTTAAATTAATATTTTGTTTTAAAATCATGTCGATTTTATGCCAGATACAATTAAACACTAACTTTACAGAAAAACTCTACCTTTAATCGTAAAAGAAAACATGTTTGCATATAATAATTCCTAATTAAAAAATGTATTGTGTAACGTTTTGAGGTGAAACCTTTTTGCCTGGTACTAGTGATGAAAGGTGCAACTATTTTCAGAGACAAATAATCTTAGTAAAACTTCTATGACCGTCCGGCGCACTTTACATGTTCTGCAGCCAGGCGTGTAAGGGGAGGAAGAAATGTGCGTAGCTCTGAGAGGCAGAAAGAGGGGAGAGAGAGAGGATGCTACGTAACCACTTCCCCTCTCATCAGAGGCGTGTAAGGGGAGGGAGCAAACCAGACTCAGGCCGTACTCAGAGCCAGTAGTAATCGACTGCGTGCGTGACGCATTTCACATACAATTACTAAACGTTTGCATAACAACCAGCTAAAAAACAATTGTTGCAGGAAATCTTAGGTGACTGGACCAATATATATTTTGATTGACGCAATATCCGATAAACGATACAAGCAGATAGTTTTATCATTATTCATATAGGATTTTCGCCAGGGCCACTGAAAGTTAACTGTGGATACAGTTCATCAGTACATGCGTTTTCCTTACAATGAGAGTCGACTGTGGATGTCTTACCTGAAAGGTGTATACTTACCCTCTCGTTTTCCAAAATGTTAAACACCTAGCGGCACCAGGTTTTCACAAGCATTGTGTGCGAGTGAGCAAGCGTCCAGAATTCATGTCATTGTGCATTAATTGATGATGCTATGGTCCATGGAATTCGGGTCATTGATCTCTTGGCATCAAATGATTCAGACAAAGATGTTGAAGAGCTTGACTAGCTATTTATATGCAAAAATTATTACTTTAGAATTTTTTTTAGCTTCATGTGTCCCTGCAGGTGTAATTCTTTTCCCTGTTTGTAACATTTTTCTGTTTATAACATTTTATTTGACTGGCCCTTTGAAAAATGTAATAACAGGGTTCTACTGTACACCATTCTCTGCCACCGATACGAAATAATTAGTAGAACCATTCAATAGTTACGACATTTCACCGGTTTTCCAAAACTAGTAAACTACAGAACGAAAATAAACTGTGCTGCTTCGTAACAATAGGGAAAATGGCGGACCAAGCCATACACATGTCGATAACATTACATTTCACACATTTAATAAATGTATCTATATGCACGTAGCGATACTTGATACTGTCTGTACGTCCCAGTATTGAGGGGTATCAAGGTATCTCTGTATCGAATGTCCCATCTGTAGTATAATAATATACGAATAACAGACGTGATGACAGATGCATTCAGAAGGGTATCTGCGGAGGGAGAGCGCATTGGCAGGACAAACGTGACATGACTATAGTCGTTGGAAATTTAGCCTCTACAGAAAGCCAAATTTAAGGCTTCATTTGATAAGATAAATAAACAAGTAACGTGTGATCTGTAAATTCTAACTTTTAAATGTAGCTTCTACTGAAAGATTATTTGTGTTACAAAATTAAGATTAAAATTATCAAGTAATAAGTAATCTGTAAAATCTAACTTTGAAAGCAGTTTCTACTTCAAATATATGTTAAGGCTTAATTTGATAACATAAATAAACATGTAATATGACTAATAAAATTTGTACTCTTTTATTGTAGTCACTATGTATTAACAAAAACTGTTATATGGAGTGTCTTAAAAAGGAGCCAGAAATGAGTTTAACTCCAGGAAAGAGTTTTGTAGCGTGAGCTAGCTCCTTTCATTCACATGAGTTTTTGCTGCAACTCGGATCCTGTTTTTGTAAATGAATGTGAATTGAACTAAGCTCTAGTTTCAAAGGTGTTTCCCTACCGTTGTTTTAAGGCNGTGGATGTCTTACCTGAAAGGTGTATACTTACCCTCTCGTTTTCCAAAATGTTAAACACCTAGCGGCACCAGGTTTCCACAAGCATTGTGTGCGAGTGAGCAAGCGTCCAGAATTCATGTCATTGTGCATTAATTGATGATGCTATGGTCCATGGAATTCGGGTCATTGATCTCTTGGCATCAAATGATTCAGACAAAGATGTTAAAGAGCTTGACTAGCTATTTATATGCAAAAATTATTACTTTAGAATTTTTTTTAGCTTCATGTGTCCCTGCAGGTGTAATTCTTTTCCCTGTTTGTAACATTTTTCTGTTTATAACATTTTATTTGACTGGCCCTTTGAAAAATGTAATAACAGGGTTCTACTGTACACCATTCTCTGCCACCGATACGAAATAATTAGTAGAACCATTCAATAGTTACGACATTTCACCGGTTTTCCAAAACTAGTAAACTACAGAACGAAAATAAACTGTGCTGCTTCGTAACAATAGGGAAAATGGCGGACCAAGCCATACACATGTCGATAACATTACATTTCACACATTTAATAAATGTATCTATATGCACGTAGCGATACTTGATACTGTCTGTACGTCCCAGTATTGAGGGGTATCAAGGTATCTCTGTATCGAATGTCCCATCTGTAGTATAATAATATACGAATAACAGACGTGATGACAGATGCATTCAGAAGGGTATCTGCGGAGGGAGAGCGCATTGGCAGGACAAACGTGACATGACTATAGTCGTTGGAAATTTAGCCTCTACAGAAAGCCAAATTTAAGGCTTCATTTGATAAGATAAATAAACAAGTAACGTGTGATCTGTAAATTCTAACTTTTAAATGTAGCTTCTACTGAAAGATTATTTGTGTTACAAAATTAAGATTAAAATTATCAAGTAATAAGTAATCTGTAAAATCTAACTTTGAAAGCAGTTTCTACTTCAAATATATGTTAAGGCTTAATTTGATAACATAAATAAACATGTAATATGACTAATAAAATTTGTACTCTTTTATTGTAGTCACTATGTATTAACAAAAACAGTGGTATGGAGTGTCTTAAAAAGGAGCTCGAAATGAGTTTAACTCCAGGAAAAGGAGTTTTGTAGCGTGAGCTAGCTCCTTTCATTCACATGAGTTTTTGCTGCAACTCGGCTCCTGTTTTTGTAAATGAATGTGAATTGAACTAAGCTCTAGTTTCAAAGGTGTTTCCCTACCGTTGTTTTAAGGCNCTCCTGTTTTTGTAAATGAATGTGAATTGAACTAAGCTCTAGTTTCAAAGGTGTTTCCCTACCGTTGTTTTAAGGCAGGTGTATTTTGTGAGGATTCATTTGAAATCAGTGAGTGATTGAAAATAGATGTAAAACAAATTGTGGAAAGAGGAGGCATTTGGGATGAAGTGAAAATCAAGGAATTGTGAAGGAACAGCAAAATTTTGGTGGTTTGTTGAACTGAAAACAGCTCTAAATGACAATGCTAAGCAGAGCAGACCTAAAATTTTTAGTCAGAACCAGTTAAAAAAAAAATGTTTCATCTTGTTTGGTAAATCATTTCAGAATTTGCTAGCCATTGTTCAAATTTTTTTGTGCCAAATTATAGAATGGTTTTTGTACTAAGTTCATGTGAAAAAATGGAACTAAATAGTTGATGAAATAGATTGGTTATTAGTATGGAATTAACTCTACTGTTTATTGTTGGTAACAATTATATGGTGTTCTGTTTGCAGAGTCCCTCTGGTATATAATCACATTGGTGGTATAGAAATTATTTCCCACATTGGAAGTATTAAAGAGGCTGCTGTAAATGTGTTCAGTTTTAGTGGACAGTATTTTGTTTTGCTTACATGCAGCCAACGCAAAAACTTATATTTAATCAAAGGAATTTTTGAGGTGCCTTTATCATGACCCTATGAGAGGTTGTCATTATGTAGAAATATTTGAAACATGGTGTTTAATTTTCTATGATAATTTTTTTGTTCATTTGGTTTTAGGCTACTTTAATCGAGCAAAATTTGGCGGCCCAGGACAACATTTTGAAGGCCCTGACAGATGTATACGCCAAGCATGCTGGCACGAGGAAAGCCACAAATGAAATAATTCGCAAGCGTGAAGTCACAATCAGCGGCTTAATTTCTTCATATGATGCTTACGAGGATCTGTTGGCCAAGTCCAGCAAGGGAGTGGAGTTCTACCGCAAGTTGGAGACCAACGTCAGCAAGTTGCTGCAGCGTGTTAAGGGCACGTGCAAGGTTCAGGACGAAGAACGGGTGCACATCCTCGCCAAGAACAAGAAGTCTGTGCCGAGCAAGAGAGTCGCAGATGATGCCTCGCTCGATGCCGAACTTCCTGTCGTCAGTCCCGGTGCTCCCAAGTTGAAAGACTACTTGGAGAGCATGAAGAGAGGTGGTTATGTAGCAGGTTCAGGATCTTACCTCAACCCAGCGTACAGCAGCCAGATTCCTCCTTCTGTCTCTCCTCAACCAGTCGGTTCTGGCTCGGTCGATAGCATCGGTTCTCAACAGTGGATTCCATCTGTGAGGCCGGCCCCTGTGGGCTCGGAGGGGACGGGGGAGCAGACTCCCTCGCTGTGCTCGGGGATCGGCAACACCCTGAAATCTTTCGGCTACACACCAGAAGACAAGGTACCCCCTACTGCATACGCACACCCGGGATCATTCCATTATTCACAGTTCCCTGGCTCGCATTACCCAAAGCAGTACGCTTCCGATTTGCCTGATGTGTCCAGCTCCCCTGACATAGCTCTTAAAACTGCGTACAATTTAAACTATCAGCAGCCCCAGCAGTATACGTACGATCTAAGTGGTCAGACCTACGCTTATCAGTTTCCTGACAGCACAGCATCGTACAGCAGTGCTTCCCAAGTTCCGTCATCTTTCACGCAGGCTGTAATTTCAGACGCTTCTTCCCTTTACTCCAACCTGTCTCAACTGCCATCTTCGTATCATCCAACTGCAAGTTCAGACAATGTTGTACCCCACCTCCACCCCAACCCCTCTCATTATGCACCAGCATCGCAGGCACTAGAGCAGCCAGTTCAGCCAACTGCATCGTACTCCTCCCAGCAGTCGAGTACTGCAGCGTACACGGCTCGGCAGGCAGACGCTACATACTATGCCTACTCACCCAGTCAACAGGCAGGAACGCTATACTACCCCTCGCAGTATGCTGCCTCGTACACATCGATGCAGCAGGCACCCGTCTCGTATCCCTGCTCGCCCTCCCAGCAGCCTGGGTCTGTGTACTGCATGACCAGCCAACTGGGCAGCAAGTACCCCTCCACCACAATTCCCAGCAGCACCACGGAGGTCCTGCCGCCCCAGGAGAACTATAGCCCCTCGTACGGCTACGACAGCTCCGGCTACCTCCCGCCTAGCAGTTCCAGCTACCTCCCGCCCAGCGGCGTCACAGACTACCAGTACATGAGCAGCGACACTAACATCTCCCATTACACCAGCGCCGGGACGTGCGACACCTCGCAGACGTGCTCGTCCAACAAGTCCGTGGATGGCCAGACGTTTGCCGCTCAGTACAGTTCTGCGAGGCAGGATGCGTCTGCTGAGAGTCAGTATTACCAGTCGCCCTACGCTGACTACCAGTATGGCAGCACCGTAGAGCAACAGGCCATGATCAACCAGCAGCAAGGGATGTTTGGTATGCAGCAAGAGATGTATGGCCAGCAACAGATGGGAAGTTATGGCCAGCAGCAACTAACCATTGATCAACAGCAGGTTATTTATGGCCAGCAGCAAGGTACGATCAGTCAACAGCAGGTTAGTTATGGCCAACAGCAAGCTACAATCGCTCAACAGCAGGGCAATTACGACCAACAGCAAGCNGCAAGCTACAATCGCTCAACAGCAGGGCAATTACGACCAACAGCAAGCTTCAGTGGGTCAACAGCAGGTTAGTTATGGCCAGCAGCAAGCGACAGGTGGTCAGGTGCAAGCAGTGGTTGACCAACAGCAGGGAATGTACGGTCAGCAACAAGGGAGTTACAACCAGCAACAGGCAGCTCCCAGCAAGGCTACTGGTGGGACGTCCAACGTGGATCTCCTGGCAGGCCTGGACTTCACCGTGAACCAAGCTCCGTTGGTGCCGCAGCAACCGGCTGGGGAGAAGACGACATCTGCGACTGCTTCCCCCAGCAAGCATCAGTCGACGGTGTCCCTGCCCAAACTGCAGTCGCCAACCGTAGTCCCTGCTGCGACTGCTGCTCCGGTAGAACCCCAGCCACCCAGTGTGGCACCAGACGTGGTAAGCAATTTGCAGCCACTACTTTTTATTGTTAGGGGAATTTTTAAAATATGTTTGTGTCTTCTATATTATACCTTCTTTCTAAAGTTGCTCAAGTGGCATAAATACATTTGTTGATGAATATTTGTAATTGCATATATTGTATTACTGTACTTGAGCAATTTTAAACTTTTTTTTTTTTTTTTTCAAAATAAACATTTATGTAATGATTTAATATGTTTTCCCAGTAGGTAACACGTATTTTTAACATTTTCATGAATTCTTGGACAGAATGCAACACATTTTTAAAATGTAGTCGAACCCCAGTTTTATCAGTCCTTGATTTGAATGTAACTAATTAAAAATTACCTTCTCAGCAACTATAAAAAAATAAAAATAGCTTAAAAGTACAAAAATGAGAGAAATTGCAAAAGGCAGGAAATATGTTTACTAGCCCACATCAACAAAATCTAGAATGTGTAGTTTGGTAATTTCAAGGGGAATAGTTGGAAACCCTTGGATTTACCTGTTTTTTTTTGCCAGTACTTATCTTTAAGGATTTTTCAAAACCAACTTTAAGGCATAGAGCATATATACACTGAAGATCCAAAAAAAACTGGTATAGGCGTGCGTATGCAAATAACAGAGGTATGGAACCAATCAGAGTAACGCGATGCAGTCGGCAGCTAGATCGGTTACTGCTGCTACAATGGCAGGTTATCAAGATTTAAGTGAGTTTGAACGTGGTGTTATAGTTGGCGCACAAGAGTAGTGATAACATTTGGATGTTTGCGTTTTCGACCATTTCACGAGTGTATCGTAAATATCGGGTATACAGTAAAACATCACATCTTCGACATCGCTGTGGCTGGAAAAAGATTGTGAAAGAACGGGACAAACGACGACTGACGAGAATCATGAAACGTGACAGACGTGCAACCCTTTCTCAAATTGGCGCAGATTGGATTTGTGGACTGCCCTGCAGGAATGGTGTGAATTACCTCCTGCATACCTTCAGACATTAGTCGAGTCCATGCCACGTCGTCTTGCGGCACTTCTGCGTGCTTGGAGGCGCGGGGGGCCTACACGATAATAGGCAGGTGTACCAGTTTTTTTGGCTCTTCAGTGTCGTATCTCTCTACCCCCTCTCATCTCTTGCTCTTCCCCCCTCTTCTTCACTCTTCCTATGCCCCCTCTCCAACCCCCTCTTCCCTCTCTTGCTCCTCGCCACTCTCTTTTCCTCTTACACCATCTCCACATTTGCCTCCTTCCACTTTCTCTCCTCCACTACCCTCACCACTCCCTTCTCTCGTCTCCCCCTTATTCCCTCCTCCCCCGCCCTCTTATTCCCTTATTTTCCCTCTTTCTCCTTCCCTATTTTTTCTCTTTCCATATTTTCCCCCTTCCCTATTTTTCCCCTTCCCCATTCTTCCATTATTCTCCCATCCCTATTTCTCCCATCCCTATTTCCCCCTTCCTTTCTATTTCCCCCTTCCTTTCTATTTCCCCCTTACTCTATTTCCCCTTCCTCCCTATTTTTCCCTGCCTCCCTATTTTTCCCTGCCTCCCTAATTTTCCCTCCCTATTTTCCCCTTCTTCCCTATTTCCCATTTTGCCACATTTTTCCCCTTCTTCCCTTGTTACCTTCCACCCTTTTCCCTTCTCTCCCTCCCTTTTCCCTTCTCTCCCTCCCTTTTCCCTTCTCTCCCTCCCTTCCTTCTTCCTTCCTCCCCCCTACTTTCCATGTCTCTCCCTTCCTTCTACCCTTCTTCACCTTTCTCCACTCCTCAACACTCTTCTTCCCTCCTCCCTTCTTATTCTCTCCATTCCCCTCACCCTTCTTCACTCTCCTTTCCCCTCACCCTTCTTCCCTCTTTCCTCCTCTTCCCCTTCTTCCCTCTTATTCCCTCTTATTCCTCTTTGCTTTTCTCCCCCTTTTACCCTCTTCTCTCCCTTTTTCCCACTTCTCCCCCTTTACTCACATCTTACCCCTTTTCCCCTCCTCTTTTCTTCACCTCTCCCCTCTTACCCCTCTCTCACCTCCCTCTTTCTTCTCTTCTCTTCTCTCACCTCCCCCTCTCTTCTCTCCTCCTCCCTCACCTCCCCATCTCTTCCATTTCTTCCCTCCTCCTCTCTCCCATTTCTTCCCTCCTCTCTTCTACCTCTTTCTGCCTTCCCAACCTTCTGTTGTATTTCTTCCCTCCCCTCCTGTTCATCTCTCCCCCTCTTCTCTCTCTCCTCTTCCTTCCCTTCTCTCCTTTCTTCCCCCTCTACCATCTCTCCTCCATCTTTCTCCTTTCTTCCCCCTCTCTCCTTTCTTACCCCTCTTCCTACTCTCCTCTATCTTTGTCCTTTCTTGCATCCCCTCTATCTTTCTCTTTTCTTCCCTCTTATCTTTCCATCCTCTCCTCAGGTCTGTATATAATTCAATGTTAACACTAGTTGCCTCACAATGTGTGAAGTTTGCAGCAAAATATGATAAATAGCTCTCTTTGTGTGTGATACTGTTATGGATATTGTGGGGTTTTAAAAAAAGATACCATTTGAAAGCGATGCATGGTGCATTCAGAAAATAGCAAGTAATATAATTGATATCTAATACTATATTTTATCTTGAAGTGCATTAAAATATGAGATTGTGGTTTGAGTCTTATAAAGTTAAGTACTTAGTAGTGAGATTTTACTGTAAGACGGGTGGTGTTGTAGGTGCCAGCAGCGGAGGAAGCCAAGGACAAGGAGAGTAAGGCTGCAGGGAAGGGGCCAGGCAAGGACCCGTACCCGTACTCGGATCCGGAGTCCTTGGGCCAGTTTGTGCAGGAGGTGGAGAAGTACGAGAAGTTTGTGGAAGGCCTGACCACCAAGACTCTCAACGGGCCCACGCCCCTCGACATGAAGTGGAAGGAGCTGCTGGATCTGCAGGTACGTGAGGTGTGCAGACTCCTCGTGAGTATGTCTGGAGGGAGGACGCCACGTGAACTGTCAAAGCCATGTTGCTTGGACTGTTTACGTGAATGTGTGTTTTGAAATTACACACCTCAAACCAAGATGTAGTGCGTTTCCTTCAAGTTCACATAGAACAAAATAAATTTAAACAAACATTTGTGTCACTGTTTGAAATTATGACTTCTAGACTGCAGCAGTTTTGCAGGCAAACGGTGCACTAACATTGAGGACGTGTAGGCGATTAGAATTAGTCTATCTCATGTTTAGTTTATGGGAAGATGTAGCGAGTGATGATGCAGCTCCAGTACCGTCACGGAAAGACAGCGTGGAGGAAGATCTCTTTTCAGATAGACTACCGGAGTTTCCGAGGTTGAGGAGGGTCTCAGAGGGGAAGTGGTATGTTCACTTATCAACACCGCATTTGGACTTTGTTATCTTGCTAATTGCTACGGTGTCTGGAGGTTCAATTTACAGATCAATCATAACTCGATCCCCAGACTGTGGCGATTAATTAATCTTGCACCAGGAGCATATCCTAGGCATTGTAATGGGGCAGAAGTTGTTATCTTAATGCTTGTTTCAAAGTGTGGATTGAGTGCTCATTGTAATAATTTTCATTCATGCAAGTTCCTCACGACCTGGCGGCACTTGGTTGAAATGTCACAGCGGCGCCAGGCTGTAGTATCTGAAAGAGGTAACCCATGCCGGACTCCGCTAAGGTTCNCTTGGTTGAAATGTCACAGCGGCGCCAGGCTGTAGTATCTGAAAGAGGTAACCCATGCCGGACTCCGCTAAGGTTCAATTAAATGTTGGTAATTTGCCTCTCTCCAGCAAGGTAACTCGTGCTACATGAGCGCCAACCACTCCAGGTGACACCTTATGTCATCTGGAATACTTACTAATGTGGAAAGGAAGTAGGGGTGTGCAAATGTTCAGTATACCAGAACAAAAAATGACAACTGTAATTTTTGTTTCTAGAAATTTATTTGCTGGAAGATGTAACGCAACAAAAATCCTATATTTAGATGAATATTTGGGTGTTTAATAAATGTTTGCTTATTGCACCAGCAAAGGAAACNCGCAACAAAAATCCTATATTTAGATGAATATTTGGGTGTTTAATAAATGTTTGCTTATTGCACCAGCAAAGGAAACTTTTGTCTGTAAATCAACTTGTTAGTTTTAATATTTTATAACTAAATTCACTACCTAAAATGAAATTTAAATGTATGCAAGAAACCCTGTAGTAAATACTCCATATCCTACATTTTTTTGTTTGGACAACAAATTTTACATAGTAAATGACTTTCTCAGATGTTGAAATTTGTTAAAATTTAATTAAGACTGAGATTTTTCAGTTTCATGAGAAAAAAGTTGCATTTGCCCCTTACCTAGGAGTGGACTGGTTAGCTCTGGAAGCAAGTCGTCCTGGGTTCAAACCCTGCTCAGAGTGGCATGACGTCACATGAAGATGAGACGGAGTCGTAAATAACTATTTAGCCAGTACGCATCACGTGTCACAATAAAAGAGAGTTTATTAAAAAAAATTTAAAGATGGTGGTGGAAAGGATGTGCGGTCTGTGTTTACGGTACATCAGGGGGAGCATCAGAGGCTAAGGCTAAGTAAGATATGTATACGACAGAACTCGTGGCACATAAACGTCAAACCCACCACGGAGAAGCAGATCGCGTCTCGGAACCTTTTTGCCGTAGCTAGTGTAAGACTGCAGACTAGCCTTGACCCGGCGCACGTACGTTATAAAAACATAATCCAGTTGATGGTGACCCATACTGTGGACTAGGTACGCAAAGGTACCTGGTGTGCACGGTACGGTAGAGCCCCGACCACTAGGAACACATGTGACGAAGTGGCTAGACATACAGATCAGCTAACCCACTCCATCCACTACGTTGAACTTTCCCGGTTTGAGTGACAGGGCTGATTCTGGTCGGCCTAACCCCTTTTGGTTACACTTTTAGCCAGGGAACTTGCAGCTTGCTCTTCCTCCATGTGGTAGACCGTAGTACCACCCGTATGCCCTTCACTCATAGAAGTGTTGCAAGGTGGAGAGCTGAGAGGGCAGCTACTGCCTCTAAACCTTGTCACTTGCTCTGCAACCCATTGCCGTCTGCCCTCTGCAGCCCCTCCCCATGGGATCGAGCTCACACCGCCCGACAACTGGCGAAGCTTCACCTCCCAGTTTCCCCTAGCACCCTTTTCCAGCCACCCCAGAAGACCGCTGCAGAGCTTCACCTGCTCGTAGTACGTTTACGACTGGGCCTTCCAGTGCCACTGGGTATCGCCTGCCCCTACTTCAGGCCTGCGAGGACCAGCATAGTCAGCAGCACCAACGCCGCCCCAGGACAGGGCCCCAGTTCCAGCCAGCAGCCGCCGATCCAGAGTCTACCTCGGGTGAAGCCCACTGCAGGTAAAAGAGTGCCTTTGTCCAGACCGTCGGTGCGTAGAGCCGTCATCACCACGCCTGACTTCGTGCCGTGTTGAAGGGCTACACGCCCCACCTTATACTGCAGCAGTTTTATCAATAGACGACAGATAATTCAAACTCCCCCCTCAATGAGTTTAGCCAGTGTCTGTATCCGGCACTAAAGGAACCTATATCTGATGGTGACGTCGCCACAATTTTAACCAGACGTCGCGTGTAGATTGTGTCTCTAAAAACTGTTGAATTGTTTGTTTCAGGAGAAGGATGCCCACAAGCACAGCATCTCAGTGGCTCGCTGTTACCCAATGAAGAACCGTTTTCCAGACATTTTGCCATATGATGACTCCAGGGTGGAATTGCCGTCAACGAAGGATGACTACATTAATGCTTCGTATGTAAAGGTCAGTTCTGGGTGTGTGCTGAGATTGTGTAATTAATTAGACTTAAATAAAAGTTGCACCCATCACTTGTTAACCAAAATTAAAAAAAATACGACAATTTTATTTTGAAATCTTTTTTAAATTATGAAAATTCAGCAAATTCTAAGATAGTACATTTTAAAGTTTTTCATAAAATTTTGCGTACTATAGATCCTGGAGTATGTGTACTCGTGATAAGTTCAGTTCCAACATTGTTCTGGTTGTGGTACGATGCTGGTGCTTTTCTGTTTCCAATTCTCGGTTTTTGTTCCAAGTTAAAACAACTCTCTCAAATATAGACTGTGAGTGTGATATATATATATATATATATATNCTCGGTTTTTGTTCCAAGTTAAAACAACTCTCTCAAATATAGACTGTGAGTGTGATATATATATATATATATATATATATATCTTTCTCTCTCTTTCCCTCTCTTTCCCTCTCTTTCTCTCTCTTTCCCTCTCTTTCTCTCTCTTTCNCTCGGTTTTTGTTCCAAGTTAAAACAACTCTCTCAAATATAGACTGTGAGTGTGATATATATATATATATATATATCTTTCTCTCTCTTTCTCTCTCTTTCCCTCTCTTTCCCTCTCTTTCTCTCTCTTTCCCTCTCTTTCTCTCTCTTTCTCTCTCTTTCCCTCTCTTTCTCTCTCTTTCTCTGGGCGAATAGCGATAAAACAGAAATCTGAGTTGACGTACCATGGAAACACAACTGGTATTTGTGTATATATACATACATATATATATTGATCATATTCATGCTATTCTTGTAAGATAGTGACATATGGAAAATCTTAACTATCGAGAAACTTGTATGTACGTGCTAGAAAGAAGATAAAACCCTAAAATTTATTGGGTTTTGTTTGTGGTGAATATCTGTATTACCTCAGTTCAAATAAAATGCTTACCCTTATGTATGTTATTTCAGATTATCAAAAACATATTTGCATGGGTATGCAGGTAAGGATGGATTACTGTTTTACTTTATAGGGTATTTATAAAAATAAAAACAATAACTGTATTGATGCACAAATGAATTCTACTTAATTTTAATGATTAGATCTGTATTAAAATAACACCATAAAGTCTTGGCTGCAACTATATCTAGGAATGGTGAGGAAGGAATGTGTATAGACATTTTCTCTTGATAGAGGTAGTTGTAATGACTGAGCTTGTCGTGTGATGTGGAGCGCGGCTGTTGCAGGACGTGAGTGCGCTCACCCCACCGTACATAGTGACGCAGGACCCGCTGCCGTCCACGTACTCGGACTTCTGGACCATGGTGTGGGAGCAGCAGGTCGAGGTGGTCGTGTGTCTGCTCAGTAACGCAGAGGTAACACTCTCTCCCCCTCTGGCCGCGCTCGAGACGTTTCCAATTATATGGATTCTTTGATGTTAATTGAAAACATTTGAAGTTGCTCATTGGAAAAAAAATCATACCTTATTATTGGATATACATCATTAAAAAAAAAATGATAGTATAGTCTATTTGTGGTTTCTTCACATTTTTTGATTCTAACCTTTGAAAAATTACTCCATGTATGACACGTTAGGTTATTTAGTAAATATACCATGTTTCACAAGCGTGCTATCTGTCTGTTAACATAAAAGTACCTTATGTTTGGTTCAATTAAAATTTTCCTTGTATTTTATCTACAAATTATAATATTTCATTTATAATTAATATGAATAAAAACAATGAGAAAACAGGTGTATTGGTAATGCATGGTAAGAAATAGTTCTCACACAAAATATTATTAAACTGAGTGCGCACGAATATGGTGCGCAGTCGTTTTGGTGTAATTTTCTAGACTTGGTTAAGCTTTGTTTGCATGAGGCAGAGCAATGTTCTGGAAGTAGAACTTAAGCAGGGCTTCAGAAAAGTTTGAAGTAACCGTGAATTGACTATACTCAAAGTAACCGGGGCTGCTTTTGTGAAAAGTACTGTAGATGTGTGTCTTGATAATTTAATATTTATTTGTGTGTCAACTTCCAGCAGTATGTCCACAAAAGTTGTCATCACATGTGATGTCTTAATAAACACCTTCTGCTTGGTGCTGTAATAATGTTTATATAAACGCTTGTTCAGCAATCACTATTTTCCCTTTGAAACTTGCTCATGTACTTTACTTCCGTTCAAACATAGTGTTGTCTCTTCAAACATTTATGGCTTTCTATCATTTTATGTAGCTGAGAATCGTTGATTATTTTATAGTTACTTTTCACTTGGTTATTTGACTTTTTTTACATCCCATATGTGCGAAAAATTGTATGTCACAACTGCTTTGCTAATGAAATTGCTTTTCTCNTTTTACATCCCATATGTGCGAAAAATTGTATGTCACAACTGCTTTGCTAATGATGTGATGTATCGACAAATACTTCATTCATCACTGTAGTTTCCGAGAGTGAATGATATTAGCTACTGAAATAGAAAGACCTAAGAAGGTTAAAGGCAGAGTGTAACGGTAGTAATATAATGAAAATAAATTATAATTGCATAGTGTGACTTGAAATCTATGAGTGTGAACTCAGAGGAGGACAGATTAGTGCAGTTTCATCTTGCATGCTTGCAAGCAGATACAGTGTTTGTTGGACGTAGCTGAATGTAGATAGCTGGATGTGCGTTGCGAGCTGAGAGTCGTGAGGTGACTTATGCGGAAGTGTTGCTCGTTGGACAGCTGGAGGAGCAGCTGTACTGGCCGGCAGACAGAGCGCAGGAGCTCGTCCTGGGTAAGCTGAAGTTGAGCTTGCAGAGCTCGAACGTGCGCCCGCACTGGACGGAGAGGATTCTCTCCCTTACTGTCGGCGAGACGAGAGCGTCGCGGATAGTCGTACACCTGCAGTTCACCGCGTGGCCTGGCAGGTACATACTTTCTTTGGGGCTGCCGTTTAATAAAACTATTAAACATTAATATTTTCTTGAATAAATAATATAATATTTATGATTGTAATCATGATTTATTTTTTGTTTCCACATCAAGAACACAGTTTTAGTTGTACATACAAACAAAGTTAACCGCCCACCGTCTTGTCTCTCACTCCCTTCCATTGTCTTCAGTCTCACAATTCATTGCGCCAGCAAGTTCTGAATACTACCTTCGGGGAAAAAAAGTCTAGCTCCCTCTTAAGCATCACTCAGGTCTGAACCATGTACAGTGTATGTGAAAGGTAGCAAACTTTCTTGACCAAATAGGAAAAAAAAATTTCGGCAAATGGGGAAAATTTTCTACCTTTGTACATCTGTTGATAAATTCTATAAATAATCATTTCTACTTTGGATAACTTCTTGTTCTACTCTAGGGAATTTAGTGCTCACGGTTCTTTCTATGATGTGTATCGGGGTTAAAAGCTGCTACGCCAGTGATGTTGCAGTGGTTGGCATGTGTAATTTGTGTTCTTGGAGTGTACCTGTCAAGCATGGTACAGTGAAAAGTACTTTCGATCACGTCATCTATAAGCAAATCAAATAGCAAGGGGAAACTGATGGCACCTTACAAAATTAGGAAAGAGACAGAAGAAGAGACCACAACACAGTTACTGGAAAGTTCAATTGTCATATGCACACACATACATGCCTTGTCTAGTGGTACAGGAAGTGCACAAACTGCCACGAGCGCTGTCTGATACGTATCCAAGCCTCAGCCTCTAGTGCTCCCCATTGTGTACCGTAGCGCCGAACGCCGCCACTCATTTTGCCTCTGTACTGTTCCTATTCACAAGCGAGTCAATCCCCTTGCCACCTGAGAGGCCGGCAATCTGTCCGACGACGCGCTCCAGTCTGAGTGGGTGGATGGACCTACCCCCTCGCTTCCCTTGTCATAGCCGACAGGCACCAAACGCGCATGCTTGCCGCACATCATGGGAGGTTTCCCCCTCCGTGCGGCCTGCTCCAGCCACCCCTTGTTCGCCACGTCTCTCGAGGGTGTTTATTCTTTTGCACGTCCTCCGGACATGGTAGTTAGCGGGCAGTTCTCATCAGCTCTATAGCTGCAACTCTCTGCCTTCAGCAGTAACAGAGAAACTTGGCCGTATTACGTTACTACTGTCAGAACTTGTGTTTCTCAACGTATTAGGCAGAAGCTCTTGTCACCGAGCCTTCTCCTTACTTCGAGTGTTGGCCACGTGCCTCCTCCGCGCCAGGCGTAGTTTTACCGGGGTTGCTCTCGCCCTGAACCTCGATCGATATCTCGTTGCCGCCCTGCGGCAAACAGCTTGGCAAACTTTGTCCCTCGTCCATCAGACATTAGTTAGCACAGGTCGGAGATGTACGTCTTGTAAACTCCTGTTGACGGAATAAAACATATATCTACCAGTTAAGTGTTTAAGTAGTGCTTGCTTGCCAGCCAGGATGGCAGCTGCCTTCCTGTCATTCCACTTACTACCCGTCCTATGGGTGAACGGCATTCACCAGGAATGAGGTGCTATGGTTCACTTCCGCAACGTGGTGGCACACAGTGATTTCCCTAGGGAGAGTATTTGGGAAGGGGTAGATCCTTCCTTGTCAGACCTGGCACTCCCTCTGGCGAGTCTATACGCTGCGGCGGGAGTGGGTTGGCCGACGGGGGATCTGGCCTCTTCGTCATGTGTCTTGCAAGTGACGGTGGCTCTACCGTACATGTGCCTGGTCCGCAGTATGGGTGGCCGCCTAATGGGTTGAAGATTCAGTTTGTAGAACCTCAATACCATTACTGTCCAGTTCACGTTTGTGTAATATTAACAGTGCCCTGGACCTGGTTACTTCATTCCTGCATTGCTCAAGTGATATTGTAAAATTATCAAAGTAAATATTTAAAAATTTGGCTCATTTTTACACGAAATAATTCCAGTATTCACAATGTTCATCCCACAATTTTAATTCAGCGGAAACAAATGGAATTACTTTTTGATCATTGCCAATTTTTCTGGGCACATGCCAACCCGTATACTTGTTACAAGATATGCAAAGGTTACTTCCAAAAGTGCTCAGTTAATTGTGAACAGTCTATAGTATTAGGAATGTTATTTACGGGGAGATCGTGATCTGATGCAGCTCGTTTCCGGCATCCCCTGGACCGTTCCTGGGGTTTGTGTGCGAAGCGCTGGGGTTCTGCCAGCAGCAGCGGGTGGCGAGTCACCCCGTCGTGGTGCACTGTCTCTCCGGGGTTGGTCGCACCGGTCTGTTTGTGCTCGTCACGGTGGCGGTGTGCGAGGTGCAGGCCGGCAGGGGGCTCCTCGACCTGGTGGCGACTGCGGCCGTCATGAGCAGTTGCCACAAGAACACCCTCCGGGACCGTGAGCACCTCAAGTTCGCTTATCAGGCGCTCCTCTACTACGCCCAGGACATGCTCATGAAACGTGAGTGCAACGATTTCAGCATTTGAAGTTTTATTTATGTTTTAGTTTCGTTTGAGCTGTATGTTTATTTATTTTGGAGACATAATTATTTATTTAATTTTAAAGCCGCTACTCTTAGGTATAGCTAGTTTTGTATAATCAGGATATCCCCTCTAAATTTATATTTATATTTACATTACATTTTGGTTGTTTTACTTTTTACATTTTGACGGTACTATTTCTTTTATTTGTTACGTGAGAACTGAGCTCGGATATCTTTGTCAGTGTTAATTTTAATTTTTATCATCGTTTTTCTCTTGGCATTTCTACCTGGTTTTATCCAGAAGTTTTGGCCATGGAGAAAGGTATTTATTACACGATTGATTATACTATGACGTATAAGGAATTATCCATCTAATTAATGTCATCATGTGAAACCCTGTGACTAATGAATCTCCCCTCAGACGCCATGCTAAGCAGATCAGCGTAAAATTTTGTCTGCAAGATTTGCATATAATTTTTGGTCTTACCGCCCATCGTAAGAGTAGGCATGGGGTTAGAGAGGCACCAAGTAATTTTTAATATGCGGGACGTGAAAGAAGAGGCCCGAGTCGCATTGCAATTAGTTTTGGAGTGTTTTCCAAGAACTCTGCTGCCATCTCCACCAACATAAGTAAGACCCACAGAGGCTGGGAATGTGTGCAACTTGTCCCTATGTTTTGAGAACTACAGACTTTTCGTCATTTTAATTTGTTTTGGAATATCTAAATTGCATCTGAACTTTAGAGTAATTTTTGAAGACATTAAAATATATATTAAACTTTATGAGGGCGTTTAAGTTTCCATGGACATCACCAGAAGCCAATAGTGAGATTCTTATGTTCAAAGCTGAGTTATTGCTACAATCATTTTATTGATGAGAATTATAACGAGCCAGTTTATGGTTAACTCAACGTAAATTATCTTTTAGCTAATGCTTAAAGAGGTTATTTAGTCTGTTTCTTCTTTGCAAACTGATCATAATTTATTTTAATAGTGTCTTGTGTTCTGCTATGCTAAGGAAAAGGGTAAATGTGTTTTGCAGTTTTGTACGGTGAAGGATATTCTTGTAATACGTTGCCATTGTCTCAGTGTTGACTTACCTGTGTTTTATGTTAAATATTATGGTATATCTGAACCTCAATAGCTTGTTTAAGCCAATTTCAAAAATCAAAGGGACGCTGACTTGCGTGGTGTCATTGTCCTCTTTGCTAGACGCCACACTAATAGAGAAAGTAAGCGGTGTGTTAGGAATTTCATGCACTCATCACTCGTACGCCAGACAAACTTCACACTTATTTTATACTATAAGATTTTCTTTTATTACAAGAAAATACTTATATTAATTTTTATTTCCTTACACGCACACATGTAAAACATTTAAGACTATTGTAGACACTAGACTTCATTTGTTGAAGACCATACAAGTTGAAAAAATTCTTTGCTCGATCCTACAACCGTTCATGGTTGCCAGGAAAAGAAAGGGGTTGCTATTTTGAGGGAGTCGTTATTGGGAAAAACCTTCTTAATTTAAACTTTTTCATTGTCCTGATAAAAGGGTTGTTATTTTTAGAGGGTTGCTATTCCTGGGGTCGTAGAAACGAGAGTTGACTGTACGTGCAATCTTCTTGAGATAAATATTGTGCTGACTGACAATGGTGTATCATAGTGACAGCTTCACATGGTGATGGTACCATGGTTCCTTAGTGGCATGCCCTCAGTGAGGTTGTACCATACCTTTCAGTAGTTTTCTAATGTAATTGGCAATAGGAAAGGGCAGTAAGGTGGGGTCGTGTCTGTTTTCGAGGTAGCCAGGCAAGGTAGGTGCTCTGAATTACGTGCATGCTCCTGTGTTTGTATATAAATTGCTTTGTGGTTCAAGGGCTAGCTAAAGTGCCATCCCAAGAGGTAATTTTACTATTTCAAACCCTAGAGTAATGTGCTCGGAATATAGTATCTCCTCCATTCACGAAGCCTTGTATTGGTGTGCGGCATGTAATCATGGAACATCTGAGTGGTGGCCTTGTGTTATGATTGGTGGAAAGTTGTTGGGAAAATTCAGCACAACTACATGCAAAAGTTTTGCATATATTAATTTTGCGTGCNCTTGTATTGGTGTGCGGCATGTAATCATGGAACATCTGAGTGGTGGCCTTGTGTTATGATTGGTGGAAAGTTGTTGGAAAAATTCAGCACAACTACATGCAAAAGTTTTGCATATATTAATTTTGCGTGTTTTGAAATATATCAGTTATAAATTCCAATTTCTGATTTAACTTCCAAAATAGTAATTTCAACATACAATGCATTTCGAAAGTCATATATTATATCTCGGTCGTCTGGAGACTTTTCTTTTCATAATACATTGTATATGGTTAGTAGTTAAGATTTATATGTCTGTCTGAGGTCAGCAAGTGCCTTTCAGTTCTCGATAAATACAATAAAATTGTGGGAATTCACCTGATCCAATTTTTTTTTAAATCGAAAGCTTCCAAGCTGAAGAAACAGAACTTACAGTATTTTGGATCCCCACACACACACATTGATGCAACTGCCTATCTATGAGAGAAGAGTGAATCGAGTGCTGTGTGGTTTCCATCGCCAACCTGTGGGCTGCTCCAGTCCTCGTCTGCTTACACTTTAGAGAAGTGTTGCTTAAAGTGTCGTGCTGTTTTGTAACAATATAAAATAAAATACATACACATTTAATCTACAATCTTCCTGCCTGCATATTTCTCCGATGTGTGTTGTGCTAATGTAGGTTGTCAAAATAGCCAACGTGAAATTTTATTCAATCGTTCACGCATCAGCTGATACAGAATTTTGCATACGTGATGATGTTAATATAAAATATGACATTGCCACACACTGGCTGTCAAAAAATTGAATTCTTGTTTGACTATATTATTTGTTTACATAACCTATGTGTACAGTTTGCCAGCCTAAAGTAAAGATCACCCCCCCCCCCCNCCCCTAACACTTCCCTAGCTTTGTCCGTGAAATCGGTTATCCGTGAACCCTTAGCCAGTCATTAGATACGTTCAATAAATTCAGTGTATTGTAAATAATTTTACTATCCTTATTTCTGTATAAATTGATTTACTAACGTCGTCATGTTGCATAATTCCTATCTTATCAGACAGTGTATTTTTTGATTTCGTGGCATAGGTGAGAATCTGGAAACCCCCTAATGTAGGCACTGATTGTATGACCGCCACCTCTGCCATTTGTTGGCATCTTTGTCGTTTGGTTTGGTAGCAGATCATTTTTAAGAAATGGAAGGTTGTTTGGGAGTATTATTTTTTACGTGATCAGCCGTTATTATTATTGAAGTCCCCACTGCATTTATTTCGCTAATATTCACCTATTCGGAAAACAGTAAGCTTACATTTCTTAAACGTGTAAGTTTCTTAATTCTGTGTGCAGTGCTACAAAAAAAAAAAAAAATTAATTAGTGTTTGAGTACACTTAGATAGTGGGCTATGTTTTTTATGTTTTGTGGTTGTTGATAGTGGTTCTGGATTATGTGTGTTGCCCTGTGTCAGTACCCCGTGAGTGGAATGTGTGTGTGTGTGTGTGTTGCGTGTGTAAATGCGGTGCGCAGTGGATGTGTGGTGATGGTGACTTGGTCCCGCAGGGGGAATCCTGACCAGCCGCTCGAGTTTCGAGGACAAGCGGAGTCGAGGAGGCAAGTCGCATACCCGACATCCCTCCGAAGACTTTCTGCTGGGACCGCCAACTGACCTTAGCCAGCTCCAGTCAGGAGTTGAGAAAATGGGGTTAGGTAGCTTTCATGTTGTCTTGCTGATTAGGCGCTTACGCAATGTTCTAGGCTCGAAGGCGCAGTCCCACGTTGCTAATCTCGAAGTTATTTACATAAGTACGATTCGTGGTGTAGAGTTTTGCGACTGTGTGAACAAACCAAAGTTTACGCAGAAAATTGCTATATCTGTGACTTGGCGTAGAAGATTATATTTAACATTTAACACATAGTCTTATAAAGTTCTACAGTTAACACACGAATGGACTGCTTAAATTTAATGGTTTTTCTGCATTATGGTAATAAATCTTCACCAGCAGAAGTGGACTGTGTTTGCCAAGTTGCAACTGCACTATAACAAATGTATTATTCACGTTATGACCTCTCAAGCATTTGTTTGGACAGAATTTACTCTTTGTGTTGGTAAATGTTTCTGTACATTTCAGTCCTGGTGGCAGGTACATTTTGAATTTAAATAGTGTTGTACAGTAACAGTAAGGAACCCGTACACCATTGCCTATTTTCTGTTTGAATTATCACAGGTACATTCGTGTGGCACATTTATCTGCTCTCTTTAATGGTGCGACTTGCCCTCGTGGCTGCCATGTGTAACGGACATCATCTGGTTACGTGGTGTCACTTGCAGCCAATTATGATCTGTGCTCATTTTTCTCTACTTATGCCCATTGCCACATCTGCAAGTTATTTAAAAAAGATGTGCCGTACTCTGGAACTGTGTTAATGTACAAATAAGACGTGGGTCCAGTAACAAGATATTCTGTGAGATGTTCTCATGTGTCATTTCAAGAATAGAGTATTTGGCTAAGGTTTAGTTAGTGTAAGTTTCTTCCTCTGACACGGCCAATACAAATTTTGCTGTCTCATGTTTGTACAAATTACAGTATATAGCTAGTTGTCGTCGTCAGTTGTCTAACGTCGCGTATATTACTTTCTCGTAGATGCTCCTACATCCACCTGAAATACCGTTCATCGCTGTAATAGTTCTGCCGGTTTACTGTAAAACATGAGGATGTTCAGCTAAGTCTGACGTTGATTACATAATTGCGTGACTTTGACTTTGCCTTTTTCGCTCCCACCAATTGGCAAAGGACAGTACCAATTGGCATGTTAACTGCTCAATAAATATTTCAAATTCATTTTGAATTTTTTCTCCTTTTTTTGCATCTATGGTGCAAAGCTGACCGACTTCTGCGTTTCTCTCAAGGTGAAGTCACTTATTGGCCAGCCTCTCAGTTTTCAAACCCTAAAACTGTTAGCTGTACTCTGTCCCCTCTGCATGTCATGTGGACCATCACTGTGTGTGTTCTCCAACAGTCATTACTCAAACTTTTCCAATGCAATGTCTGCTCATATCTGCTTTTCTGGCAGCCAATCACATCAAAGTTCCACCCAGGTTGGCTCTGATCAATTATAAATCCCTTTTGTCACAGTTGCAAATTTTTTCCCCGTTCCTTACATATATTTTGTACATAAAATGTAAATTTCAGAGATAACAAATTATTTTTTGTTACTAATATAGAGAAATTTAGAGGGGCAAGGATTCTTTTGCATTTCCAACTTACAGTTGGTTTGTAACATTTATTTTTCCCCGTCTGCTATATTTTGTTTTTCCTTTGACCAGAGACAATAAGGGAGACATTTTATATCACCAAACAAAATTGTCAAGGAAAAGATCTGGATCTTTTAAATTGTGGGGCAGGGGTTCAACAACCTTCTCGCCAAAATACTAAGCACAAAATAAAACCTGCATCTCATCATTTTTGTGGCCAGTGATGCTTTTTTCCTTTGTTGGGTATGGGTTGCTCCTTTTCCATTTGCAACTGGGGGGTCTGGTCATAATGTAGTATTTTCTATTTGCATGTTCTAGAGCCAGTTATAATAAGATTGCACTTTTCCTCTCTGCGAACAATCTCTAATAACAGTGTTCTTCAACAATTATTTCCACCATTCGAAATATGCCTTTACCAAAATAATTGTTTTTAAGGGCAGGTATATTCTCGAAACATAATTTTTTTTTCTTATGTAACACTGTGAATCTTTGTTACAGAGTTCCTTGTTTTAAAGAATTTTCAACCGTTAAATATATAATTCATATTCTTTCTAGAAAATGTGTATTCTGTGCATATGTAATTTATGGTGATGATATACTGAATACACAGCGTGGAAGGTTAATTGAAACTTAGTAAAACGCAGCCTCTTAAACCCATGAAAGCAAAGCCAGGTGCTTCAAGTCTCATCTTTCAGCTGCAAAATGTTTCATGTCCGTGTGAGTACTGTGTAGTCTCTACAAACTGCATATCCACACAATGTGTGTAAAATAAGTTGTACTGGCAACTGATTCCATCGGTAGCTGCAACCTCGGTGAAATAGCCACAGCATGCAGGCATCGCTATAATGTGAAATGGCTCCACAGTCTTGAAAATGGATGCGAAAAAAATTATTACAGCCCACATTAGTGCTGTCAGTTGCTTGATCTTTGTCTTTTATACAAGATTTTTGTACGGTGTGTATTTGTATTTGCTTTGGTTGTTCACGAGTTTGCATTTTTCTGAAAGTAATTGTGTATGCATGTCTGGCTTTCAGAATACTTTGTCATGTAATGTACGGCATGTTTATCGGCACGTTCAAATTCCTCTAGAGCGTAATTTGATTACAGGGGATTCTTGGTGAATCATTCCTATTATTAAAGTTTTACAGTATCCCTCGTTTATTTAGAAAATTCCCATTTAAACAATGGTAATTGATGAAGAACACATTCAACTATCGCCGATAGTTTGTTTTTCCGTAATGTCCATTCAAAACATAAGCTATATTTACCAAAGATTGCGTGCATCAATTGTTTAACACTACGTGAATGCAAAACAATGCAGATAGTCGACAAGTGGTACTGTCGATAGTATTGTGCACATCTTGCAGCATTATTTCGTATTTTATGGATTACCCTTCTTCCTACATGTTCACTGCACTTGTAAGTTAGCGACGGTGAGAAAACATATTTTGTTCTTATTATTTTTACGTGATTACTGCACTCGTAGAATGGTGACAATGAGAATGAATCACACAATCTTTAACATTGTATCGAACTATCTATGATCATGGTATTTGTAAATGGAATTTGGTGTATAAGGTTATGGATGNTTATTATTTTTACGTGATTACTGCACTCGTAGAATGGTGACAATGAGAATGAATCACACAATCTTTAACATTGTATCTAACTATCTATGATCATGGTATTTGTAAATGGAATTTGGTGTATAAGGTTATGGATGCTGTATTTTAACAGCGTGATTATTATCAGAAACTATCGGTTGTGGGTTTGGTTAGTATCGAAAGGGTTTTAAAACAGCTTGACAAGTAATGGTTGACAAAAATCGTCTCAATTAAATAATTTGTGTTGATTTTAACCGAGGGGTTGAGAATGGCTCGGCCGATAAAGGAATAATGGACAAAAAAACATTAAAATAAGTAAAAAATTAAATTTCGCTCAATTCTAAGAATGGAAGTTTTTAATTAAAAGTGAATATTTCATTGTAAATGTACTTTAAGTTTTTTTTAATGTCATCTTTAGGCTGTTGGTTTATACAAATATGCATTTTGAGGTTATGTACGATATTTCTCGGGTCTAAAATCCTAGTGTGGATTCATTGTTTTCCCGCATGCTGCTTTTTTCTTTGTTGCTCCAGTGACAAACGTATTTGCAAGTTTCAGGTAGTCTATAAAATTGCCATTGTGGAGAAATAGTGCCTTATATCATGAAAAGTTCAGTGATTGCTGCTGCTGAAGAGTAAATTATTTGCTGCATTTGTCATAGTTTGCTGTGTAGGAAATTGTGGACTGAAGCAGTTATTTCCTTGCCGACCATCATTTTCAGCATTCAATATCTTTGCAGTGTACAATATTGGGACATTTTAGTATTAGCTTATGTAAGTAATGTGTGTTAATGTAGTCAGTGTTGCCTCGCATTAACATTATCACCATTGCATGGTCCTGCCACAGAGAGTACAGCTGCTTCAGGCGAGTAAATTGGCATGCTCAACCTGTCCTATTCACTGTTCAACACTCTGGGAGGAAGCTTGTATGTGATTGGCCACACCTTGCTGTGGAATACTGCCCATTGGCTCTGCTACCTTCGGGAACGTGTGTTTCTAGATGCTGATTGGTGGGTGACAGTGCCATGTCACGGAGACACTGAAATATCAAAGATTCATTTGGCAACAAGATAGACTCCACGATCCTATGTGTTCTTGAGAATCAGTTGTTTTTTCGTTGGCTGTTGTTCTAGTTTAACGCCTGACTAAGTAGAATTGGATTCTGTGCATTTTTCCTTGCATATTTGTCATTGGTTGAAAGTCGTTCAAGGCATGTCTATCAAAAAGTGGTCCAATTGAAACAGAAACTCGAATGTACATGTGGTTGAAGTTTAGCCTGTCCTTAAATGAATTTGCGAAAATTCCCTGTGTCTAGAAATAGTACTAAAGTATGGTGTGTGTGCGTGCGTGCGCGTGTGTATATGTCTATGTATATATATATGTATATGCATATATATGTATGTATGTATGTATATATATGTATGTATATACATATATGTATGTGTATGCATATATGTATGTATATTCACATATATATGTATGTATATATACACACACACACATGCACGCACATATACATTATTTTGCGTACTGTAGACCCTGCTATGATGTTGTTGGGTACGTGTGTCGCAGGTGCCGGAAGCAGCAGTGAAAACCACGGGTGCGTGCAAAGCAGCGAGGTATGTGAGCCGCCCGACACTGCCACCAGCGAAGCGTGCTCAGGCCTGGAGCGCCTTGCTGACATGGCAGACCCGTCCTGCCTTCGTGACAGGCACCCCGACACCAAGGCGCGCAGGCGGTTCAGCCGCGAATGTTTCGAGAGCAGGCAGACGTCTCGGGAAGCATCGACCATGCCTGGCGATCCCTTCAGCGAAATCGACCCCCTGTGGGCCCTCAAGAGACACTGATACCTTGCTGAGTCTTCTCACCCACACACTTCACAAGACTGGCAATTTACACTGTTCCCCACTAGTATTATTTGGTTTAAGGCTGTTGGCTCCACTGTCTACGTGCTTTTTAGCATTTTGTGTGAAGAGTCTTGAAGTTTTATATCTTTTGTTATTAAAAAGGTTATATTGTGTATTTTTTTGAACTAGCATTGAAATTATGATTTCTGAAAGGTTTTTTTTAATGTGGAGACATGTTTTAAAAGTATTTATTCATGAGATTCAATGTTAGCACTTACTTCTTTTATTCACAGGGTATCAATGTATATTAATTATATAACAAAGTATTGGTGAATGAACGCCTTTTATTGTTTGTGTATACATTTTTGGTAGCAAAACAGTGCTCTCGTTACTGGTGCACTTTGATTAATCTTTCCATATATTAGAGTATATCGAATAAAACTTAAGTGTATGTACAATGCTAATTGCTTTGTGGTAGTTTGCAAACAGTGTTTGTACTAATTGTATGTACAATAATTATTTTTTGTATTTATCATTTTGATTATTACAGAGTTTAAAGTACAAGAAGAGTTATTTAAGATTGCTGTCAGAAATTTTGCTGTATGTAATTAGAAGAGGAGTAAATAAATATCCTTTAAAAAAAATTTGAGATTTTCCTTTTAATAAATTTGATTTTCTCCTATTTACCAATGTTACAGATATTTGTGGAATGGCTCCATGGTGGTTGATTTTAATGTCTTGTGTACTTGTAAACAGGACTACTGTGATTGGTCAGTTCTTGGGAGTTAACTTAGCTCGGTTGGCAGTAGGATTCGGGGGGCCAGGTGCCCACCTCACAGCAGGAAATATGCCAATGTTGGCAGCCTTGTTCACAGCACACCGCTTTAATATTTCTTAAACGCGGTTGTAGTGTGATAGCAGTCATTCACCCACCAAGGTTCTCCCTTTCTCCCCGCCCTTGCATTCTGCTGCTGTTGGTATATCACCACCTCTTTTCACCCTTACTGGCATTGTTAAGCGCTATCCAAAACTTATAAATCCAAGTATTTCTGAAACGGAGAGGGGCATGCAGCGAGACCAGTGATGAGACCACTAGCCTCTCACAGGGGTGCGCCGGGTTCGAAACCCAGCGGGCATCAGGGCAGAAGTTGTGGTTGGTTTGTGGTGTGCCTGTTTCCCACACAACTACTTTGTCACTGCTTCAGTTTTAACTTGCTTCACTCCCGTCGACTTTCGGTGCTGCGGTCGTCAGACTACTTGTCTCCCACCAAGATGAACACCGGGTTTAATTCTCGGCGGGCTCGCTCCTGGATTTCTGCCCGTGGCAATCGTGCCGAACGGTGCCGCTGGTCGGTAGGTTTTCACAGAGATCCCCTGTTTCCCCCGCCCTTGCTCCATGCTCGCCTCGCTTCACCCTCATCGGCTCTCGAGACCTCGCTGTTAAGAGCCGCCCAAATCTCTCCACTCCCACTGGTTGTTGAGCATCACCCAAATATTTCTATCAATGCCTGAAATGAGAGTGGGAGTAATAGGGGTGGCATAACCACTCTGTGTGTAGCCTCTTGCTGATTGTTGGTGCAGTGCTGTGATCTAACAACAGATAGACGACCAACAATAGTCCAGGAAGGTAACGGACGGCTCTTCAAGCCTCTGTAGACACTACGCAGCATCCATAGCAGAGTGGAAGAGGGTAAGACCTAGCAGTCCTCACCCCACTAGCGTTAATGCCGCCCATGCAGCTTGGGTCTACGAATGGCACCTAGTCAAGCCATCGTGTAGGGTGTTGGACTCTTAACTTCTAAGCCGAAATTTCACTGTGAAAAATTTCAAAGGGTTTATATTGTCTGCTGCAAAATCCACAATTCTCGGGGGAAGTTACTTTCGCACAACCCTAGAATGTTATAAAGCTTATTTTCACACGCATCAAACGTTTATTAGTCGTGACTGTTCGTATAAACATCTCCCGTCATTAGTAAATCTGGGACAGTGGGGCAACAGTAACATGATGGACTCGCATTCGGGAGGACGCGGGTTCGAATCCTAGTCAGCCCATCCATAATTCCGTTTACCATGGTTTCCCGGTGTCACTTCAGGCAAACGCCGAGATGACCGAATCCTTCCTCAGTTCCTTTAAAGTGCCTTATCTAATGTTCCTGTGTCTGATGACCTCGCTTTCGATGAGACATTAAATGTACAGGTAGCCGTACTGTGTTAGTAGCGCGTAAATAGGTGTTACTTTTGCCAAACGACATGTCGACAGTTGAAAGTGATGTTTCCATAATGCAACACTGTCAGTCCATTCGTTTGTGAGCAAACATATAACTATGTATCAGATACAGCATGTAGTATGCAACATATGTGCACAGGCTGTGCGAGCGGTCTACATGTCTTGTGCTAATACCACACTAGGCAGCTCTGTACGGTTTGCCGTGTTCAATCCCGTACCTGGCACTGGCACGGCAGTTATCAAGCACTAAAGGCGCTATAACGAATGCTGCCTATTAAACCGCGAGACGAATTGTATAACCTATCTGTGCACTCCATAACTTATCACTAACATTTCTGTTGGTCAGTCGAGTACTCAACAGAACCCAGTAGAGGAATCCTTGCAGATCTCGGTGTGTTCTTTCAATGTATCGCCTTGCACAAACTGCATGGGACAAATGTCGTAATGCTTCATCATGCGAAAAGGAGACTGTACAGGCCGTTCTCTAATGCTGACGACCACTTTGACCATAGGTGAAAACTTGATCACAGAATCTGCACTGTCGACAATCAGTTACCGATGGTGCAGTTTGCGGCTCCATGACCGTTGAGGTCAAAGGCAGGCCTTCGTATTCGCAATTCATCTTCGTGGTATAGCGCTTCCAAATCGATGTTCACCTCTCAGTGTCAAAACGTCAACTGTCATTTTCCCCTATATAAATGTGGTTATTCTTACTGAAAAAAGTCTAACTTGTGCTACAAAAGGACTTCCACCATAAAATTTATATGTAAAAAATATGGGAACACTCTGAGAAAACCCACATACTAGTTCGCCCCAGAAGAAAACACGCAGATACTTGCATAACAATACAATATTTAAATATGCTTGCAGGCATATGTATACATAAATATATAAATTAAAAATAATTTTTAATGTTTATATTTATAAATACATAATTATGTACAAAATTAATTTATTAGTTGGGGGAGGGGCGACGACGAGTCGGGGAGATGCGACGTCGAGG
>NQII01000292.1:605233-631909 GCA_002778355.1 Clitarchus hookeri | reverse complement strand
ACCGGCTGGCGGACGGCGTGATGGCGGGCGACGTGAAGGTGGCGGCGTCACGGTGCAAGTTGGACGCCGGCGGGTGCGTGTCGCTGAGGGACATGCTGGTGGCCTTCAACAGCGCCATCACGGAGCAGCACGCCTGGGCTCTGGTGCACCAGTGCGCGCGTTGTCTGCAGTCGGCGGTGCGAGAGGACAGGAGGAGCTGTCTGCTCGTCAAGGACCTCTGCCATGTCCTGCTGCACAAGGATGGGCACGTGCACCCCAACACCGTGTTCGGCGGCCGCGCGCACGCAGGTACACAACGCCCCCACCGCCGCGATCAATACCTGCGCAAGGCCTTCGCTGCCGCACTGAACGCCCCCTCAACCGCCTCAGCTGCTTGTTGTTGGCCTTATCCACGTACCTACGTTCCCCCACTGTCAACACCTCTACTCCATTCAAGGTTACTTCGAACGTTTCTGAAGCCTCTACTTCCAGGATATCCCTCCTCATACAAACAAAACAAGTGTCTAAAAGGAATTCTTACTAGGCGTTACCAACACACCAAATTTCTCTCTAGTTTTATTGGTATTATTAATGAAATTATATAAGTCGACTTTTGATTTAACCAAACATAAGGTACTTTAATTTTAACACAGCTATGAAACTCTTGTGATGTATTACATATTTAGGAAACAATACATGTTTATTTCCTCTGTTTGGCCGTGTCGCTACCGTCTCATACTTCTTTTACTGTAAATGCAATTTATTTTTGCTTAAATTGGACTAACATTTTTTCTATAAAGTGTAATATAATGAATAATATCAATACAAGCGGCTTAGTATAATGTAGTTTTCATGCAAAATATCATTAGATTGAGTGCGCACAAATGCAGTGCGTGGTCCGTTTGGTGTAATTTTCTAGGCTCGGTTAATATTTGTTTGCATGATACGGAGGAATATCTTAGAAGTAGAACTATGGCACGACTTCAGAAAAGTTGGACGTAACCATGAATGGACTGCAACTTGTGTGTTTGTTGGATAATGGGAACTAGAGAAGCTTGAATTAGCCGTTGCCATCGCCAAACAACAACCTGTATATTGTCAAATTGGTCTATGATTTTATTTTTATGTCCATGAATTTTTCGTACTATGTTAATACTGCCCACAAATATTTTCTTTGCAGGGTGTTTTATTTTGTATTGGTGCCAAGGGACCTCAACGAAAACAATTTTTAATAATTAAATGTAAGCTAACTGTCCTTGTAACACTTACTTGACTTTGCGTAAGGATTATTTAGTTTTTGGTCTATTTGGAGTTAAATGAGATTTACTTGAGTGAAGGAACATGCTATCGAGTGTCTATGAACTGGCGTTTTGTAACTTCCAGTCGGTCAGTTTTTTCCCGTAGAAGCTTCTGTTTTCTTTTCGTGCTGTAGTGGTAATCGTGCCCATTTTGCCTTTTGGCCTCTGCCCAGATGTTTCTACTTTGCAGTGTGAAACAAAGAGTGCAAAATGTCTCAGATCTCGGTACTCTGAGTGATTGCTCCAGATTCTTGCGCGATTTCAAAGTTTTCTAATAGGTACTCACTGCAAATTGCCTTGAATATCCGAAGGCGGGTAATTATTAAGTTTATGAGCTTTTCTGTAAAAATAATTCACGGAAAATGGTATATTTTCACTCTAATAATGATGCAGAACACGAATATACTAGGGGCATTAACGTCCGACTAATTTCGTAATATGTGCCCACCTAACCTAACAGAACCTAACCCCACGATGGGTGAATCAGTATTTTACATTTTTAAACTAACCTAGGATTGTTGGGTTTTACACTAACCTAGGATTTTTGGATTTTACACTAACCTAGGATGTTTGGGTTTTACACAAAAATACGAATGTAGGATTGTAGGTATTTAAAGGAACCGTAAAACACACCAAAATAAGGTAAATTGACTCACCTAGGTAGGGGGCTGGTATAATTCCTCTGATGTTAATAGACGACAAACATATTTCGCAAGTTTTTTAAATATGTTCTACTTATTTTAACATTACGCCCTCTTGAATATGAACAAGATAAACTGTGCAGGACCCATTAATGCAACTTTTGTTGGTCTAGGACGTTTCGTTCAGAAACGTAAATAAACAGGCTATACTGCTGCTCATTTCGCAATATTGTTCAATTTTTTTTTTAATAGGTTGTACTTATTTTAAAGCTACGCCCCTAGTATATTCGTGTTCTACGTGATTAGTAGAGTAGAAATATATCATAATTTTGATTTTTTTTTTTGTGTTTTTCAGAAAAGCCCCTAAACTTAATAATTACCCGAAGGCGTATTCTTTATACGGAAGTATATGAACCTATTCCAGCGAAGTGTTTTTCCNTGTGTTTTTCAGAAAAGCTCCTAAACTTAATAATTACCCGAAGGCGTATTCTTTATACGGAAGTATATGAACCTATTCCAGCGAAGTGTTTTTCCGGTATAATTTATTTTGGCCGCCCACGTGGTTTTCTTGTAGACATACGTGTCGCAACTTATTGCGCTCTATCAGAATTTTTTGGAGTCTAAAATATTTGTGTGTAAATAATCTTAGCATTACAGATTCCTCTAACTGGGCAAGTGTTTGGGGGGAGGGTTTGGAAGTCCTTTAACGTGCATTTTCAGATGATCCCTAATCTAACACGATAGAGCACCTATGGGATCACCTGTAATAGCAGGTTGAGGACTCCGAGACCCTCCTACAAACACTTGCCCAGTTAGAGGAATCTGTGCGACAGAAGTGGCAACACATTCCCCACACGCGTATCCGAAGACAGGCGAGGTGTATGCCAAGACACTGCTGTAGTGATGCAGGCAACAGGTGGCAACACAGCTTATTGACAGTCAACAGGAGTGCGCAGTTACCATATTATGTTTTCAGTTTATTCATGAACCATTTCTGTTTTACACATCATTACGTTAGTTTTTCGATGAGAGGCACATGCAGTTTTCCTTTACAAAAGCTGTACTGTTTTCAGTTTTTGGAAACCTTGAGACGTTTGTATATATTTAGTTTCCGCAGAGCGGTGCCGAATAGATAAAATATATCCACGCACAGTTTTTATTTTGAGTAGTCCAGTTTCGTGGTGAAATGTGTGTTTCAGACACATTGTAATGAAGTTCAAGGACAATGTAGGCGGGAGCATTAATGTTTCCCATTTGCGAAGTAAACGGCATTCACGTGTTACGATTAAAGGCTAATGATTAGGTGGATCTATTTACGTCTTGTGCGCATGTCCCAACGTCTCCCATTGCCGGGGCCGCGGTGGTGTAGTGGTCAGACTTTTTTTTCGTGGCCAGATACGCAATCTTTTTTTTTTTGCCCCTGCGCCTAAGCCCTTTCTGGCTAATGCAAGGGTATAAGTATTTCCTTTAGCTTATCATTGCCGCCTTTCACCTAGGGGAACCGGGGTAGATTCTCGGCGGGGTAGCTCCCGGATTTTCGCACGTGGGAATCGCTCTGGACGATGCCACTGGTCGGCGGGTTTCCTCGGGGCTCTCCCATCCCCTCACGCACTTGTATTCCGGTGCTGCTCCATGCTCACTGTGCTTCACCTTCGTCGGCTCTCAAGACCCCGATATTAATAGCCGCCCAAACCACTACACTATTTGGACTTTTTTTCCCGTTCCAAATAGTTCAGTCCTGCAAGTAGTTCCTCCGCCCGCCGCTGTCAGTTGACAGCGCTGCAGTGCAGCACCAGTCGAGCTAGTATCGCGTGTTCTCCGGCTCGATCGAGGCGGCCGCACAATGCGGTCGAATTTCCCCAGCTGAGTGAGGGACAGGTGCCAGTACACCTACCTGGCAGTTCTTTCACGTAATTTTTTGGCCGAGTTGTTTTGTGTGATGACATCGTCCAGTTCCGTCGAACAGAAGACAAAAGTTACTCCGCGACCTTGACCCTTGCTCCACTTCTGTATTTGTACTTATACTGATACACGTGGCAGACGCGAGTAGATGGCAATAGCCGGTTACGAGACGGGGGATTGTGGGCGAGTCTCATCACCGCCATTTTGGATAACGCCATGTAACTTTAACCTTTACGTCATATCGTTGCTATTTTGGTCTAACACCCTCAAAACCAGTTTTTCCTGTAAATTTTTTGGCGTTTCTCCCGAATTTCCCTTAAATATAACGAATTTTCCCATACATTTCTCTTTTCATTCTGCTGATATTAATAGGGTCCTAAAATACCCCCCCCCCCATGACCTTTTTCCCTGGANGATGACACATCTTTGGTAGGAGCGAGGACGAGGAACCGAAGATCAGTCCGCCCAGAGCGTGGCTTCCAGCGGCTGTATGACTTGAGTGTAGACGTATCTGCAGCAAGGTCCACTCGATGCTTCTATCGCATATTTCGAGATACTGCAGTCTGGAAAAAGCAGTTTTCAGCCATGTTGGAGGGCATGAAGGTATTCCCGGTGTGTGTAATGTCTTGGAAGTACCATCCCCTCGCCGAGTGGAGTGTGCTTTCTTTTCGTAGGTAAACATATCAGGGGCACGTTTAACAGTTTTGAAAAAAAGCGCTTTTTTCAAACACTTAGCACGCCGGTCGCATGGCCGGTAAGATATATGCAGTAAGGAGCGGATTACCCCCCCCCCCTTAAATGCTGAGTTCAAAAGTCCTCAGCCAACCCGTAAAGGGAAAATGAGGTAGTGCGCAAGCGAGTTGCGCAGTACCCGCTCTCAGTGAGCCAACAATGGGCTGCTTTCCCGCCAATAGCACAACAGACGTGGGTAGGATTTGAGGTTAGAACACTGTGTTTCATAGTGTCCGTACACTTCCTATAGCACCCACTTTGATGTAACTAGAATATATTAAAATTATAAAATAATATATATTAAGCACCTGTCACAATGTCAAATTTTCGCCTTCAAAAATATGAAGACAAAATACGCCCAAATTTTTTTTCCCGACAAATTTTATTATGCATTTGAAAATGCCGGTTTAATTTTTTTACGCGAAATATTTAATCTGAACTCTCTTTTTAAATTTATTTTTAAAGTGAGATACTGCTGTTAGTGCATTCTCCACTACAGGAAGAATGACACGTTAAGCATGTTGTGATATATTTTCACTTCTTTGCTGTATTCAAATTTTATTTATCAGAGATGTTTCCTGCACAATCAAATTTAATGCCTCAGAGTTTTTAATATTACGTGCAATACTCAAAGTAGCATTCGTACTTCTATAACCATTACTTATCTTCATAACCATATTTAGTTTCCAGCGATTGTTTATTTTAAAGTCCCGTGACGCCGGAAACGACAATTTTTTTATCGCGCACGAATCTGATTGGCTGAGCTCGTCGAACATCAAAGAAATGTTAAAACCGGTCCAATATTCAAATGTTTGGTGGAAACTGGAGCCATCAGTTTTTTTTTTCCAGACAAGTATTGCGAAGTTTGACGTTTGTGACGTCACGACTGTTCAGCTTTATTTGACCTAACTTATTGACGCAGTTTGGTGGAAAACATTTGACAGTGTGACGGGTACTTTAGTGCGGGTCTTTTGAAAACTCAAACGTCTACAAACCCGGCCATCGCCGTTGAACACGTGACGTGCGTAGAAGACTGTAACCGGTATATCCTATATTCATTTTCAGTTAAGGCATTGAGTAATGATACGCATCTTTAAGGCGCCTCTCCAGTATGGAACCTAATTCCCCAAGGTCGTTCTGCTATAAGGAAGCATTGTAACGGCGATGGTAAACACCGTAAACAAGCTTGGCATGTGTCGTGTTTCCTCGGGACTCTAAGCAGCGACTTTAGGTTTTTTGATACAGTAACATGTTCAGAGAAGATACGGTATTATCGCTTCTGTTTAAAACGCTATTTTACATGAGAATAAATATCGTAAATAGAGTGCTACTTCTGAACCACCACATTTATATTTCAGAAACCAAATGTATACATTGGCAACAGAATATTGGCTTTTATTTCTGTTCTGAAAGAGAATTACATTGGAATATTGCATGGTTTCTTTTAATCAGAATGAAAGCCAATATTTTTGTTGCAGTACTGTGTAATGAAATTTTCGTCTTAGTGTATATACAACGTGTAACTAAATATCACCGACAAACTCCGGGAAGTGATTCCTGACGGAAATGTATGTAGTACTAGTTTTCCCTAAAGTGATTATTAGGGGAGCTATGTGCCCCAATAAATTGAATTTTTGTAATGATTTTCGTTAAAAATATCAGGAACTACTTGCGATTAAGCAACAAATCGGTGAATAGTGTTTTGGATAACGGCGAACTTACACGTGTGAAAATGTGTTTGGTAATACTATTCCCCTTCATCAGGAAAATAGTGGTGCTGATTCGTAACAAAACGCAGGGTGGTAAGCCCTATTTCCCCGATGAAGGGGGATGATATTACCAACCACATCTTCACAGGTGTACATACATCTTCGTCAGGAATCACGTTGTGTATACTCGAGTACGTAATTGTGTGTGTGTGCGTGTGTGTGATAGGTCGCTCACCCCGTGGTCGGCGGCCGTAAAATACAACGCTGTCACGGGCTGTTACCACGTAATAGCCGCGGCAATAGTCTCTTCAACCAGGCAGTTGGCAGCATTGCGGCTGAGAGCAAAAGTGGTTTTACAACTGCCAAATTGTACGCCATACGACGCTTTCTGTATCTCGTAGGGTTTTGTTATGAATTGCGTGCGATATTCAGTGTATTCCGTAGGTAGCATAGTTTTTCCTCAAACGTGCCAGAAAAGCTTGAAAGGGTGGAGAACAGGTTTGCACCATTTTTAATATATTGTTAGTGTTACATCCATGGCTTATTGCAAATTGTGGTTTGTGAGGTAGTCGAATGAGGATTTAATCCTGTTGTTTTTTTGCCAAGGCACGAAATATACTCGTATGGAAAAAAAAGGAGGCAGTGCGAAACTCGCCGTACACGTCTTGTATCGCCAATATTGACATGCGTGATACCAAATGCACTAGATACAAATATCGGACAGCTCTGTACAAATAACATAGACGTGTGTGCGAGAAATAACCTAGTGGCGAGAGGTGTTGCTATTATTATATTTCCGGGAATATTTCAACAGTTATTTATTACCATAATTTGTCAGTAAGTATTTTCCACTTGTGTGACGTATCGAGAATTAGTTTTCGTCGTTTAAGTTGTGGTCATTGTTGAATAAACTTTCCAGAGAGAAAAGAAAGTTTCGTCTTTATATCTACCACGTTGGTATCATATTGTTGGTATCAATGGAATGCAGTGTTAATCAGATGTGCGAACTGGATCTGACGCCGCCGGGCCTTCTCGCAGAAATATTCAAGTTGTCCGGGATTGGTTCCTAGTGTATATGGCTGTCAGGGATTGGTTTCTAGTGTATTTGGCGACACATCGTTTCTGATACGTAAACAAATGTAACCTATGTGATGTGATGGCGTGGATTTGGAGCAACTGTAAACTCTGTGGTGGTGAGAAAACCACACACCACGTGACTGTGACTGACTAAGCCCTCCATTTCTTCAATCTCATCAAAACCCACGTTGGATATCTCAGATTATATTCAAATTGTATTTTTAACAGGGATATGCTCCAAATATCAAAACCAGAGCAAAATTAAATAGCTTCCAAACTTACGAAGAGAATAATCCAGCTCACTAGCATATTAATATTAAGTGTCGTAATGTCAAAAGATGGCAACTCTGTTTTGAGAAATGAAAACTTAAGAAAATTCTTTTTCAGACTACAGTCATTTGGGGTGACCTTCCACTAGCCAGGGCAACTTTGTACCACCTGCGTAGTTTAATTTCAAACACAGGCTTGAAGAATCCCTGCACACTACCAAACCCTCTGTAAATGGAATTGCTAGTCATTTATTATACATCACTGTGGGTGTGGTAAATTCATTGTTTTAAATTGAAAAGTGTGGTGCAATGTTAGCCTTATTTTGTACAAAGTTACCCCCAATGACAACAATATAGCCTATTTTGTGGCATTTTAACTTTCTTATGTACCAAAACTAATAATTTGATTTCATGCCGATGTTGGGAAATCACCCTGCCAGGACGCGGGCGAGACAGATGACGCAATAGTGTTTGAAGAATGTTCGCACGAGTTTCACCGTGACTCACAACTATGCGAGTTTGCCTGTTCTCCCTGTCAACCGTCGCTTAAGGCCATTTCACACCGTCAAATATTTTACGAATTCAGTTACTCGAATTCAATTTACTAAACTAAAAACATCTCTCTACTAGCATTTCATTGAATTGCATTCAATAAGCTTTCAAGTCTCCACATATAAATTTATCACAAACTTTTTAACCCTTTCAGTCACAAATAAATATATAATTTTAGGCGTTGCAACAAACAAATATTTTGTTCTGAACTGTACCGATATTCAGACGACGCTTTGTCTTATATTGGGACCAATATAAATATTTCTGTGCTTTGTCACTGGCAGCAGTGGTTTGAGGCTACGGAACATAGCCTCAGCAGCCAATGATGTCTCCCACACGTAGAGAAGCTTTCTCATTGGACGGTATGTTCTGCTGTGTACAGAGCAGACCATTCACGCCACTCCATATGCAACATCTCAGATAGAGGACACTGACTGAAAAGGTTAAAGAGACCAGTTAAAAAATATCAAAAATAATTTTTTACACTTATCTACGGCTCATGCACGACCAGAAAATAATTGGTTAATCCGCAACAAAGTTTCTCCACGTTGTGCATTTTCTTTTTGAAAAATATGCGACCTTATTTCGTAACAACTTGAAATGTGTGCATACGACTCTATTATTGTGATATTACTTACATTATTATTGTCAGAAAAGGTGTTATCAGCGATTGAAATTTTGGATTCAAGAATATATAGAACATATTCTAAACGAAAATCTTGTAGGAAAACGAGATTGGCATTCGTATGAAGTCATATCGCATTAAATGAATTGAATTAAATACAAATTGAACGTAATTTGAAGAAAAAAAAACTTTCCCTTGGTAGATCGTCGTTTGTGGCACCTACCGAACATGGATTACATGTCTGTCTTGTTAGGGTATTGGATAGTGAATTAAGCACATCGTTCGATATGTCCTTGTGCCAGAGGCGTCCGCACACATGCCCGAAGGAATTGTTTATAAATAGCTTGGTGAACTGTTTGTCTGCGCCATAGTAGCGCGACGACGCTGCTGGTTGCTTTAGTAACAGTAGTTAAGGGCCTGTGTTGGGGTCCATTATGACCAGGGCATGAGCGGTCTCGTCAGCTTCGTCTCGATTTCGCAAATACATATCTGACATCCTCGGTCGTTTTGGTGGCACTCCCGAGGGACCCGGCTGCGGAGAATAGTATTTGGAGCCCCATAACTTCTTTCCTGGTGAAACGATTCTCTTAATTTTTTCTTCTCTCTATACCCGCGGCTTCGTTCTGCCGAAGTTAATGGCGGTTGTCGATTTTGTGGGGGATTTCGACTCTGATCCTTCTTTCGCGGCTTGACGCTGAGTTCAAAGCGCAGCTGCTTCGAAAATTTTCAGAGTAGATCAGTGGTTGTTTCGTTAAAAGGAGGGCTGTTTCGAATGAGCTATCACTCGCGTCCGTGGCGCTTGTAGTTTCGGAGCAATGGCGCGCGAAAGAGTAAAAGTGCTGCAAATTGCGCTGACATTTGTCTCAAACTCGATGACGCACCGCCGGAAGCGATAAGGCGAACGTTATAAAACAATGTATTTACAATGTGCGGGCAACCTTGCTCCGTCGCTCGGTACATGTGCACGGTCCGGCGTGCGTNGGCGCACTACCCCCCGAGCTTGCGAGAAAGACATGTAATCCATGTCAAAAAATGATTTATGTGAAAGGGCCTTAGGCACGGTTTTCATTTAACACAGGTTGTCTCCAAATTCAGTAGTCCTCGATCCCTTCGCCTCTTGCTGCCAAAGCCTTTGTGAATTCGAATACACTTCCCCGTGTCTGCCTCGATGGAAGTTTCACTTGTCTTGTGACAGTAGCGAGTGTTTTTTTTCTCTTCCGCGGGCCGTGCGAAGTTGTAAACACCTACGGATGAAACAGGTAGGGCATCGAAAATCAACCAAGGGTTCCAGAAATTGTGCGTGTCACGTCTCTTTGGGTGAAGTGGACATCGTAGAGTGCATTCGTGTCCTTAGTTATACATTTGTACAGCAACAAAATGGCGTCACGACCTTGGTGCACTTTACTAGGGCACGGAGCCAGGTAAGGCCCCTTAGTGGTTGACTTTGGACACAGCCGCAAATATTATGGGGCTTGCCTGTCTGCCGCTTGGAATATAAGTTTACCCCACGGAACTATGAAACATGCTTCCAATGTGCTCATTAACGAGAAGAACACACACTGCAGTAAGAGGCTTGTCGAGTGCTTTGAAGGCTTCATAGGAATCTGTCATATTAAAAAAAAACACTGGTGTAGCTAAAATAGAACTTTTCAAGACACTGCATTTCAAAATATACGCATCTCATACACACAAAAATTATTCAAGAGCGTTGCATTGATCCCTCCTACTGACTTTCCATCAATAAAGTAATAGTTTCAGCGATCAAAGTCCCATAGTTACACGTGGCAGGACGAGATCACTCGCCTTAAGCCTAGCGGAGATGACTCACTCTGTACGCATGATGCACACAGAACAACGCAAAACATTTAATTACATTTGTTGATATGGTAATTAGGTTAATAACACATATTTATCGTTATACAGGTATATGGCTTGTCATCGATTGCCTCGTAGAAAGTGTAGCGGACACTGATATATGGTATGGGATTTTCTCATGGTGCTCCCGTTTCCTCCGCTATCTTCGTTCCACTCCTGCCCCATCTCCATTCCACCCCTCACCTCTTCGGACAGACCGAGACGACAGACATATCCCATGGATAAGTAGGCGGGGCTTGACGCCTCGTAGACCGCGAGGTTAAGTTTCTTAGAGGAACAAGGCAGCAATCGGCACAGATTTATGATCCTTATCTATCCCGCGCTTAACGGCTCCTCACGCTGTAAAGAACTGTAGGTAGTCGGGCTCCTTAATGTCTTGTGTAGGAGCACGTCATTTTAATGACAAGGTGGGCGTGAATCATAGTTATAACACTAATATGGGGGAAGGGGGGCTCTGTGGCTAGTGTCATGCTCGTGGAGGCGGCAAGTGGGAGGGGACAGGGTTACGACTGTGCCTGCAGCTCTGGGAGGGGGTGTTGTAGAGGTCGCTTAGTGCGCGGACGGGAGGAGAAATCGCGAACCGCGAGGCGGAAATTTGAAGAAAGTGGGAAAACCGCCGAGACTAGAGAACGTGTGCAGCCCTCCACGGTCACTTCGAGCTTTCTGAAGCCCTGCTAAAGTTCTACTTCCAGAATATTCCTCCGCTTCGTGCAAACAAAGTGCAATAAAGTCTAGAAAATTACACCAAAGGGGACAGCGCACCTCGTTCGTGTGCATTCAGCTTACAAATATTTTGCACGAGAACTTTTTCTTACTAGGCATTACCAACACGCATTTTCTCTCTATTCTTATTCATTTTAATTACAAATAAAATATAAGAAAAAGTTCATCTGAAATGTATGGATCAAATGCCTTGCGTGGGTTGAGCCACTGAAATGGTTATTAATATTTTAGGCCCCGCGTATGGTGCTACATAAATGTACATATATACAGTGGCTCACATTAATATTCGGCCACCGATGATTATCGCAGTTTCATGGCCTAATGTTACATTAGAAATGAAGGTAAACATAAATCATTTTGCACAATCATTCTTGTTGCTTTAAAATAAATATAGCGGTAGCCAATAACGGAAACGAGCAATGCAACTTAACAAACAATATGATTTTGTCATCCCATGCTGCACAAGTATGGTACTTTAATATTCGGCCATCATCATTCACACACAAACATAATCCTCTTTGCAAACTAAACAAACAGTCTTTTAGTACCTGGCAGCATGGCCATTCTGTTTAATTACTTCTCGCAGGCATATTAGCAATTATTTTGCTGGTGCATTTGGAGCCAATCATACTTCGTATTTCCTTGAACCTTTTNTTCTCGCAGGCATATTAGCAATTATTTTGCTGGTGCATTTGGAGCCAATCATACTTCGTATTTCCTTGAACCTTTTCTCTAATTATTTTGTAGACCTAATTGTTGTACTACGTAATTGTAATTGTATTGTTTTGAAAAAATATGTTTAAGCGTCCAGAATAGTAATGCGCTCAAATTGTGATTTAAAATATTCGTATTAATGACTAGCTTACCCGGCCACGCGTTGCTGTGGCATAAAAGATTTTGGTTCTATTCATTTCTGTGAAATTAAGTGAAAGAAGTATACGTTTGTATCTAATATATACAATTCTCCCGTCACAGTGTTAGTCACTGAACTCCTCCGAAACGGCTGGACCGATTTTTATGNTTCTCGCAGGCATATTAGCAATTATTTTGCTGGTGCATTTGGAGCCAATCATACTTCGTATTTCCTTGAACCTTTTATCTAATTATTTTGTAGACCTAATTGTTGTACTACGTAATTGTAATTGTATTGTTTTGAAAAAATATGTTTAAGCGTCCAGAATAGTAATGCGCTCAAATTGTGAATTAAAATATTCGTATTAATGACTAGCTTACCCGGCCACGCGTTGCTGTGGCATAAAAGATTTTGGTTCTATTCATTTCTGTGAAATTAAGTGAAAGAAGTATACGTTTGTATCTAATATATAAAATTCTCCCGTCACAGTGTTAGTCACTGAACTCCTCCGAAACGGCTGGACCGATTTTTATGAAATTTTTTATGTATACTCGGTAGGTCTGAGAATAGATTTATATCTATTTTTTACACCCCTAAGTAATAAGGGTGGCCACCCCCAAACAATTTTTTTTTATTGTTTGAACAAAATTTTTATTTTTTATTTTTTTATGATGTGGCATCAAAAAATACATACCCTCCTAAATTTTCACCCTTCTACCACCAACCCTTATTTTTTTATAGCGATATTAGTAATTTAATAAATTTTACCCTAGGTCGATAACTGATCAATTATCATCGATCATTTATCGATCTAGGTTACAATTTATTCCCACCAGGTGTCTCCCAGTGACACAGCACGGAGTAGCCGGTCTCCACTTTCTCTCACACAATAACCTTTCTCTTATTCATTTGTGCTCAGATCGTAGTAGTGACGTGTTTACAATTATATTTTCAATAATTAAGTGTACTTCTTAATTAACTTTATTATTGATCGCAAAGCTGTAATTGTTTGTATTTCCATTTTATTAATATTTATTAAATTATCTAATTTTATATTCCGTCATCGTCCACAGAGCTCCATGCCTCTTCCACTTATATACCACATCCTCACACACTTAGAATAAGTTATAGTTATTTTTTTCTAATACTATAATCACTAGAAATACTTTTTATGGCAAAACAACGTTTGACGGGTCAGCTAGTATAAGTATATATGTAAAAAAACATTGAGAACAACAAACTGAAATGTTCAAGCAGACAGCTGTNACGGGTCAGCTAGTATAAGTATATATGTAAAAAAACATTGAGAACAACAAACTGAAATGTTCAAGCAGACAGCTGTCAACAAAGGCGCTTCCTGACGCGAAAGCATAGTAAAAATGAGCCTTTAGCAGATTTTAGTACCTTTGTAGGTAATACAGATAAAAAAGAAACTTGTACAAACACTCGTGGGAACGAAAAAAAAAATAACAGAATGAAAATTGTTTGATTTTTTTGGGAGTTATACGCGTCCGAACAAACTGACACATCATTATATATATATATTGTTTAGACATATATATATATATTGTTTATACATATAAATACGTAAAATCCAGCAAATCCCCTCGCAGCGTTTCAGATATATGCATTCTTCCATATTCCACACACTAGTCTGCAGAGACGGGTCACCGCTCCATTGCCAGCCCCTCTATGCTTCTACAGTGATCAAAGTCTAGCCTGCTCGCGGCAAACTGAGCACATTTGAAAGCCACTGAAGATTTATTTGTACGTACGCCGTGTTTTCTTGTACTATGTGTAAACAAATTAACATTCTCATACGTCGATAAAGCGAAGTCGGGAAATTATTAGGAAAGTAAATATTTAACTGGTTTGTTTATTTCTGCACTTACATGCCTAAAAAAACGAAAGCTAAGGGAATGATACCACTGTTCAGAAATGTTTAATTCAACGTCAAGACGTGGATATACGTTCGCCATCGTCACCAACTTTGCTAGGTGCATGCTGCCAAAGTGTTTGTTCAAATAAATACACGTAAGGGGAGTGACATTGTTCAAAGGCGGTTTTCAGAAGTGCTTTAACGATGGACGGACTATAATGGCAAACGTTACATAAATTGAAGCTGGCGGTGACGTCACCATCTTAATGTATAGTTGATTGACTAAAGGCGTAGACTAAAGATGGCGTAGACAGCTTAATCGTCGTCAGCGTATGTACCCAACACTGACCTACCCCAGATGGACACGACTGTCTGTCTGTCACATGGTCAACATCGATGAAAGAGTTTATTTCTTAATTTATAAATAATAACCACTTTTAAATAAATAAAATACTTTTACCAATTTAAATTTATTCAAACTGTATTACAAATCAATTAGAGGGAGTATACAAACATCTCAGAGCACTTGTTTACCAAACAGTGTTCTAACCTCAAATCCAATCCACGCTGTTTTTGCTAGACGTGTTGTCAGAAAAGCAGTTCAATGTTGGGACACGGAGACTTGTTTGTGCGCAGCCAGCGAGAGCACTCTACCTCATGGTTAGTCTGTGGTTAAAAGGTAGTGGAATCGTGCAAGTAGTTGGCGCGGTAATTTCCTACGAGCTCTGAAACAGGTGTTTGTTTACCGCCATGCGTTGGACGGCTGGAGATTCGCGGCGATGCTAGGGAACATCCGGCAGCCGGAGTTGGCCAATGGCGAGGCGGGGCGCTAATTGCCGGCCAACTGCGGTGACGTCACTCCGCACCTGGCCACTTAGCGTGCGTTAGCGCCGTCCTAACTGCTCGTCTGCACGGTGTGCTAAGTCGCACGTGCGGCGCCTTCTCTTGAGGCAAGCAACTACGATGGCTTTGCCATCCGGCGTGTATAGTTCGCGGTTACTCCTGAGGCTCTGCTCAAGTTCTACATCCAGGGCATTCCATGCGATGCAAGCTTAATGAAGTCTAGGAAATTACAGCAAAGGGACAACGCACCGCATTCGTGCGCTCTCAGTCTAATATTTTGCATAAGAACTATTTCTTACTAGTCATTACCAACGCACACATTTTCTCCTCTTATTCATATTAATTATAAATAAAATATAATAATTTAAATATAGAAAATAACTAAAAATTCAATTTAACCAAAATTAAGGCACTTTTAATGTTAACTTGAGTATAAAACTCTTGTGATACAGGACATTGAGGAAAAAAAAAACTAAATACGTCACACATGGAGCAATTTTTCAAAGGTTTGGCTCAAAAATGTGAAGAAACCTTAAATAGGCTGTATGTATCCCTTCATATCTTACTATTAACATTTAATATTAAAACTTCAAACCTTAGTATTACGTACAGAATTCCTGAAACAAGTATGGACTGATTACTCTGTTATCTCACTTGAGACTGGAAAATAATGAATCATGATTGAATCTTTATTGCGGTTACAGATGCGACAAAAACATGTGCAAAATATTGTGCCCGTAAAAATAACTTAAGATATACCCTATGCCGTGACAGCTCTCGTTTTCAAATATTTAGACTGGAAAGTAAGCTACGGTGAAACAACAATCTAAGATTGAAGAGAAACTACTTCCTACATCTGCTCTCAGGTAAACATCTGTGTAAGGGTTGGTTTCATAGTTTTTACAGGGGCCGCAGAGGAGTAGCGGATAGAGCGGTCGTCTCCAACCATGGCGAACGGGGTTCGATGCCCAGCGGGGCAGCTTCCTGTTTTTTCGCACGTTGAAATATCCTGCCTGACGATGCCGCTGGTCGGTGCGTTTTCTCGGAGTTCTCCCGTTTCCCCATCATTGCGTTCCGGCGCTGCCCCGTTCTCACTCCGTTTCACTTTCATCAGCTCTCAAAACGTCGTTGTTTAAAGCCTCCCAAATCTCTCGGCGCCACCGCTTTTCTGGTTATCTCGGCGTACTTAAGCACAGGTAAAATGTCAACTCGAACTCATTTGCAGACTATATAGGCAGGACTTGGGGGATTAGGCCCCGCCATCTTGGATTTTCACTATTTTTGCCATAACCTCCTTATAAGAGCGCCTAACAAAATTTTTCGCACTACATGGAAAAGATAATAGTGTATAAATCTTTATCGAACTATTAACAACTCTACAAGTTTATTAATTCTTGATTAGTGACTGCCGGCAAGAAATAAGTGAGTTACCTTGCGGGCGGTTGGCAACAGTAGTACAGGAATGCATGTTCTAGAACATGTGCAAAGCAATGCCCCGTACCTTGTCGACGCCCAAAACAAAGTATAACATCTGCGATGCAAGTTACGGCGAAAATTCCGCTAATTCAAGGTGGTAGGGACTGTGACCCCCCTTAACGTCTAGTCGACAGCGAGGTCATTATAGACCGGGCAAGTTGCTCGGAGGAGGAGGAACGGGGAAAGAATAGGCCATGGCCTGTAGTAGGGAACCATCCCATTATTCCCCAGGAGTGATTGCGGGAAACCATTGTACACCCCGGCTGGACCGGAATTGAACATGCGTCCTTCCGAATGTGAGTCGAGTGTGTTAGCACTGCGAGACTTCGCTCGATACACGATCTCCTCCCTTAGGATCTCATCACAGACCGGAAATAACTTTAAAATTGTCTTGCGGGAGTAAACCTTTGAAATGAATTCTTGGGTTTAGCTCCGTACAGCGGAAGTCTGCCGCGAACCTTTTAGTTGATGGCCGGGTCACTTTAAGGTGTTTGGAAATTGAGTGGTGAGGGGTGTTGGCAGGGTGAGAGGACGGATAAGCGACGTGTGGTTCAGAAGGAGAAGCTGCAGAAAGCCAGATGAATCTGGGAACTACTCTAGTCTCCTTCCTGGAGGTATTTTCGCGTTAGTCTCACCAGAAAGAGCCATAGTCTATTTGCGGTTTCTACACACTTTTTGAATCGGACCTTCGAAAACTCAGCCCATGTATAACGTACTTGGTAGTTTCCTAAATATCTCCTGTATCACAGACGTTTTATTCTTCTGTTAACATTCAAGTAAGTCTCTTATATTTGGTTTCATTGAATGTTCACTTATATTTTATTTATACATTATTACACTCTATTTATAATTAATACGAATAACAAGGGAGAAAATAGGCGTGTTGGTAATGTCTAGTAATAAATATTTCTTACACAAAATATTATTACGTAGAGTGCGCACGAATGCGATGCGTTGTCAATTTGGTGTAGTTTTCTAGACTAGGTCAAGCTTTGTTTTGCACGAGGCGGATGAATATCCTGGAAGTAGAAGTTTAACAGGACTTCAGTAAAGTTGGAAGTAACCGAGAATGGACGGGAGTAGATAGATATCTGCTGTTTGAAATGTTGGTTTGAGAAGTTCTGGGAACCAGCTGTGCGGGATATCGCAGCCTCTGACTGTGATTGATGGACCACAGAGGCGGGGTCACGGCTGAAGAGGAGGAAGGGGCCGCCAGAATTTCGATAAATGGCTTATCTCTGGCGGTGATGAAACCCGCCGGCGGCGATAAGAGCGCTATTCCTGTATCTTGGCGCGCGTGACACGTCTCTATGGACGTGGCAAAAGCTACCAATCCCCCGCGGTTCTTCGCCTTGAGAGCTACCGTTACGTGGATATTTATCACTGTTCAGACTGGGACAAGTTATAGGTTGTTCACGGTTAAGTGACCACTTTTGAAATCAGACCGCAGAGCTACAGTTGTATAGTTATTTGGAAACCGTACAATATTTCTGGTCGAGGTGTGCTTATGAATATAGTTTAAGAAATTTTCCACATCCGAATGGTAATTTCAGTTTCTTTTATTCCCGTCTCTAATGTGCTAAGAAGAGTGTTTCAAATTAATTTTAGGTATGAATCATCCAGTAAATTATTTAATATACATTTATTTTTACACCATAATACGATAGGATCACAGTAAGTCCCCTGATGCGAGTCGACGAGTGAAAGGCGCGTAAAGGCGATCAGACATAAAATGACAGTGCCAAAGTAGTCCTTAGCGCATATAGAGGGCGCTCATGTATGCCATCGCACATGCTGGAGTGCGGGCTGTCGATTGAGTTGGCATCAAGTTAATAAAAATACTTTCAAATGTCGACGTTGCAAAGAAAGTGTAATGTTTAAACTCATTGAAATCAAGTTTGCGTTTTTCTATTTTATAAGCGGTTTAGTACCAAACAGCATGTTAGTAGCACGTTTAGGTTTCCAGCAATTCAATGTTTTAATTGAATGGGCTCATGAATAAAGTGATTAGACCCGCGACAGTGTTAACGTTACATATGGCGGAAGGATATGAAACAGGTATAGAAGTCTATCTCAAGTAGGGCTTACAAATGTGCCAAGTTAACTATGAATAGCATGTAGCTGCCATGTTGCGCTGTGTGCTGTCGCCAGTGCCTTCTCATCGCCTGAAATCTAACGTCGCCAATATTTTAGTGTTCGTCATATATTGAAATACGTAAAAATGGCAAATACACCAACTTGATTTTTATTAACTGAAAAATTAGTGCGGACGTATGCTGTTGTAGACCTATCACCACATAAATAGCAGAAGATGGCAAAAATAAGACTAAAATAATAGGGCGAGTAACCAAACGAACGAGAAATAGAAACATTGAACACAGATAAAAGTAAAAAAAAATTCAATGGACGATGCAACGAAGGAAACACAAGAACACTCGGCGACGTATAAACAAACTTCTTGTCAATTGCAAATGCATTTAAAATGCCGTTGAGCTAAAATAATTTTTTCCCAGTGTGAAACTGTTGTATTCTCATATGACATTCTTTCCCCCACCCTTTCCTTAGTTTCTCTTGCTACTGCTTATTTCTTGAAGATAGGAATTTACGTCTTATCTCGCTTTTCTATTAGGGTATTCATATTAATCTTGTTCTATATTTGTAATGCTGTTGTCACTGTCTGCATAATTAGATTCCTCCATGACGTCTGACACGCTATGTACTCACAAGTTCGTCGTTCAGTGTGTTCGCACCAGCGCAGGTCCACTCCCAAAATGACGTATAAAATCTGTGATGCAAGTTACTGCGACAATTCCGTAAATCCGAGATAGCGGGGACTGATCCGCCTTAACGTACAATGTCGTTTCACGTTCTATTTCGTCGTTGGCTTATGAATACTTACGATTGGCCGTAAATAATGCTGACTAAGGATGCCTCTTACTTTTAAGTAGTTTCGCATATCAAAAGGCCGGTCGTAGAAAGTGTTGATTCCTGACATCGTATTGGACAGTATTTGCCGTAGCCACGCCTCTATTTAGCAGTTTTCTTTCGCATACAACTCCCTTATCAAAATTTCAGATCACAAAACTGTTTCTTTTTATCTCTTTCTTTCTATCTCTTGGTCTATATTTTTCTTTCTATTTCTATTTTTCTCTTTTCCTCTCTTTTTCTCTCGCTCTCTCAACAAATCGTTCGGCGGAAAATAAATCTCCCCATCAAAGTCACAGTAGCTTGTAGCATGTTATTCACGAGAGGCTGCGTTTGCAGCATAACTTTGCCAGCTCACGCACTCTTAAGTTTCATTCTTGTGTCCGATATCGGGAGTAAGGTCTTGTGCTGAGACAACGCACGCGCATTTTCGAAGTTGCCTTGAACCAGAGTATTCCCGGCACGCAGTCGTTCGGTTGAATGCTACGATGTCTGCAACGTTTTTTTCAGTTCTTGAGACGCCGCAACGTTGTGCAACGTTGTCACGCGGCGCGCGCATAATACAGCCTTGGACACTTGGCAGTGCTGCTATCTCATCTTAGCAGTTTTTGTACGGCTTTACTGTAGCGAGTTACTCCATTGTTTTAGGAGAGTATCTTTATGCTTCTGGAAAAAAAAACTGTATCTGAGTGTTTGATTAAAAAAAGGGGGGGGGGGTGCGAATAATAGATTTTCTTTAATGTTCTTAAACCTATGAACAGGGAGGGGGCGGAAATACAACATAACACCCTTAAATTTATAACACAAACAATTTAACAGGGCTAAAATAGTCCTCAGAAGTTCTTTAAAGGTCCTTAATTTCTAATATTAGTTTTAACAGCCTTTTTATAGGGTTCTTCTAAGTCCTTAATCTTTAATTGTAGCCGGAAGTCTGATAAAAATATTGGTTTGTCACAAACGTGTTTGGACAACAGGAAATCCTTTATTCATTGCTTCTTGTATCAGACTCGCTTTGTCCAGTTTATTCTGAAGAATGGTAGGATTCACAGCATTGGCATACTCCATATGATCTGCTATAACTAGTAAGTCAAAATGTAGTACGTATTGTAGTACCTACGCATGGTTAATTTGTTTTCTGAAAATATTTGGCGAGTCCATTAAAATCTCTTTAAAGTCCTTCATGGTTTTGTTCCAAAGGAGGGCGAATCCTTTTTAAATGTAATTTTAATAAGACGTGCCACTGTTCAGCCCACCTGTGATGTCACAACAAGGAGTGCACTACATTATGTCTCGCAATAGCACGCACACAATTTGAACGCACGTTAAATTATAGCAGTATTGAAGCATACACACGACAACGCACAGGTATACGCCAATAAACTTGGAGAAGTCATTTTTTTAATGACTGCTAATTGATTTAACTAGTGTTATAAATTTTGAATTTACGTGTAATATATGTTGCAAATTTCGAGGATAAACGGGAGCACGGTAATGTATGCGAAATAAGAGCAAAGAAACTTAATGCTTATTTTGCACCAAAATAAAATGCTCACGAACAATTCTAAGCCGATTTATACATACGGGAATTATTGGATCTATAATGGTCTGAACAGAAAATTCTACAGGATAACATTTTGTCAAATATTGGTGAAAATATAAATTTGAAATGATTGTTTCAGGGTAATCAACTTAGAATAATCTCTGGTAACTCTTGAAACAAGAATTTCCGGCAAGTGACATGCCTTAAAAAAAGGAACACTCAGATAATTTTCGAAATGGATACGTTGTGTGAGATTGTAGTATTTAATGCTATGCTATATCTTCACGGGGGTTTTATTTTTGTTCCGTACACCTGCTATTGAACATGCAGCCTAGACTTCTTGTTAATGCTGTGTTCGAACGGTCGGTCGCCTAAACGACTACGCCTTTGGATAGCCACAGGACGACACGCTTATTACCCATAGTCTGTAAAGGTAGTTTCTGTTCGTGTCTTTTTATATTGCGTATTGCAGTATCGATCATATAGTTTTGTTAGTCTGTTGTATCCTATTTACGTACATTGAATGTCGAATAGGAGTGTCCAGGAAGGAAGTCTTCAGAAGCGGGTCAAATGAACCAACGTTCGCATTAGCCGTGTGTTTTGCGAGAGTAGTTTATACNGGAAGGAAGTCTTCAGAAGCGGGTCAAATGAACCAACGTTCGCATTAGCCGTGTGTTTTGCGAGAGTAGTTTATACCGACTCGCCCAGTAAATATTATTTTTGTTTTGCCAAAATAGCGCAAGATTTTCCAGTGAGTATTTACGTTAAAATACAAGCAGTTTTTTTTAATAACTTTATAGGTGTTTAAAAGGTTGCCAAGAGGCTGTAAAATGTGATCGAAGTGTGTTTGAAGAGTGATACCACGGACGAGATTTATGAAACTAGCGAAATAAATACGGCAGCGGAGTAGTAGGAAACAGGTTTTAGGCCCGAAGGCCAGCACACCCTCCATCCTCCCGCATTGTAACTGTACCCTGGTGGGTAAGACAATGCACGGCACTTTCCTCTTGGTCTCTTCGGGCCATTCACTTTTCTTGCTTGCCGTTAACACAGTATTCTACTGGTTTTCTCATTAAAACCTGTCCTCCTCGCCAATCTAGAAAACTCCGACTTATCACAATTTGTGAGCCTTTACCTGAGTATTCCATTATGGGTCATCAGAAATTCGCCGATTCCATTTGTCGAAATCCTCTAGTCTCCTGCCAATTTTTGTGGCGAATTCATTCCATATCTTTAAATAGATCTTGTTTTCCATGATAGTTCCAATTTCCATGTGAATGCCCATTTCTTCCAGTTTGGTTACCAGTCCACTCCTCAGATCTTCAGTCTTGAGACACTCTGTGATGACATGCTGAACGGTGTCATCAACTCCGCAAACCTCGCAGAGCGGAGATTGCACGAGCCGCAGGCTGTGAAGTTTTGCCTTGAAATTACCGTGGCCTGTTAGTAGTTGTGTACTGTAATGATTCGTGTTGAACCATTTACATTTCAGCCTCGTTCTAATGTCAGGGATAAGTTCAAACGTTTGTCTGCCCTTATCCGAGTTCATCCATCTTTCTTGCCACTGTACAATAATTTCATCATGTATTTCTTCTTTATCTTTCTTTCTCAGCCTACCAGCTCGTGCTCTCTCCGCCACAAGACCCCTGTACCTGACTAGCAGATCAACAGGCAGTACTCCAGCAATCACTGGGAGAGACTCATTAGGTGCAGTTTTGTATGCTTTGATCACAGTCAACAGTGCCGCTCTTTGTGCACTAATTAGCTTTCTTTTGTGCCACGAAAGGACAGCACGGTGGTGCCACATCACAGCGCCATATNCAGCACTCCAGCAATCACTGGGAGAGACTCATTAGGTGCAGTTTTGTATGCTTTGGTCACAGTCAACAGTGCCGCTCTTTGTGCACTAATTAGCTTTCTTTTGTGCCACGAAAGGTCAGCACGGTGGTGCCACATCACAGCGCCATAAGATATAATAGCTTCAAATACCGATTTATATATGGTACGCAGAGTACCATAATTCAGTCCCCAACTGGTATTGCCAATTCTCCTCAATTTTTGGAACACTGCTACCGCCTTCCGCGACACATATTCAACGTGCTTAAGAAAACTCATTTTATCATCCATGATGACTCCCAGGTACTTAAACTCCTGCACATATTTAATTGGGTGTCCTCTGAAGCGCACAGTCGGGCATCTTGTAAGTTTTCCTTTGACAAGCATGATCTTCGTTTTCTCCGTAGAGAATTGCAACTTGGTGTCTTTTGCCCATTCCCATGCTTTATCCATTATCATGGTCGCCTTCGTTTCTAGTTCTCTTCTAGAATTGCCCGTCACAAGTACCAGTCCATCATCTGCGTACCCGAATACTGTGCACCCCGTGGGGAGTTCCAATTCCAAGAAGCCGTCGAAGAGTATGTTCCATAGAATCGGTCCAAGAACCGATCCCTGGGGACATCCCTTGGTCAGCCTCTTCTTCACCTGTATGTTTTTATTTGTGTATATACTCCATCTATTTGCAAAGAAGTCCTGGATGATCCTGTAGATGTTCGCAGGGCATCTCTTCATCTTCAATCTATGCATCACCTCCGGCCACCAGGCATTGTCAAACGCTCCAGAAATATCTAAAAAGATAGCCATGATATATTTCTGGGGGGACTCTCTTATGGTTTTCATCACGTCTGCCAGCGCGAAATCTGTGCCTGTTCCTCTTCGAAATCCATATTGGAATTCGTTCAATGTCCCTTCTGCCTCTAGGGCCATAGTAAGCCTTCGATTTATCAATTTCTCGTAGACTTTGCCTAGTGCCGGAAGCAACGTAAGTGGCCTGTAAGATTTAGGGTCATCCANGCCGGAAACAACGTAAGTGGCCTGTAAGATTTAGGGTCATCCAGGTCCTTCTTATTTTCTTTGCGCAGGATCCTCAAGCAACCCATTTTCCAGGAGGAAGGAAACACTCCGGTTTGGAAACAGTCATTCACAGTAACCAATAATATGCACCTAATCCGGGAGAAACACCTTTTCAAGATCTCCGTCGTGATTCCATCTATTCCAGGAGNTCTTATTTTCTTTGCGCAGGATTCTCAAGCAACCCATTTTCCAGGAGGAGGGAAACACTCCGGTTTGGAAACAGTCATTCACAATATCCAATAATATGCACCTAATCCGGGAGAAACACCTTTTCAGGATCTCCGTCGTGATTCCATCTATTCAAGGAGCCCTGCCATTTTTCATCTTATACATAGTTGAGGTGAGCTCTTCCATGGTGAAGTCAGGTGCATCCTGTTCTTGTGGCACCACTGCCATAGACTGCCTCCTCGCGGAGTGCGCCTCCCCCTCATCATCCTGGGAGTCATCAGGAAGGAGTGCGTGGAGCAGAGCTTCCATCGAACTCTTCTGGTCCAGTATCAATTTACCATCAATTTTCATACACGGGGGTGGCACAGTTCTTTTCAACTTGTTCGCTGCANCGATTTTCATACACGGGGTGGCACCGTTCTTTTCAACTTGTTCGCTGCAAGTTTGTAAACCAGGCCGAATGGATCCTCATTTCCTTGTTTTGTAACAAATTCTTCCCATGACTTTGTCTTCTTCTTCCGGACCCTACCAAAGTAAGCCTGCTTTTTCATTTTATAGGTGATTGAGAACTGCTCCCTCTCTTCTCCTCGCATCCTGTGGAGTTGTCTTCTATCTCGCCTGAGAGCTTTCCGTTCTTGTTCCAACTCTTCATCCCACCAGGATATGTTTGGGAGACCTTTAGTTGTTTTGCGCAGGTTCTCTTCACATGTGTCCTGGATGATCCGTGTCAATTGCTCGACACGGTCATCCAGGGTGCCCATAACATTATATGTACTAAGCTTACTCCGCAGGGCCCGGTCGAAAGCAGGCCAATCCGCCATGNAGTCCGCCATGTTATAAATAGCGAACCTCCTTTTCTACCTGTTCTGTTTCCCGGTATCCACCACCGTGTATTTCAAACGTGATCAATCTGTGGTCACTTGAGCTTTCATTCAGCACAGTCCAGTACCTCACGTTATTACAGGCCTTTCTATTTGTGACAGTTATGTCCAAGTACGATTCTGTGTCATGGGCCTGAGAGACGAACGTTGGAAGTTCTCCTTCAATGTTTGCCACATCTAGATCATTAGTGAGTACGAATTGGCTTACCATATCCCCCGCCTCATCAGTGACGGGGGAATGCCATATTTCAGACTTTCAGTAGTAGGAAACAGACTGTTCAGCGCCTGCTGGGTGCGGAGCCATGGCGGCCATCTTGGATAACGTCACGCGGCAATCTCCTGCTTTGTCAGCCGCGGCCATCTTGGATTTCATTTTTTCCCTCAGGAGTTTTCCTTTACCCCTCCTGCTCTATCATTCCACCTCGGCACTTCACGCTGTTGCAGTCAGATTCTTTTTCTCCCACTCTTTCATTCCGATGTTATTGTGTTTATTGCACTCTGTCATTCCTTCCTCACATCCTTTCTATCCTTCATAGGGTTTTCGCATATTCCTTCCAGACTTATTTATGTTTCTCTCTTGTATTTTTTCTCCCATGCTATCTCATTAATTTCTTCCCTCCCATCAATTCTATCAATTGGGTNCCCTTGGGGGGTTCTGATATACCTTCCAGTCTCCATAATTTTTTCTCTTGCCCCCACCCTCTTGCTTTTTGCATCCTCAATCACCGTCAACGTCGTCTGTTGTAGGCAGCCATAATTGATTACCACATCTGCCACCAGTGTGTGCTAAGGTCTTTCCTTTTATGTCCTTCATATTTAATTCCCGCGCCTGCCACCAGTGTGTTTGAAGTTCTACAGTTGGCGGCTAAGAGCGCTGGTATCGGCGCGGCCATTTTGTGCATGTGAGTTGGTTCACTAGTCGCCAGCAGGGGCGCGCTAGCATCGGGGGTGTATTTCAAATGGTGACCGCCAGGAGCACTGGGAATTTGTTTTTAAGTGTTCCGGAACTCAAAAAATGCTTCATGAAAACTAATATCACGTCTCCGATGTCTTAAAGGAATTCGAACGTAGTTATATTCACGGCAAACTTTAGTGGAGTAGGCAGAAATTTATTTTGGCGGCGGTTTTCTTCATTGATAACAGCGCCTGAACATTTTTTGGAGTTGAACAAACGTAGAGGTGGACAACTGTATTTTTTGTTTTACTAAATTTATTTTACATATTTTCACTTTTTTATTACACCTAATTTCTCAATTTTTCTGATGACTAAATGCATTTTTTTTTAAGTGTCCATACTTCTGGGGAGGTTTGAGCCCGGAACCCTCCCCCGGCAACCACAGTGGTGTAGTGGTCAGACTACTCGCCTCCCGCCAAGGCGAACCGTGTTCGATTCCCGGCGGGGTCGCTCCCGGATTTTCACACGTGGGAATCGTGCCGGATGAAGCTGCTGGTCGATGGGTTTTCTCGGGGCTCAACCTTTTCTCACGCTCTTGCACTCCGGAGCTGTTCCATACTTACCCCTCTTCACCCTCAACTGTTTTCAAGACCTGGATGTTAAGAACAGCCCATATCTCTCCACTCCAACAGCCCACACCCGTCCACGGTCTACGTTCCTGGCAAACTCCGTGTATAACTGTTGAGTTCGGACGACGTAATGTTACGTAGCCAGCGCTCGGCGCCCGGTAGACGGGCTGGAGACGGGCTGCCCCGGGTCCTTGGCGAGGCTGCGAGCAGAGCGTCAGTGCGGTACAGCGGGTGCCGGGGTCAGCCACCGCTGGCCCAGTTCCCTGGCTGTGCGCGCGTCGCCCGAGGCCATAGC